>OZ020180.1:40593642-41127612 GCA_963971135.1 Stenus bimaculatus
AACTTTTTTATTTCTTTATAAAAAAATGTAAATTTTGTATAAATTATTTTATTTTCATGAATTCTAATTAAAAATGCCGTTTTAAAATTATTAGGACGATTAATTATAAACTTATACAAAAAAAACGTTTTTCTTAAATATCACACAAAAACTGCTGTAACTTTTTTATTTCTTTATAAAAAAATGTAAATTTTGTATAGATATTTTTATTTTCATGAAATCTAAGTAGAATTGCCGTTTTAAAATTATTAGGACGATTAATTATAAACTTATACAAAAAAAACGTTTTTCTTAAATATCACACAAAAACTGCTGTAACTTTTTTATTTCTTTATAAAAAAATGTAAATTTTGTATAAATTATTTTATTTTCATGAATTCTAATTAAAAATGCCGTTTTAAAATTATTAGGACGATTAATTATAAACTTATACAAAAAAAACGTTTTTCTTAAATATCACACAAAAACTGCTGTAACTTTTTTATTTCTTTATAAAAAAATGTAAATTTTGTATAAATTATTTTATTTTCATGAAATCTAAGTAGAATTGCCGTTTTAAAATTATTAGGACGATTAATTATAATCTTATACAAAAAAAACGTTTTTCTTAAATATCACACAAAAACTGCTGTAACTTTTTTATTTCTTTATAAAAAAATGTAAATTTTGTATAAATTATTTTATTTTCATGAAATCTAAGTAGAATTGCCGTTTTAAAATTATTAGGACGATTAGTTATAAACTTATACAAAAAAAACGTTTTTCTTAAATATCACACAAAAACTGCTGTAACTTTTTTATTTCTTTATAAAAAAATGTAAATTTTGTATAAATTATTTTATTTTCATGAAATCTAATTAAAAATGCCGTTTTAAAATTATTAGGACGATTAATTATAAACTTATACAAAAAAAACGTTTTTCTTAAATATCACACAAAAACTGCTGTAACTTTTTTATTTCTTTATAAAAAAATGTAAATTTTGTATAAATTATTTTATTTTCATGAAATCTAATTAAAAATGCCGTTTTAAAATTATTAGGACGATTAATTATAAACTTATACAAAAAAAACGTTTTTCTTAAATATCACACAAAAACTGCTGTAACTTTTTTATTTCTTTATAAAAAAATGTAAATTTTGTATAAATTATTTTATTTTCATGAAATCTAATTAAAAATGCCGTTTTAAAATTATTAGGACGATTAATTATAAACTTATACAAAAAAAACGTTTTTCTTAAATATCACACAAAAACTGCTGTAACTTTTTTATTTCTTTATAAAAAAATGTAAATTTTGTATAAATTATTTTATTTTCATGAAATCTAAGTAGAATTGCCGTTTTAAAATTATTAGGACGATTAATTATAAACTTATACAAAAAAAACGTTTTTCTTAAATATCACACAAAAACTGCTGTAACTTTTTTATTTCTTTATAAAAAAATGTAAATTTTGTATAAATTATTTTATTTTCATGAATTCTAATTAAAAATGCCGTTTTAAAATTATTAGGACGATTAATTATAAACTTATACAAAAAAAACGTTTTTCTTAAATATCACACAAAAACTGCTGTAACTTTTTTATTTCTTTATAAAAAAATGTAAATTTTGTATAAATATTTTTATTTTCATGAAATCTAAGTAGAATTGCCGTTTTAAAATTATTAGGACGATTAATTATAAACTTATACAAAAAAAACGTTTTTCTTAAATATCACACAAAAACTGCTGTAACTTTTTTATTTCTTTATAAAAAAATGTAAATTTTGTATAAATTATTTTATTTTCATGAAATCTAAGTAGAATTGCCGTTTTAAAATTATTAGGACGATTAATTATAATCTTATACAAAAAAAACGTTTTTCTTAAATATCACACAAAAACTGCTGTAACTTTTTTATTTCTTTATAAAAAAATGTAAATTTTGTATAAATTATTTTATTTTCTTGAAAGCTAAGTAGAATTGCCGTTTTAAAATTATTAGGACGATTAGTTATAAACTTATACAAAAAAAACGTTTTTCTTAAATATCACACAAAAACTGCTGTAACTTTTTTATTTCTTTATAGAAAAATGTAAATTTTGTATAAATTATTTTATTTTCATGAAATCTAATTAAAAATGCCGTTTTAAAATTATTAGGACGATTAGTTATAAACTTATACAAAAAAAAACGTTTTTCTTAAATATCACACAAAAACTGCTGTAACTTTTTTATTTCTTTATAAAAAAATGTAAATTTTGTATAAATTATTTTATTTTCATGAAATCTAATTAAAAATGCCGTTTTAAAATTATTAGGACGATTAATTATAAACTTATACAAAAAAAACGTTTTTCTTAAATATCACACAAAAACTGCTGTAACTTTTTTATTTCTTTATAAAAAAATGTAAATTTTGTATAAATTATTTTATTTTCATGAAATCTAATTAAAAATGCCGTTTTAAAATTATTAGGACGATTAATTATAAACTTATACAAAAAAAACGTTTTTCTTAAATATCACACAAAAACTGCTGTAACTTTTTTATTTCTTTATAAAAAAATGTAAATTTTGTATAAATTATTTTATTTTCATGAAATCTAATTAAAAATGCCGTTTTAAAATTATTAGGACGATTAATTATAAACTTATACAAAAAAAACGTTTTTCTTAAATATCACACAAAAACTGCTGTAACTTTTTTATTTCTTTATAAAAAAATGTAAATTTTGTATAAATTATTTTATTTTCATGAAATCTAATTAAAAATGCCGTTTTAAAATTATTAGGACGATTAATTATAAACTTATACAAAAAAAAACGTTTTTCTTAAATATCACACAAAAACTGCTGTAACTTTTTTATTTCTTTATAAAAAAATGTAAATTTTGTATAAATTATTTTATTTTCATGAAATCTAATTAAAAATGCCGTTTTAAAATTATTAGGACGATTAATTATAAACTTATACAAAAAAAACGTTTTTCTTAAATATCACACAAAAACTGCTGTAACTTTTTTATTTCTTTATAAAAAAATGTAAATTTTGTATAAATTATTTTATTTTCATGAAATCTAATTAAAAATGCCGTTTTAAAATTATTAGGACGATTAATTATAAACTTATACAAAAAAAACGTTTTTCTTAAATATCACACAAAAACTGCTGTAACTTTTTTATTTCTTTATAAAAAAATGTAAATTTTGTATAAATTATTTTAATTTCATGAAATCTAATTAAAAATGCCGTTTTAAAATTATTAGGACGATTAATTATAAACTTATACAAAAAAAACGTTTTTCTTAAATATCACACAAAAACTGCTGTAACTTTTTTATTTCTTTATAAAAAAATGTAAATTTTGTATAAATTATTTTATTTTCATGAAATCTAATTAAAAATGCCGTTTTAAAATTATTAGGACGATTAATTATAAACTTATACAAAAAAAACGTTTTTCTTAAATATCACACAAAAACTGCTGTAACTTTTTTATTTCTTTATAAAAAAATGTAAATTTTGTATAAATTATTTTATTTTCATGAAATCTAATTAAAAATGCCGTTTTAAAATTATTAGGACGATTAATTATAAACTTATACAAAAAAAAACGTTTTTCTTAAATATCACACAAAAACTGCTGTAACTTTTTTATTTCTTTATAAAAAAATGTAAATTTTGTATAAATTATTTTATTTTCATGAAATCTAATTAAAAATGCCGTTTTAAAATTATTAGGACGATTAATTATAAACTTATACAAAAAAAACGTTTTTCTTAAATATCACACAAAAACTGCTGTAACTTTTTTATTTCTTTATAAAAAAATGTAAATTTTGTATAAATTATTTTATTTTCATGAAATCTAAGTAGAATTGCCGTTTTAAATTTATTAGGACGATTAATTATAAACTTATACAAAAAAAACGTTTTTCTTAAATATCACACAAAAACTGCTGTAACTTTTTTATTTCTTTATAAAAAAATGTAAATTTTGTATAAATTATTTTATTTTCATGAAATCTAAGTAGAATTGCCGTTTTAAATTTATTAGGACGATTAATTATAAACTTATACAAAAAAAAACGTTTTTCTTAAATATCACACAAAAACTGCTGTAACTTTTTTATTTCTTTATAAAAAAATGTAAATTTTATAAACATTATTTTATTTTCATGAAATCTAATTAAAAATGCCGTTTTAAAATTATTAGGACGATTAATTATAAACTTATACAAAAAAAACGTTTTTCTTAAATATCACACAAAAACTGCTGTAACTTTTTTATTTCTTTATAAAAAAATGTAAATTTTGTATAAATTATTTTATTTTCATGAAATCTAATTAAAAATGCCGTTTTAAAATTATTAGGACGATTAATTATAAACTTATACAAAAAAAACGTTTTTCTTAAATATCACACAAAAACTGCTGTAACTTTTTTATTTCTTTATAAAAAAATGTAAATTTTGTATAAATTATTTTATTTTCATGAAAACTAATTAAAAATGCCGTTTTAAAATTATTAGGACGATTAATTATAAACTTATACAAAAAAAACGTTTTTCTTAAATATCACACAAAAACTGCTGTAACTTTTTTATTTCTTTATAAAAAAATGTAAATTTTGTATAAATTATTTTATTTTCATGAAATCTAAGTAGAATTGCCGTTTTAAAATTATTAGGACGATTAATTATAAACTTATACAAAAAAAACGTTTTTCTTAAATATCACACAAAAACTGCTGTAACTTTTTTATTTCTTTATAAAAAAATGTAAATTTTGTATAGATATTTTTATTTTCATGAAATCTAAGTAGAATTGCCGTTTTAAAATTATTAGGACGATTAATTATAAACTTATACCAAAAAAAACGTTTTTCTTAAATATCACACAAAAACTGCTGTAACTTTTTTATTTCTTTATAAAAAAATGTAAATTTTGTATAAATTATTTTATTTTCATGAAATCTAATTAAAAATGCCGTTTTAAAATTATTAGGACTATTAATTATAAACTTATACAAAAAAAAACGTTTTTCTTAAATATCACACAAAAACTGCTGTAACTTTTTTATTTCTTTATAAAAAAATGTAAATTTTGTATAAATTATTTTATTTTCATGAAATCTAATTAAAAATGCCGTTTTAAAATTATTAGGACGATTAATTATAAACTTATACAAAAAAAACGTTTTTCTTAAATATCACACAAAAACTGCTGTAACTTTTTTATTTCTTTATAAAAAAATGTAAATTTTGTAAAAATTATTTTATTTTCATGAAATCTAATTAAAAATGCCGTTTTAAAATTATAAGGACGATTAATTATAAACTTATACAAAAAAAAACGTTTTTCTTAAATATCACACAAAAACTGCTGTAATTTTTTTATTTCTTTATAAAAAAATGTAAATTTTGTATAAATTATTTTATTTTCATGAAATCTAATTAAAAATGCCGTTTTAAAATTATTAGGATGATTAATTATAAACTTATACAAAAAAAACGTTTTTCTTAAATATCACACAAAAACTGCTGTAACTTTTTTATTTCTTTATAAAAAAATGTAAATTTTGTAAAAATTATTTTATTTTCATGAAATCTAATTAAAAATGCCGTTTTAAAATTATTAGGACGATTAGTTATAAACTTATACAAAAAAACGTTTTTCTTAAATATCACACAAAAACTGCTGTAACTTTTTATTTCTTTATAAAAAAATGTAAATTTTGTATAAATTATTTTATTTTCATGAAATCTAATTAAAAATGCCGTTTTAAAATTATTAGGACGATTAATTATAAACTTATACAAAAAAAACGTTTTTCTTAAATATCACACAAAAACTGCTGTAACTTTTTTATTTCTTTATAAAAAATGTAAATTTTGTATAAATTATTTTATTTTCATGAAATCTAATTAAAAATGCCGTTTTAAAATTATTAGGACGATTAATTATAAACTTATACAAAAAAAAACGTTTTTCTTAAATATCACACAAAAACTGCTGTAACTTTTTTATTTCTTTATAAAAAAATGTAAATTTTGTAAAAATTATTTTATTTTCATGAAATCTAATTAAAAATGCCGTTTTAAAATTATTAGGACGATTAATTATAAACTTATACAAAAAAAAAAACGTTTTTCTTAAATATCACACAAAAACTGCTGTAACTTTTTTATTTCTTTATAAAAAAATGTAAATTTTGTATAGATATTTTATTTTCATGAAATCTAAGTAGAATTGCCGTTTTAAAATTATTAGGACGATTAATTATAAACTTATACAAAAAAAACGTTTTTCTTAAATATCACACAAAAACTGCTGTAACTTTTTTATTTCTTTATAAAAAAATGTAAATTTTGTATAAATTATTTTATTTTCATGAAATCTAATTAATAATGCCGTTTTAAAATTATTAGGACGATTAATTATAAACTTATACAAAAAAAACGTTTTTCTTAAATATCACACAAAAACTGCTGTAACTTTTTATTTCTTTATAAAAAAATGTAAATTTTGTATAAATTATTTTATTTTCATGAAATCTAAGTAGAATTGCCGTTTTAAAATTATTAGGACGATTAATTATAAACTTATACAAAAAAAACGTTTTTCTTAAATATCACACAAAAACTGCTGTAACTTTTTTATTTCTTTATAAAAAAATGTAAATTTTGTATAAATTATTTTATTTTCATGAAATCTAAGTAGAATTGCCGTTTTAAAATTATTAGGACGATTAATTATAAACTTATACAAAAAAAACGTTTTTCTTAAATATCACACAAAAACTGCTGTAACTTTTTTATTTCTTTATAAAAAAATGTAAATTTTGTATAAATTATTTTATTTTCATGAAATCTAATTAAAAATGCCGTTTTAAAATTATTAGGACGATTAATTATAAACTTATACAAAAAAAACTTTTTTCTTAAATATCACACAAAAACTGCTGTAACTTTTTTATTTCTTTATAAAAAAATGTAAATTTTGTATAAATTATTTTATTTTCATTCATGAAATCTAATTAAAAATGCCGTTTTAAAATTATTGGGACGATTAATTATAAACTTATACAAAAAAAAAACGTTTTTCTTAAATATCACACAAAAACTGCTGTAACTTTTTTATTTCTTTATAAAAAATGTAAATTTTGTATAAATTATTTTATTTTCATGAAATCTAATTAAAAATGCCGTTTTAAAATTATTAGGACGATTAATTATAAACTTATACAAAAAAAACTTTTTTCTTAAATATCACACAAAAACTGCTGTAACTTTTTTATTTCTTTATAAAAAAATGTAAATTTTGTATAAATTATTTTATTTTCATGAAATCTAAGTAGAATTGCCGTTTTAAAATTATTAGGACGATTAATTATAAACTTATACAAAAAAAACGTTTTTCTTAAATATCACACAAAAACTGCTGTAACTTTTTTATTTCTTTATAAAAAATGTAAATTTTGTATAAATTATTTTATTTTCATGAAATCTAATTAAAAATGCCGTTTTAAAATTATTAGGACGATTAATTATAAACTTATACAAAAAAAAACGTTTTTCTTAAATATCACACAAAAACTGCTGTAACTTTTTTATTTCTTTATAAAAAAATGTAAATTTTGTATAAATTATTTTATTTTCATGAAATCTAATTAAAATGCCGTTTTAAAATTATTAGGACGATTAATTATAAACTTATACAAAAAAAACTTTTTTCTTAAATATCACACAAAAACTGCTGTAACTTTTTTATTTCTTTATAAAAAAATGTAAATTTTGTATAAATTATTTTATTTTCATGAAATCTAATTAAAAATGCCGTTTTAAAATTATTAGGACGATTAATTATAAACTTATACAAAAAAAACGTTTTTCTTAAATATCACACAAAAACTGCTGTAACTTTTTTATTTCTTTATAAAAAAATGTAAATTTTGTATAAATTATTTTATTTTCATGAAATCTAATTAAAAATGCCGTTTTAAAATTATTAGGACGATTAATTATAAACTTATACAAAAAAAAACGTTTTTCTTAAATATCACACAAAAACTGCTGTAACTTTTTATTTCTTTATAAAAAAATGTAAATTTTGTATAAATTATTTTATTTTCATGAATTCTAATTAAAAATGCCGTTTTAAAATTATTAGGACGATTAATTATAAACTCATACAAAAAAAACGTTTTTCTTAAATATCACACAAAAACTGCTGTAACTTTTTTATTTCTTTATAAAAAAATGTAAATTTTGTATAAATTATTTTATTTTCATGAAATCTAATTAAAAATGCCGTTTTAAAATTATTAGGACGATTAATTATAAACTCATACAAAAAAAACGTTTTTCTTAAATATCACACAAAAACTGCTGTAACTTTTTTATTTCTTTATAAAAAAATGTAAATTTTGTATAAATTATTTTATTTTCATGAAATCTAATTAAAAATGCCGTTTTAAAATTATTAGGACGATTAATTATAAACTTATACAAAAAAAACGTTTTTCTTAAATATCACACAAAAACTGCTGTAACTTTTTTATTTCTTTATAAAAAAATGTAAATTTTGTATAAATTATTTTATTTTCATGAAATCTAATTAAAAATGCCGTTTTAAAATTATTAGGACGATTAATTATAAACTCATACAAAAAAAACGTTTTTCTTAAATATCACACAAAAACTGCTGTAACTTTTTTATTTCTTTATAAAAAAATGTAAATTTTGTATAAATTATTTTATTTTCATGAAATCTAATTTAAAATGCCGTTTTAAAATTATTAGGACGATTAATTATAAACTTATACAAAAAAAACGTTTTTCTTAAATATCACACAAAAACTGCTGTAACTTTTTTATTTCTTTATAAAAAAATGTAAATTTTGTATAAATTATTTTATTTTCATGAAATCTAAGTAGAATTGCCGTTTTAAAATTATTAGGACGATTAATTATAAACTTATACAAAAAAAACGTTTTTCTTAAATATCACACAAAAACTGCTGTAACTTTTTTATTTCTTTATAAAAAAATGTAAATTTTGTATAAATTATTTTATTTTCATGAAATCTAAGTAGAATTGCCGTTTTAAAATTATTAGGACGATTAATTATAAACTTATACAAAAAAAACGTTTTTCTTAAATATCACACAAAAACTGCTGTAACTTTTTTATTTCTTTATAAAAAAATGTAAATTTTGTAAAATTATTTTATTTTCATGAAATCTAATTAAAAATGCCGTTTTAAAATTATTAGGACGATTAATTATAAACTTATACAAAAAAAAACGTTTTTCTTAAATATCACACAAAAACTGCTGTAACTTTTTTATTTCTTTATAAAAAAATGTAAATTTTGTATAAATTATTTTATTTTCATGAAAACTAATTAAAAATGCCGTTTAAAATTATTAGGACGAATAATTATAAACTTATACAAAAAAACGTTTTTCTTAAATATCACACAAAAACTGCTGTAACTTTTTTATTTCTTTATAAAAAAATGTAAATTTTGTAAAAATTATTTTATTTTCATGAAATCTAATTAAAAATGCCGTTTTAAAATTATTAGGACGATTAATTATAAACTTATACAAAAAAAAAAACGTTTTTCTTAAATATCACACAAAAACTGCTGTAACTTTTTATTTCTTTATAAAAAAATGTAAATTTTGTATAAATTATTTTATTTTCATGAAATCTAATTAAAATTGCCGTTTTAAAATTATTAGGACGATTAATTATAAACTTATACAAAAAAAACGTTTTTCTTAAATATCACACAAAACTGCTGTAACTTTTTTATTTCTTTATAAAAAAATGTAAATTTTGTCATAAATTATTTTATTTTCATGAAATTTAATTAAAATGCCGTTTTAAAATTATTAGGACGATTAATTATAAACTTATACAAAAAAAACTTTTTTCTTAAATATCACACAAAAACTGCTGTAACTTTTTTATTTCTTTATAAAAAAATGTAAATTTTGTATAAATTATTTTATTTTCATGAAATCTAATTAAAAATGCCGTTTTAAAATTATTAGGACGATTAATTATAAACTTATACAAAAAAAACGTTTTTCTTAAATATCACACAAAAACTGCTGTAACTTTTTTAGTTCTTTATAAAAAAATGTAAATTTTGTATAAATTATTTTATTTTCATGAAATCTAAAAAAATGCCGTTTAAAATTATTAGGACGATTAATTATAAACTTATACAAAAAAAACGTTTTTCTTAAATATCACACAAAAACTGCTGTAACTTTTTTATTTCTTTATAAAAAAATGTAAATTTTGTATAAATTATTTTATTTTCATGAAATCTAAGTAGAATTGCCATTTTAAAATTATTAGGACGATTAATTATAAACTTATACAAAAAAAAACGTTTTTCTTAAATATCACACAAAAACTGCTGTAACTTTTTTATTTCTTTATAAAAAAATGTAAATTTTGTATAAATTATTTTATTTTCATGAAATCTAATTAAAATTGCCGTTTTAAAATTATTAGGACGATTAATTATAAACTTATACAAAAAAAAACGTTTTTCTTAAATATCACACAAAAACTGCTGTAACTTTTTTATTTCTTTATAAAAAAATGTAAATTTTGTATAAATTATTTTATTTTCATGAAATCTAATTAAAAATGCCGTTTTAAAATTATTAGGACGATTAATTATAAACTTATACAAAAAAAACTTTTTTCTTAAATATCACACAAAAACTGCTGTAACTTTTTTATTTCTTTATAAAAAAATGTAAATTTTGTATAAATTATTTTATTTTCATGAAATCTAATTAAAAATGCCGTTTTAAAATTATTAGGACGATTAATTATAAACTTATACAAAAAAAACGTTTTTCTTAAATATCACACAAAAACTGCTGTAACTTTTTTAGTTCTTTATAAAAAAATGTAAATTTTGTATAAATTATTTTATTTTCATGAAATCTAATTAAAAATGCCGTTTTAAAATTATTAGGACGATTAATTATAAACTTATACAAAAAAAAACGTTTTTCTTAAATATCACACAAAAACTGCTGTAACTTTTTTATTTCTTTATAAAAAAATGTAAATTTTGTATAAATTATTTTATTTTCATGAAATCTAATTAAAAATGCCGTTTTAAAATTATTAGGACGATTAATTATAAACTTATACAAAAAAAACGTTTTTCTTAAATATCACACAAAAACTGCTGTAACTTTTTTATTTCTTTATAAAAAAATGTAAATTTTGTATAGATATTTTAATTTTCATGAAATCTAAGTAGAATTGCCGTTTTAAAATTATTAGGACGATTAATTATAAACTTATACAAAAAAAAAACGTTTTTCTTAAATATCACACAAAAACTGCTGTAACTTTTTTATTTCTTTATAAAAAAATGTAAATTTTGTATAAATTATTTTATTTTCATGAAATCTAACTAAAAATGCCGTTTTAAAATTATTAGGACGATTAATTATAAACTTATACAAAAAAAAACGTTTTTCTTAAATATCACACAAAAACTGCTGTAACTTTTTTATTTCTTTATAAAAAAATGTAAATTTTGTATAAATTATTTTATTTTCATGAAATCTAATTAAAAATGCCGTTTTAAAATTATTAGGACGATTAATTATAAACTTATACAAAGAAAACGTTTTTCATAAATATCACACAAAAACTGCTGTAACTTTTTTATTTCTTTATAAAAAAATATAAATTTTGTATAAATTATTTTATTTTCATGAAATCTAATTAAAAATGCCGTTTTAAAATTATTAGGACGATTAATTATAAACTTATACAAAAAAAACGTTTTTCTTAAATATCACACAAAAACTGCTGTAACTTTTTTATTTCTTTATAAAAAAATGTAAATTTTGTATAAATTATTTTATTTTCATGAAATCTAAGTAGAATTGCCGATTTAAAATTATTAGGACGATTAATTATAAACTTATACAAAAAAAAACGTTTTTCTTAAATATCACACAAAAACTGCTGTAACTTTTTTATTTCTTTTAAAAAAATGTAAATTTTGTATAAATTATTTTATTTTCATGAAATCTAATTAAAAATGCCGTTTTAAAATTATTAGGACGATTAATTATAAACTTATACAAAAAAAACGTTTTTCTTAAATATCACACAAAAACTGCTGTAACTTTTTTATTTCTTAAAAAAAAAATGTAAATTTTGTATAAATAATTTTATTTTCTTGAAAAATAATTAGAAATACCGTTTAAAAATTTTTAGGACGATTAATTTTAAAATTTCACAAAAAAAACATTTTTCTTAAATATCACACAAAAACAGCTGTAACTTTTTTATTTCTATATAAAAAAATGTAAATTTTGTATATATAATTTTATTTTCTTGAAATCTAATTAGAAATACCGTTTTAAAATTTTAAGGACGATTAATTTTAAAATTACACAAAAAAAAACGTTTTTCTTAAAAATCACACAAAAACTGCTGTAACTTTTTTATTTCTTAATAAAAAAATGTAAATTTTGTATAAATAATTTTATATTCATGAAATCTAATTAGAAATACCGTTTTAAAATTTTTAGGACGATTAATTTTAAAATTACACAAAAAAAACGTTTTTTTTTTAAATCACACAAAAACTGCTGTAACTTTTTTATTTCTATATAAAAAAATGTAAATTTTATATTAATAATTTTATTTTCTTGAAATCTAATTAGAACTACCGTTTTAAAATTTTTAGGACGAATAATTTTAAAATTACACAAAAAAATCGTTTTTCTTAAAAATCACACAAAAACTGCTGTAACTTTTTTATTTCTATATAAAAAAATGTAAATTTTGTATAAATAATTTTATATTCATGAAATCTAATTAGAAATACCGTTTTAAAATTTTTAGGACTATTAATTTTAAAATTACACAAAAAAAACATTTTTCTTAAAAATCACACAAAAACTGCAGTAACTTATTTGTTTCTATATAAAAAAATGTAAATTTTGTTAAAATAATTTTATTTTCATGAAATCTAATTAGAAATACCGTTTAAAAATTTTTAGGACGATTAATTTTAAAATTTCACAAAAAAAACATTTTTCTTAAATATCAAACAAAAACTGCAGTAACTTTTTTGTTTCTATATAAAAAAATGTAAATTTTGTATAAATAATTTTATTTTCATGAAATCTAATTAGAAATGCCGTTTTAAAATTTTTAGGACGATTAATTTTAAATTTATACAAAAAAAAGATTTTTCTTAAAAATCACACAAAAACTGCAGTAACTTTTTTGTTTCTATATAAAAAAATGTAAATTTTGTATAAATAATTTTATTTTCATGAAATCTAATTAGAAATGCGGTTTTAAAATTTTTAGGACGATTAATTTTAAATTTATACAAAGAAAAGATTTTTCTTAAAAATCAAACAAAAACTGCAGTAACTTTTTTGTTTCTATATAAAAAAATGTAAATTTTGTTTAAATAATTTTATTTTCATGAAATCTAATTAGAAATGCCGTTTTAAAATTTTTAGGAAGATTAATTTTAAATTTATACAAAGAAAAGATTTTTCTTAAAAATCACACAAAAACTGCAGTAACTTTTTTGTTTCTTTATAAAAAAATGTAAATTTTGTTTAAATATTTTCATTTTCATGAAATCTAATTAGAAATGCCGTTTTAAAATTTTTAGGACGATTAATTTTAAATTTATACAAAAAAAAGATTTTTCTTAAAAATCACACAAAAACTGCAGTAACTTTTTTGTTTCTTTATAAAAAAATGTAAATTTTGTATAAATAATTTTATTTTTATGAAATCTAATTAGAAATGCCGTTTTAAAATTTTTAGGACGATTAATTTTAAATTTATACAAAAAAAAGATTTTTCTTAAAAATCACACAAAAACTGCAGTAACTTTTTTGTTTCTATATAAAAAAATGTAAATTTTGTATAAATAATTTTATTTTCATGAAATCTAATTAGAAATGCCGTTTTAAAATTTTTAGGACGATTAATTTTAAATTTATACAAAAAAAAGATTTTTCTTAAAAATCACACAAAAACTGCAGTAACTTTTTTGTTTCTTTATAAAAAAATGTAAATTTTGTATAAATAATTTTATTTTTATGAAATCTAATTAGAAATGCCGTTTTAAAATTTTTAGGACGATTAATTTTAAATTTATACAAAAAAAAGATTTTTCTTAAAAATCACACAAAAACTGCAGTAACTTTTTTGTTTCTTTATAAAAAAATGTAAATTTTGTTTAAATAATTTTATTTTCATGAAATCTAATTAGAAATGCCGTTTTAAAATATTTAGGACGATTAATTTTAAATTTATACAAAAAAAAGATTTTTCTTAAAAATCACACAAAAACTGCAGTAACTTTTTTGTTTCTTTATAAAAAAATGAAAATTTTGTATAAATAATTTTATTTTCATGAAATCTAATTAGAAATGCCGTTTTAAAATATTTAGGACGATTAATTTTAAATTTATACAAAAAAAAGATTTTTCTTAAAAATCACACAAAAACTGCAGTAACTTTTTTGTTTCTTTATAAAAAAATGTAA
The DNA here is from genome assembly GCA_963971135.1 of Stenus bimaculatus. Lineage (NCBI taxonomy): Eukaryota > Metazoa > Arthropoda > Insecta > Coleoptera > Staphylinidae > Stenus > Stenus bimaculatus. The sequence continues at coordinate 40,608,223 of OZ020180.1, forward strand.
ATTTTGTTTAAATAATTTTACTTTCATGAAATCTAATTAGAAATGCCGTTTTAAAATTTTTAGAACGATTAATTTTAAAATTATACAAAAAAACGTTTTTCTTAAAAATCACACAAAAACTGCAGTAACTTTTTTGTTTCTTTATAAAAAAATGTAAATTTTGTATAAATAATTTTATTTTCTTGAAATCTATTTAGAAATACCGTTTTAAAATTTGTACGACGATTAATTTTAAAATTATACAAAAAAAATGTTTTTCTTAAAAATCACACAAAAACTGCTGTAACTTTTTTATTTCTATATAAAAAAATGTAAATTTTGTATAAATAATTTTATTTTCTTGAAATCTATTTAGAAATACCGTTTTAAAATTTTTAGGACGATTAATTTTAAAATTACACAAAAAAAACGTTTTTCTTAAAAATCACACAAAAACTGCTGTAACTTTTTTATTTCTTAATAAAAAAATGTAAAATTTGTATAAATAATTTTATTTTCTTGAAATCTAATTAGAAATACCGTTTTAAAATTTTTAGGACGATTAATTTTAAAATTATACAAAAAAAACATTTTTCTTAAATATCACACAAAAACTGGTGTAACTTTTTTATTTCTATATAAAAAAATGTAAATTTTGTATATATAATTTTATTTTCTTGAAATTTAATTAGAAATACCGTTTTAAAATTTTTAGGACGATTAATTTTAATATTATACAAAAAAAACGTTTTTCTTAAAAATCACAGAAAAACTGCTGTAACTTTTTTATTTCTATATAAAAAAATGTAAATTTTGTATAAATAATTTTATTTTCTTGAAATCTAATTAGAACTACCGTTTTAAAATTTTTAGGACGATTAATTTTAAAATTACACAAAAAAATCGTTTTTCTTAAAAATCACACAAAAACTGCAGTAACTTTTTTGTTTCTTTATAAAAAAATGAAAATTTTGTATAAATAATTTTATTTTCATGAAATCTAATTAGAAATGCCGTTTTAAAATATTTAGGACGATTAATTTTAAATTTATACAAAAAAAAGATTTTTCTTAAAAATCACACAAAAACTGCAGTAACTTTTTTGTTTCTTTATAAAAAAATGTAAATTTTGTTTAAATAATTTTATTTTCATGAAATCTAATTAGAAATGCCGTTTTAAAATATTTAGGACGATTAATTTTAAATTTATACAAAAAAAAGATTTTTCTTAAAAATCACACAAAAACTGCAGTAACTTTTTTGTTTCTTTATAAAAAAATGTAAATTTTGTTTAAATAATTTTACTTTCATGAAATCTAATTAGAAATGCCGTTTTAAAATTTTTAGAACGATTAATTTTAAAATTATACAAAAAAACGTTTTTCTTAAAAATCACACAAAAACTGCAGTAACTTTTTTGTTTCTTTATAAAAAAATGTAAAATTTGTATAAATAATTTTATTTTCTTGAAATCTAATTAGAAATACCGTTTTAAAATTTTTAGGACGATTAATTTTAAAATTATACAAAAAAAACATTTTTCTTAAATATCACACAAAAACTGGTGTAACTTTTTTATTTCTATATAAAAAAATGTAAATTTTGTATATATAATTTTATTTTCTTGAAATCTATTTAGAAATACCGTTTTAAAATTTTTAGGACGATTAATTTTAAAATTACACAAAAAAAACGTTTTTCTTAAAAATCACACAAAAACTGCTGTAACTTTTTTATTTCTTAATAAAAAAATGTAAAATTTGTATAAATAATTTTATTTTCTTGAAATCTAATTAGAAATACCGTTTTAAAATTTTTAGGACGATTAATTTTAATATTATACAAAAAAAACGTTTTTCTTAAAAATCACAGAAAAACTGCTGTAACTTTTTTATTTCTTTATAAAAAAATGTAAATTTTGTATAGATATTTTAATTTTCATGAAATCTAAGTAGAATTGCCGTTTTAAAATTATTAGGACGATTAATTATAAACTTATACAAAAAAAACGTTTTTCTTAAATATCACACAAAAACTGCTGTAACTTTTTTATTTCTTTATAAAAAAATGTAAATTTTGTATAAATTATTTTATTTTCATGAAATCTAACTAAAAATGCCGTTTTAAAATTATTAGGACGATTAATTATAAACTTATACAAAAAAAACGTTTTTCTTAAATATCACACAAAAACTGATGTTACTTTTTTATTTTTTTATAAAAAAATGTAAATTTTGTATAAATTATTTTATTTTCATGAAATCTAATTAAAAATGCCGTTTTAAAATTATTAGGACGATTAATTATAAACTTATACAAAAAAAAACGTTTTTCTTAAATATCACACAAAAACTGATGTAACTTTTTTATTTTTTTATAAAAAAATGTAAATTTTGTATAAATTATTTTATTTTTATGAAATCTAAGTAGAATTGCCGTTTTAAAATTATTAGGACGATTAATTATAAACTTATACAAAAAAAACGTTTTTCTTAAATATCACACAAAAACTGCTGTAACTTTTTTATTTCTTTATAAAAAAATGTAAATTTTGTATAAATTATTTTATTTTCATGAAATCTAATTAAAAATGCCGTTTTAAAATTATTAGGACGATTAATTATAAACTTATACAAAAAAAAACGTTTTTCTTAAATATCACACAAAAACTGCTGTAACTTTTTTATTTCTTTATAAAAAAATGTAAATTTTGTATAAATTATTTTATTTTCATGAAATCTAATTAAAAATGCCGTTTTAAAATTATTAGGACGATTAATTATAAACTTATACAAAAAAAACGTTTTTCTTAAATATCACACAAAAACTGCTGTAACTTTTTTATTTCTCAATAAAAAAATGTAAATTTTGTATAAATTATTTTATTTTCATGAAATCTAAGTAGAATTGCCGTTTTAAAATTATTAGGACGATTAATTATAAACTTATACAAAAAAAAACGTTTTTCTTAAATATCACACAAAAACTGCTGTAACTTTTTTATTTCTTTATAAAAAAATGTAAATTTTGTATAAATTATTTTATTTTCATGAAATCTAAGTAGAATTGCCGTTTTAAAATTATTAGGACGATTAATTATAAACTTATACAAAAAAAACGTTTTTCTTAAATATCACACAAAAACTGCTGTAACTTTTTTATTTCTTTATAAAAAAATGTAAATTTTGTATAAATTATTTTATTTTCATGAAATCTAATTAAAAATGCCGTTTTAAAATTATTAGGACGATTAATTATAAACTTATACAAAAAAAAACGTTTTTCTTAAATATCACACAAAAACTAATGTAACTTTTTTATTTTTTTATAAAAAAATGTAAATTTTGTATAAATTATTTTATTTTTATGAAATCTAAGTAGAATTGCCGTTTTAAAATTATTAGAACGATTAATTATAAACTTATACAAAAAAAACGTTTTTCTTAAATATCACACAAAAACTGCTGTAACTTTTTTATTTCTTTATAAAAAAATGTAAATTTTGTATAAATTATTTTATTTTCATGAAATCTAATGCCGTTTTAAAATTATTAGGACGATTAATTATAAACTTATACAAAAAAAAACGTTTTTCTTAAATATCACACAAAAACTGCTGTAACTTTTTTATTTCTTTATAAAAAAATGTAAATTTTGTATAAATTATTTTATTTTCATGAAATCTAATTAAAAATGCCGTTTTAAAATTATTAGGACGATTAATTATAAACTTATACAAAAAAAACGTTTTTCTTAAATATCACACAAAAACTGCTGTAACTTTTTTATTTCTATATAAAAAAATGTAAATTTTATATAAAAAATTTTATTTTCTTGAAATCTAATTAGAACTACCGTTTTAAAATTTTTAGGACGATTAATTTTAAAATTACACAAAAAAATCGTTTTTCTTAAAAATCACACAAAAACTGCTGTAACTTTTTTATTTCTATATAAAAAAATGTAAATTTTGTATAAATAATTTTATATTCATGAAATCTAATTAGAAATACCGTTTTAAAATTTTTAGGACTATTAATTTTAAAATTACACAAAAAAAACGTTTTTCTTAAAAATCACACAAAAACTGCTGTAACTTTTTTATTTCTTAATAAAAAAATGTAAATTTTGTATAAATAATTTTATATTCATAAAATCTAATTAGAAATACCGTTTTAAAATTTTTAGGACGATTAATTTTAAAATTACACAAAAAAAACGTTTTTCTTAAAAATCACACAAAAACTGCTGTAACTTTTTTATTTCCTAATAAAAAAATGTAAATTTTGTATAAATAATTTTATTTTCTTGAAATCTAATTAGAAATACCGTTTTAAAATTTTTAGGACGATTAATTTTAAAATTACACAAAAAAAACGTTTTTCTTAAAAATCACACAAAAACTGCTGTAACTTTTTTATTTCTTAATAAAAAAATGTAAATTTTGTATAAATAATTTTATATTCATGAAATCTAATTAGAAATACCGTTTTAAAATTTTTAGGACGATTAATTTTAAAATTACACAAAAAAAACGTTTTTCTTAAAAATCACACAAAAACTGCTGTAACTTTTTTATTTCCTAATAAAAAAATGTAAATTTTGTATAAATAATTTTATTTTCTTGAAATCTAATTAGAAATACCGTTTTAAAATTTTTAGGACGATTAATTTTAAAATTACACAAAAAAATCGTTTTTCTTAAAAATCACACAAAAACTGCTGTAACTTTTTTATTTCTCAATAAAAAAATGTAAATTTTGTATAAATAATTTTATATTTATGAAATCTAATTAGAAATACCGTCTTAAAATTTTTAGGACAATTAATTTTAAAATTACACAAAAAAAACGTTTTTCTTAAAAATCACACAAAAACTGCTGTAACTTTTTTATTTCCTAATAAAAAAATGTAAATTTTGTATAAATAATTTTATTTTCTTGAAATCTAATTAGAAATACCGTTTTAAAATTTTTAGGACGATTAATTTTAAAATTACACAAAAAAATCGTTTTTCTTAAAAATCACACAAAAACTGCTGTAACTTTTTTATTTCTCAATAAAAAAATGTAAATTTTGTATAAATAATTTTATATTCATGAAATCTAATTAGAAATACCGTTTTAAAATTTTTAGGACAATTAATTTTAAAATTACACAAAAAAAACTTTTTTCTTAAAAATCACACAAAAACTGCTGTAACTTTTTTATTTCTTAATCAAAAAATGTAAATTTTGTATAAATAATTTTATTTTCTTGAAATCTAATTAGAAATACCGTTTTAAAATTTTTAGGACGATTAATTTGAAAATTACACAAAAAAAACGTTTTTCTTAAAAATCACACAAAAACTGCTGTAACTTTTTTATTTCTTAATAAAAAAATGTAAATTTTGTATAAATAATTTTATATTTATGAAATCTAATTAGAAATACCGTCTTAAAATTTTTAGGACGATTAATTTTAAAATTACACAAAAAAACGTTTTTCTTAAAAATCACACAAAAACTGCTGTAACTCTTTTATTTCTATATAAAAAAATGTAAATTTTGTATAAATAATTTTATTTTCTTGAAATCTATTTAGAAATACCGTTTTAAAATTTTTAGGACGATTAATTTTAAAATTACACAAAAAAAAACGTTTTTCTTAAAAATCACACAAAAACTGCTGTAACTTTTTTATTTCTATATAAAAAAATGTAAATTTTGTATAAATAATTTTATTTTCTTGAAATCTAATTAGAAATACCGTTTTAAAATTTTTAGGACGATTAATTTTAAAATTACACAAAAAAAACGTTTTTCTTAAAAATCACACAAAAACTGCTGTAACTTTTTTATTTCTATATAAAAAAATGTAAATTTTGTATAAATAATTTTATATTCATGAAATCTAATTAGAAATACCGTTTTAAAATTTTTAGGACGATTAATTTTAAAATTACACAAAAAAACGTTTTTCTTAAAAATCACACAAAAACTGCTGTAACTTTTTTATTTCTATATAAAAAAATGTAAATTTTGTATAAATAATTTTATTTTCTTGAAATCTATTTAGAAATACCGTTTTAAAATTTTTAGGACGATTAATTTTAAAATTACACAAAAAAAAACGTTTTTTTTTTAAATCACACAAAAACTGCTGTAACTTTTTTATTTCTATATAAAAAAATGTAAATTTTGTATAAATAATTTTATATTCATGAAATCTAATTAGAAATACCGTTTTAAAATTTTTAGGACGATTAATTTTAAAATTACACAAAAAAACGTTTTTCTTAAAAATCACACAAAAACTGCTGTAACTTTTTTATTTCTATATAAAAAAATGTAAATTTTGTATAAATAATTTTATTTTCTTGAATCTATTTAGAAATACCGTTTTAAAATTTTTAGGACGAATAATTTTAAAATTACACAAAAAAAACGTTTTTCTTAAAAATCACACAAAAACTGCTGTAACTTTTTTATTTCTATATAAAAAAATGTAAATTTTGTATAAATAATTTTATTTTCTTGAAGTCTATTTAGAAATACCGTTTTAAAATTTTTAGGACGATTAATTTTAAAATTACACAAAAAAAACGTTTTTCTTAAAAATCACACAAAAACTGCTGTAACTTTTTTATTTCTATATAAAAAAATGTAAATTTTGTATAAATAATTTTATTTTCTTGAAATCTAATTAGAAATACCGTTTTAAAATTTTAGGACGATTAATTAAAATTACACAAAAAAAAACGTTTTTCTTAAAAATCACACAAAAACTGCTGTAACTTTTTTATTTCTATATAAAAAATTGTAAATTTTGTATAAATAATTTTATTTTCTTGAAATCTAATTAGAAATACCGTTTTAAAATTTTTAGGACGATTAATTTTAAAATTACACAAAAAAAACGTTTTTCTTAAAAATCACACAAAAAACTGCTGTAACTTTTTTATTTCTATATAAAAAAATGTAAATTTTGTATAAATAATTTTATTTTCTCGAAATCTAATTAGAAATACCGTTTTAAAATTTTTAGGACGATTAATTTTAAAATTACACAAAAAAAAACGTTTTTCTTAAAAATCACACAAAAACTGCTGTAACTTTTTTATTTCTATATAAAAAAATGTAAATTTTGTATAAATAAATTTATTTTCTTGAAATCTAATTAGAAATACCGTTTTAAAATTTTTAGGACGATTAATTTTAAAATTACACAAAAAAAACGTTTTTCTTAAAAATCACACAAAAACTGCTGTAACTTTTTTATTTCTATATAAAAAAATGTAAATTTTGTATAAATAATTTTATTTTCTTGAAATCCATTTAGAAATACCGTTTTAAAATTTTTAGGACGATTAATTTTAAAATTACACAAAAAAAACGTTTTTCTTAAAAATCACACAAAAACTGCTGTAACTTTTTTATTTCTATATAAAAAAATGTAAATTTTGTATAAATAATTTTATTTTCTTGAAATTAATTAGAAATACCGTTTTAAAATTTTTAGGACGTTTAATTTTAAAATTACACAAAAAAAACGTTTTTCTTAAAAATCACACAAAAACTGCTGTAACTTTTTTATTTCTATATAAAAAAATGTAAATTTTGTATAAATAATTTTATTTTCTCGAAATCTAATTAGAAATACCGTTTTAAAATTTTTAGGACGATTAATTTTAAAATTACACAAAAAAAAACGTTTTTCTTAAAAATCACACAAAAACTGCTGTAACTTTTTTATTTCTTAATAAAAAAATGTAAATTTTGTATAAATAAATTTATTTTCTTGAAATCTAATTAGAAATACCGTTTTAAAATTTTTAGGACGATTAATTTTAAAATTACACAAAAAAAACGTTTTTCTTAAAAATCACACAAAAACTGCTGTAACTTTTTTATTTCTATATAAAAAAATGTAAATTTTGTATAAATAATTTTATTTTCTTGAAATCTAATTAGAAATACCGTTTTAAAATTTTTAGGACGATTAATTTTAAAATTACACAAAAAAAACGTTTTTCTTAAAAATCACACAAAAACTGCTGTAACTTTTTTATTTCTATATAAAAAAATGTAAATTTTGTATAAATAATTTTATTTTCTTGAAATCCATTTAGAAATACCGTTTTAAAATTTTTAGGACGATTAATTTTAAAATTACACAAAAAAACGTTTTTCTTAAAAATCACACAAAAACTGCTGTAACTTTTTTATTTCTATATAAAAAAATGTAAATTTTGTATAAATAATTTTATTTTCTTGAAATCTAATTAGAAATACCGTTTTAAAATTTTTAGGACGTTTAATTTTAAAATTACACAAAAAAAAACGTTTTTCTTAAAAATCACACAAAAACTGCTGTAACTTTTTTATTTCTATATAAAAAAATGTAAATTTTGTATAAATAATTTTATTTTCTCGAAATCTAATTAGAAATACCGTTTTAAAATTTTTAGGACGATTAATTTTAAAATTACACAAAAAAAACGTTTTTCTTAAAAATCACACAAAAACTGCTGTAACTTTTTTATTTCTATATAAAAAAATGTAAATTTTGTATAAATAATTTTATTTTCTTGAAATCTAATTAGAAATACCGTTTTAAAATTTTTAGGACGTTTAATTTTAAAATTACACAAAAAAAACGTTTTTCTTAAAAATCACACAAAAACTGCTGTAACTTTTTTATTTCTATATAAAAAAATGTAAATTTTGTATAAATAATTTTATTTTCTTGAAATCTAATTAGAAATACCGTTTTAAAATTTTTAGGACGATTAATTTTAAAATTACACAAAAAAAACGTTTTTCTTAAAAATCACACAAAAACTGCTGTAACTTTTTTATTTCTATATAAAAAAATGTAAATTTTGTATAAATAATTTTATTTTCTCGAAATCTAATTAGAAATACCGTTTTAAAATTTTTAGGACGATTAATTTTAAAATTACACAAAAAAAACGTTTTTCTTAAAAATCACACAAAAACTGCTGTAACTTTTTTATTTCTATATAAAAAAATGTAAATTTTGTATAAATAAATTTATTTTCTTGAAATCTAATTAGAAATACCGTTTTAAAATTTTTAGGACGATTTATTTTAAAATTACACAAAAAAAACGTTTTTCTTAAAAATCACACAAAAACTGCTGCAACTTTTTTATTTCTTAATAAAAAAATGTAAATTTTGTATAAATAATTTTATTTTCTTGAAATCTAATTAGAAATACGGTTTTAAAATTTTTAGGACGATTAATTTTAAAATTACACAAAAAAAACGTTTTTCTTAAAAATCACACAAAAACTGCTGTAACTTTTTTATTTCTATATAAAAAATTGTAAATTTTGTATAAATAATTTTATTTTTATGAAATCTAATTAGAAATACCGTTTTAAAATTTTTAGGACGATTAATTTTAAAAGTACACAAAAAAACGTTTTTTTTTAAAATCACACAAAAACTGCTGTAACTTTTTTATTTCTATATAAAAAAATGTAAATTTTGTATAAATAATTTTATTTTCATGAAATCTAATTAGAAATGCCGTTTTAAAATTTTTAGGACGATTAATTTTAAAATTATACAAAAAAAACGTTATTCTTGAAAATCACACAAAAACTGCTGTAACTTTTTTATTTCTTTATAAAAAAATGTAAATGTTATATAAATAATTTTATCTTTATGAAATCTAATTAGAAATGCCGTTTTAAAATTTTTAGGACGATTTATTTTAAAATTATACAAAAAAAACTTTATTCTTAAATATCACACAAAAACTGCTGTAACTTTTTTATTTCTATATAAAAAAATGTAAATTTTGTATAAATAATTTTATTTTTTTGAAATCAAATTAGAAATACCGTTTTAAAATTTTTAGGACGAATAATTTTAAAATTACACAAAAAAAACGTTTTTCTTAAAAATCACACAAAAACTGCTGTAACTTTTTTATTTCTATATAAAAAAATGTAAATTTTGTATAAATAATTTTATTTCCTTGAAATCTAATTAGAAATACCATTTTAAAATTTTTAGGACGATTAATTTTAAAATTACACAAAAAAAACGTTTTTCTTAAATATCACACAAAAACTGCTGTAACTTTTTTATTTCTCAATAAAAAAATGTAAATTTTGTATAAGTAATTTTATTTTCATGAAATCTAATTAGAAATGCCGTTTTAAAATTATTAGGACGATTAATTTTAAAATTATACAAAAAAAACGTTATTCTTAAATATCACACAAAAACTGCTGTAACTTTTTTATTTCTATATAAAAAAATGTAAATTTTGTATAAATAATTTTATTTTCATGAAATCTAATTAGAAATACCGTTTTAAAATTTTTTGGACGAATAATTTTAAAATTACACAAAAAAAACGTTTTTCTTAAAAATCACACAAAAACTGCTGTAACTTTTTTATTTCTATATAAAAAAATGTAAATTTTGTATAAATAATTTTATTTTCTTGAAATCTAATTAGAAATACCATTTTAAAATTTTTAGGACGATTAATTTTAAAATTACACAAAAAAAACCTTTTTCTTAAAAATCACACAAAAACTGCTGTAACTTTTTTATTTCTATATAAAAAAATGTAAATTTTGTATAAATAATTTTATTTTCTTGAAATCTAATTAGAAATACCGTTTTAAAATTTTTAGGACGATTAATTTTAAAATTACACAAAAAAAAACGTTTTTCTTAAAAATCACACAAAAACTGCTGTAACTTTTTTATTTCTTAATAAAAAAATGTAAATTTTGTATAAATAATTTTATTTTCTTGAAATCTAATTAAAAATACCGTTTTAAAATTTTTAGGACGATTAATTCTAAAATTACACAAAAAAAACGTTTTTCTTAAAAATCACACAAAAACTGCTGTAACTTTTTTATTTCTATATAAAAAATTGTAAATTTTGTATAAATAATTTTATTTTCTTGAAATCTAATTAGAAATACCGTTTTAAAATTTTTAGGACGATTAATTTTAAAATTACACAAAAAAAACGTTTTTCTTAAAAATCACACAAAAACTGCTGTAACTTTTTTATTTCTATATAAAAAAATGTAAATTTTGTATAAATAATTTTATTTTCTCGAAATCTAATTAGAAATACCGTTTTAAAATTTTTAGGACGATTAATTTTAAAATTACACAAAAAAAACGTTTTTCTTAAAAATCACACAAAAACTGCTGTAACTTTTTTATTTCTATATAAAAAAATGTAAATTTTGTATAAATAAATTTATTTTCTTGAAATCTAATTAGAAATACCGTTTTAAAATTTTTAGGACGATTAATTTTAAAATTACACAAAAAAAACGTTTTTCTTAAAAATCACACAAAAACTGCTGCAACTTTTTTATTTCTTAATAAAAAAATGTAAATTTTGTATAAATAATTTTATTTTCTTGAAATCTAATTAGAAATACGGTTTTAAAATTTTTAGGACGATTAATTTTAAAATTACACAAAAAAAACGTTTTTCTTAAAAATCACACAAAAACTGCTGTAACTTTTTTATTTCTATATAAAAAATTGTAAATTTTGTATAAATAATTTTATTTTTATGAAATCTAATTAGAAATACCGTTTTAAAATTTTTAGGACGATTAATTTTAAAAGTACACAAAAAAACGTTTTTTTTTAAAATCACACAAAAACTGCTGTAACTTTTTTATTTCTATATAAAAAAATGTAAATTTTGTATAAATAATTTTATTTTCATGAAATCTAATTAGAAATGCCGTTTTAAAATTTTTAGGACGATTAATTTTAAAATTATACAAAAAAAACGTTATTCTTGAAAATCACACAAAAACTGCTGTAACTTTTTTATTTCTTTATAAAAAAATGTAAATGTTATATAAATAATTTTATCTTTATGAAATCTAATTAGAAATGCCGTTTTAAAATTTTTAGGACGATTTATTTTAAAATTATACAAAAAAAACTTTATTCTTAAATATCACACAAAAACTGCTGTAACTTTTTTATTTCTATATAAAAAAATGTAAATTTTGTATAAATAATTTTATTTTTTTGAAATCTAATTAGAAATACCGTTTTAAAATTTTTAGGACGATTAATTTTAAAATTACACAAAAAAAACGTTTTTCTTAAAAATCACACAAAAACTGCTGTAACTTTTTTATTTCTATATAAAAAAATGTAAATTTTGTATAAATAATTTTATTTCCTTGAAATCTAATTAGAAATACCGTTTTAAAATTTTTAGGACGATTAATTTTAAAATTACACAAAAAAAACGTTTTTCTTAAATATCACACAAAAACTGCTGTAACTTTTTTATTTCTCAATAAAAAAATGTAAATTTTGTATAAGTAATTTTATTTTCATGAAATCTAATTAGAAATGCCGTTTTAAAATTATTAGGACGATTAATTTTAAAATTATACAAAAAAAACGTTATTCTTAAATATCACACAAAAACTGCTGTAACTTTTTTATTTCTATATAAAAAAATGTAAATTTTGTATAAATAATTTTATTTTCATGAAATCTAATTAGAAATACCGTTTTAAAATTTTTAGGACGATTAATTTTAAAATTACACAAAAAAAACGTTTTTCTTAAAAATCACACAAAAACTGCTGTAACTTTTTTATTTCTATATAAAAAAATGTAAATTTTGTATAAATAATTTTATTTTTTTGAAATCTAATTAGAAATACCGTTTTAAAATTTTTAGGACGATTAATTTTAAAATTACACAAAAAAAACGTTTTTCTTAAAAATCACACAAAAACTGCTGTAACTTTTTTATTTCTATATAAAAAAATGTAAATTTTGTATAAATAATTTTATTTTCATGAAATCTAATTAGAAATACCGTTTTAAAATTTTTAGGACGATTAATTTTAAAATTACACAAAAAAAACGTTTTTCTTAAATATCACACAAAAACTGCTGTAACTTTTTTATTTCTCAATAAAAAAATGTAAATTTTGTATAAGTAATTTTATTTTCATGAAATCTAATTAGAAATGCCGTTTTAAAATTATTAGGACGATTAATTTTAAAATTATACAAAAAAAACGTTATTCTTAAATATCACACAAAAACTGCTGTAACTTTTTTATTTCTATATAAAAAAATGTAAATTTTGTATAAATAATTTTATTTTCATGAAATCTAATTAGAAATACCGTTTTAAAATTTTTAGGACGATTAATTTTAAAATTACACAAAAAAAACGTTTTTCTTAAAAATCACACAAAAACTGCTGTAACTTTTTTATTTCTATATAAAAAAATGTAAATTTTGTATAAATAATTTTATTTTTTTGAAATCTAATTAGAAATACCGTTTTAAAATTTTTAGGACGATTAATTTTAAAATTACACAAAAAAAACGTTTTTCTTAAAAATCACACAAAAACTGCTGTAACTTTTTTATTTCTATATAAAAAAATGTAAATTTTGTATAAATAATTTTATTTTCTTGAAATCTAATTAGAAATACCATTTTAAAATTTTTAGGACGATTAATTTTAAAATTACACAAAAAAAACCTTTTTCTTAAAAATCACACAAAAACTGCTGTAACTTTTTTATTTCTATATAAAAAAATGTAAATTTTGTATAAATAATTTTATTTTCTTGAAATCTAATTAGAAATACCGTTTTAAAATTTTTAGGACGATTAATTTTAAAATTACACAAAAAAAAACGTTTTTCTTAAAAATCACACAAAAACTGCTGTAACTTTTTTATTTCTTAATAAAAAAATGTAAATTTTGTATAAATAATTTTATTTTCTTGAAATCTAATTAAAAATACCGTTTTAAAATTTTTAGGACGATTAATTTTAAAATTACACAAAAAAAACGTTTTTCTTAAAAATCACACAAAAACTGCTGTAACTTTTTTATTTCTATATAAAAAATTGTAAATTTTGTATAAATAATTTTATTTTCTTGAAATCTAATTAGAAATACCGTTTTAAAATTTTTAGGACGATTAATTTTAAAATTACACAAAAAAAACGTTTTTCTTAAAAATCACACAAAAACTGCTGTAACTTTTTTATTTCTTAATAAAAAAATGTAAGTTTTGTATAATTAATTTTATTTTCTTGGAATCTAATTAGAAATACCGTTTTAACATTTTTAGGACGATTAATTTTAAAATTACACAAAAAAAACCTTTTTCTTAAAAATCACACAAAAACTGCTGTAACTTTTTTATTTCTTTATAAAAAAATGTAAATTTTGTATAAATAATTTTATTTTCTTGAAATCTAATTAGAAATACCGTTTTAAAATTTTTAGGACGATTAATTTTAAAATTACACAAAAAAAACCTTTTTCTTAAAAATCACACAAAAACTGCTGTAACTTTTTTATTTCTATATAAAAAAATGTAAATTTTGTATAAATAATTTTATTTTCTTGAAATCTAATTAGAAATACCGTTTTAAAATTTTTAGGACGATTAATTTTAAAATTACACAAAAAAAAACGTTTTTCTTAAAAATCACACAAAAACTGCTGTAACTTTTTTATTTCTTAATAAAAAAATGTAAATTTTGTATAAATAATTTTATTTTCTTGAAATCTAATTAGAAATACCGTTTTAAAATTTTTAGGACGATTAATTTTAAAATTACACAAAAAAAACGTTTTTCTTAAAAATCACACAAAAACTGCTGTAACTTTTTTATTTCTTAATAAAAAAATGTAAATTTTGTATAAATAATTTTATTTTCTTGAAATCTAATTAAAAATACCGTTTTAAAATTTTTAGGACGATTAATTTTAAAATTACACAAAAAAAACGTTTTTCTTAAAAATCACACAAAAACTGCTGTAACTTTTTTATTTCTATATAAAAAAATGTAAATTTTGTATAAATAATTTTATTTTCTTGAAATCTATTTAGAAATACCGTTTTAAAATTTTTAGGACGATTAATTTTAAAATTACACAAAAAAAAACGTTTTTCTTAAAAATCACACAAAAACTGCTGTAACTTTTTTAATTCTATATAAAAAATTGTAAATTTTGTATAAATAATTTTATTTTCTTGAAATCTAATTAGAATTACCGTTGAAAAATTTTTAGGACGATTAATTTTAAAATTATACAAAAAAAACGTTTTTCTTAAAAATCACACAAAAACTGCTGTAACTTTTTTATTTTTATATAAAAAAATGTAAATTTTGTATAAATAATTTTATTTTCTTGAAATCTAGTTAGAAATACCGTTTTAAAATTTTTAGGACGATTAATTTTAAAATTACACAAAAAAAACGTTTTTCTTAAAAATCACACAAAAACTGCTGTAACTTTTTTATTTCTATATAAAAAAATGTAAATTTTGTATAAATAATTTTATTTTCTTGAAATCTAATTAGAATTACCGTTTAAAAATTTTTAGGACGATTAATTTTAAAATTATACAAAAAAAATGTTTTTCTTAAAAATCACACAAAAACTGCTGTAACTTTTTTATTTTTATATAAAAAAATGTAAATTTTGTATAAATAATTTTACTTTCTTGAAATCTAGTTAGAAATACCGTTTTAAAATTTTTAGGACGATTAATTTTAAAATTACACAAAAAAAACGTTTTTCTTAAAAATCACACAAAAACTGATGTAACTTTTTTATTTCTTAATAAAAAAATGTAAATTTTATATAAATAATTTTATTTTCATGAAATCTAATTAGAAATACCGTTTTAAAATTTTTAGGACGATTAATTTTAAAATTACACAAAGAAAACGTTTTTCTTAAAAATCAAACAAAAACTGCTGTTACTTTTTTATTTCTTAATAAAAAAATGTAAATTTTGTATAAATAATTTTATTTTCTTGAAATCTAATTTGAAATACCGTTTTAAAATTTTTAGGACGATTAATTTTAAAATTACACAAAAAAAACGTTTTTTTTTTTAAATCACACAAAAACTGCTGTAACTTTTTTATTTCTATATAAAAAAATGTAAATTTTGTATAAATAATTTTATTTTCTTGAATTCTAATTAGAAATACCGTTTTAAAATTTTTAGGACGATTAATTTTAAAATTACACAAAAAAAACGTTTTTTTTTTAAATCGCACAAAAACTGCTGTAACTTTTTTATTTCTATATAAAAAAATGTAAATTTTGTATAAATAATTTTATTTTCTTGAAATCTAATTAGAAATACCGTTTTAAAATTTTTAGGACGATTAATTTTAAAATTATACAAAAAAAACGTTTTTCTTAAAAATCACACAAAAACTGCTGTAACTTTTTTATTTCTATATAAAAAAATGTAAATTTTGTATAAATAATTTTATTTTCTTGAAATCTATTTAGAAATACTGTTTTAAAATTTTTAGGACGATTAATTTTAAAATTACAGAAAAAAAACGTTTTTCTTAAAAATCACACAAAAACTGCTGTAACTTTTTTATTTCTTAATAAAAAAATGTAAATTTTGTATAAATAATTTTATTTTCTTGAAATCTAATTAGAAATACCGTTTTAAAATTTTTAGGACGATTAATTTTAAAATTACACAAAAAAAACGTTTTTCTTAAAAATCACACAAAAACTGCTGTAACTTTTTTATTTCTTAATAAAAAAATGTAAATTTTGTATAAATAATTTTATTTTTATGAAATCTAATTAGAAATACCATTTTAAAATTTTTAGGACGATTAATTTTAAAATTACACAAAAAAAACGTTTTTCTTAAAAATCACACAAAAACTGCTGTAACTTTTTTATTTCTTAATAAAAAAATGTAAATTTTGTATAAATAATTTTATTTTCTTGAAATCTAATTAGAAATACCGTTTTAAAATTTTTAGGACGATTAATTTTAAAATTACACAAAAAAAACATTTTTCTTAAAAATCACACAAAAACTGCTGTAACTTTTTTATTTCTATATAAAAAATTGTAAATTTTGTATAAATAATTTTATTTTCTTGAAATCTAATTAGAAATACCGTTTAAAAATTTTTAGGACGATTAATTTTAAAATTACACAAAAAAAACGTTTTTCTTAAAAATCACACAAAAACTGCTGTACCTTTTTTATTTCTATATAAAAAAATGTAAATTTTGTATAAATAATTTTATTTTCTTGAAATCTATTTAGAAATACCGTTTTAAAATTTTTAGGACTATTAATTTGAAAATTACACAAAAAAAACGTTTTTCTTAAAAATCACACAAAAACTGCTGTAACTTTTTTATTTCTTAATAAAGAATGTAAATTTTGTATAAATAATTTTATTTTCATGAAATCTAATTAGAAATACCGTTTTAAAATTTTTAGGACGATTAATTTTAAAATTACACAAAGAAAACGTTTTTCTTAAAAATCAAACAAAAACTGCTGTAACTTTTTTATTTCTTAATAAAAAAATGTAAATTTTGTATAAATAATTTTATTTTCTTGAAATCTAATTTGAAATACCGTTTTAAAATTTTTAGGACGATTAATTTTAAAATTACACAAAAAAAACGTTTTTTTTTTAAATCACACAAAAACTGCTGTAACTTTTTTATTTCTATATAAAAAAATGTAAATTTTGTATAAATAATTTTATTTTCTTGAAATCTAATTTGAAATACCGTTTTAAAATTTTTAGGACGATTAATTTTAAAATTACTCAAAAAAAACGTTTTTCTTAAAAATCACACAAAAACTGCTGTAACTTTTTTGTTTCTTAATAAAAAAATGTAAATTTTGTATAAATAATTTTATTTTCATGAAATCTAATTTGAAATACCATTTTAAAATTTTTAGGACGAATAATTTTAAAATTACACAAAAAAAAACGTTTTTCTTAAATATCACACAAAAACTGCTGTAACTTTTTTATTTCTCAATAAAAAAATGTAAATTTTGTATAAATAATTTTATTTTCATGAAATCTAATTAGAAATGCCGTTTTAAAATTTTTAGGACGATTAATTTTAAAATTATACAAAAAAAACGTTATTCTTGAAAATCACACAAAAACTGCTGTAACTTTTTTATTTCTTTATAAAAAAATGTAAATGTTATATAAATCATTTTATCTTTATGAAGTCTAATTAGAAATGCCGTTTTAAAATTTGTAGGACGATTAATTTTAAAATTATACAAAAAAAACGTTTTTCTTAAATATCACACAAAAACTGCTGTAACTTTTTTATTTCTCAATAAAAAAATGTAAGTTTTGTATAATTAATTTTATTTTCTTGAAATCTAATTAGAAAAACCGTTTTAAAATTTTTAGGACGATTAATTTTAAAATTACACAAAAAAAACCTTTTTCTTAAAAATCACACAAAAACTGCTGTAACTTTTTTATTTCTATATAAAAAAATGTAAATTTTATATAAATAATTTTATTTTCTTGAAATCTAATTAGAAATACCGTTTTAAAATTTTTAGGACGATTAATTTTAAAATTACACAAAAAAAAACGTTTTTCTTAAAAATCACACAAAAACTGCTGTAACTTTTTTATTTCTATATAAAAAAATGTAAATTTTGTATAAATAATTTTATTTTCTTGAAATCTAATTAGAAATACCGTTTTAAAATTTTAAGGACGATTAATTTTAAAATTACACAAAAAAAAACGTTTTTCTTAAAAATCAACAAAAACTGCTGTAACTTTTTTATTTCTCAATAAAAAAATGTAAATTTTGTATAAATAATTTTATTTTCATAAAATCTAATTAGAAATGCCGTTTTAGAATTTTTAGGACGATTAATTTTAAATTTATACAAAAAAAACGTTATTCTTAAATATCACACAAAAACTGCTGTAACTTTTTTATTTCTTTATAAAAAAATGTAAATGTTATATAAATAATTTTATCTTTATGAAATCTAATTAGAAATGCCGTTTTAAAATTTTTAGGACGATTAATTTTAAAATTACACAAAAAAAACGTTTTTCTTAAAAATCACACAAAAACTGCTGTAACTTTTTTATTTCTTAATAAAAAAATGTAAGTTTTGTATAATTAATTTTATTTTCTTGAAATCTAATTAGAAATACCGTTTTAAAATTTTTAGGACGATTAATTTTAAAATTACACAAAAAAACCTTTTTCTTAAAAATCACACAAAAACTGCTGTAACTTTTTTATTTCTTAATAAAATGTAAGTTTTGTATAATTAATTTTATTTTCTTGAAATCTAATTAGAAAAACCGTTTTAAAATTTTTAGGACGATTAATTTTAAAATTACACAAAAAAAACCTTTTTCTTAAAAATCACACAAAAACTGCTGTAACTTTTTTATTTCTATATAAAAAAATGTAAATTTTATATAAATAATTTTATTTTCTTGAAATCTAATTAGAAATACCGTTTTAAAATTTTTAGGACGATTAATTTTAAAATTACACAAAAAAAACGTTTTTCTTAAAAATCACACAAAAACTGCTGTAACTTTTTTATTTCTTAATAAAAAAATGTAAGTTTTGTATAATTAATTTTATTTTCTTGAAATCTAATTAGAAATACCGTTTTAAAATTTTTAGGACGATTAATTTTAAAATTACACAAAAAAACCTTTTTCTTAAAAATCACACAAAAACTGCTGTAACTTTTTTATTTCTATATAAAAAAATGTAAATTTTGTATAAATAATTTTATTTTCTTGAAATCTAATTAGAAATACCGTTTTAAAATTTTTAGGACGATTAATTTTAAAATTACACAAAAAAAACGTTTTTCTTAAAAATCACACAAAAACTGCTGTAACTTTTTTATTTCTATATAAAAAAATGTAAATTTTGTATAAATAATTTTATTTTCTTAAAATCTAATTAGAAATACCGTTTTAAAATTTTTAGGACGATTAATTTTAAAATTACACAAAAAAAACATTTTTCTTAAAAATCACACAAAAACTGCTGTAACTTTTTTATTTCTATATAAAAAAATGTAAATTTTGTATAAATAATTTTATTTTCATGAAATCTAATTAGAAATGCCGTTTTAGAATTTTTAGGACGATTAATTTTAAAATTATACAAAAAAAACGTTATTCTTAAATATCACACAAAAACTGCTGTAACTTTTTTATTTCTCAATAAAAAAATGTAAATTTTGTATAAATAATTTTATTTTCTTGAAATCTAATTAGAAATACCGTTTTAAAATTTTTAGGACGATTAATTTTAAAATTACACAAAAAAAACGTTTTTCTTAAAAATCACACAAAAACTGCTGTAACTTTTTTATTTCTTAATAAAAAAATGTAAGTTTTGTATAATTAATTTTATTTTCTTGAAATCTAATTAGAAATACCGTTTTAAAATTTTTAGGACGATTAATTTTAAAATTACACAAAAAAACCTTTTTCTTAAAAATCACACAAAAACTGCTGTAACTTTTTTATTTCTTAATAAAATGTAAGTTTTGTATAATTAATTTTATTTTCTTGAAATCTAATTAGAAATACCATTTTAAAATTTTTAGGACGATTAATTTTAAAATTACACAAAAAAAACGTTTTTCTTAAAAATCACACAAAAACTGCTGTAACTTTTTTATTTCTTAATAAAAAAATGTAAGTTTTGTATAATTAATTTTATTTTCTTGAAATCTAATTAGAAATACCATTTTAAAATTTTTAGGACGATTAATTTTAAAATTACACAAAAAAAACATTTTTCTTAAAAATCACACAAAAACTGCTGTAACTTTTTTATTTCTATATAAAAAAATGTAAATTTTGTATAAATAACTTTATTTTCATGAAATCTAATTAGAAATGCCGTTTTAGAATTTTTAGGACGATTAATTTTAAAATTATACAAAAAAAACGTTATTCTTAAAAATCACACAAAAACTGCTGTTACTTTTTTATTTCTATATAAAAAAATGTAAATTTTGTATAAATTATTTTATTTTCTTGAAATCTAATTAGAAATACCGTTTTAAAATTTTTAGGACGATTAATTTTAAAATTACACAAAAAAAACGTTTTTCTTAAAAATCACACAAAAACTGCTGTAACTTTTTTATTTCTTAATAAAAAAATGTAAGTTTTGTATAATTAATTTTATTTTCTTGAAATCAAATTAGAAATACCGTTTTAAAATTTTTAGGACGATTAATTTTAAAATTACACAAAAAAAAACGTTTTTCTTAAAAATCACACAAATCTGCTGTAACTTTTTTATTTCTATATAAAAAAATGTAAATTTTGTATAAATAATTTTATTTTCATGAAATCTAATTAGAAATGCCGTTTTGAAATTTTTAGGACGATTAATTTTAAAATTATACAAAAAAAACATTATTCTTGAAAATCACACAAAAACTGCTGTAACTTTTTATTTCTTTATAAAAAAATGTAAATGTTATATAAATAATTTTATCTTTATGAAATCTAATTAGAAATGCCGTTTTAAAATTTTTAGGACGATTAATTTTAAAATTACACAAAAAAAAACGTTTTTCTTAAAAATCACACAAATCTGCTGTAACTTTTTTATTTCTATATAAAAAAATGTAAATTTTGTATAAATAATTTTATTTTCATGAAATCTAATTAGAAATGCCGTTTTAAAATTTGTAGGACGATTAATTTTTAAATTATACAAAAAAAAACGTTTTTCTTAAAAATCACACAAAAACTGCTGTAACTTTTTTATTTCTTTATAAAAAAATGTAAATGTTATATAAATCATTTTATCTTTATGAAGTCTAATTAGAAATGCCGTTTTAAAATTTGTAGGACGATTAATTTTTAAATTATACAAAAAAAAACGTTTTTCTTAAAAATCACACAAATCTGCTGTAACTTTTTTATTTCTATATAAAAAAATGTAAATTTTGTATAAATAATTTTATTTTCTTGAAATCTAATTAGAAATACCGTTTTAAAATTTTTAGGACGATTAATTTTAAAATTACACAAAAAAAACGTTTTTCTTAAAAATCACACAAAAACTGCTGTAACTTTTTTATTTCTATATAAAAAAATGTAAATTTTGTATAAATAATTTGATTTTCTTGAAATCTAATTAGAAATACCGTTTTAAAATTTTTAGGACGATTAATTTTAAAATTACACAAAAAAAACGTTTTTCTTAAAAATCACACAAAAACTGCTGTAACTTTTTTATTTCTATATAAAAAAATGTAAATTTTGTATAAATAATTTTATTTTCATGAAATCTAATTAGAAATGCCGTTTTAAAATTTGTAGGACGATTTATTTTAAAATTATACAAAAAAAACGTTTTTCTTAAAAATCACACAAAAACTGCTGTAACTTTTATATTTCTTTATAAAAAAATGTAAATGTTATATAAATCATTTTATCTTTATGAAGTCTAATTAGAAATGCCGTTTTAAAATTTGTAGGACGATTAATTTTAAAATTATACAAAGAAAACATTTTTCTTAAAAATCACACAAAAACTGCTGTAACTTTTTTATTTCTATATAAAAAAATGTAAATTTTGCATAAATAATTTTATTTTCTTGAAATCTAATTAGAAATACCGTTTTAAAATTTTTAGGACGATTAATTTTAAAATTACACAAAAAAAACATTTTTCTTAAAAATCACACAAAAACTGCTGTAACTTTTTTGTTTCGTCATAAAAAATGTAAAATTTGTTTAAATAATTTTATTTTCATCAAATCTAATTAGAAATGCCGTTTTAAAATTTGTAGGACGATTAATTTTAAAATTACACAAAAAAAACGTTTTTCTTAAAAATCACACAAAAACTGCTGTAACTTTTTTATTTCTTAATAAAAAAATGTAAGTTTTGTATAATTAATTTTATTTTCTTGAAATCTAATTAGAAATACCGTTTTAAAATTTTTAGGACGATTAATTTTAAAATTACACAAAAAAACCTTTTTCTTAAAAATCACACAAAAACTGCTGTAACTTTTTTATTTCTATATAAAAAAATGTAAATTTTGCATAAATAATTTTATTTTCTTGAAATCTAATTAGAAATACCGTTTTAAAATTTTTAGGACGATTAATTTTAAAATTACACAAAAAAAACGTTTTTTTTAAAAATCACACAAAAACTGCTGTAACTTTTTTATTTCTTAATAAAAAAATGTAAGTTTTGTATAATTAATTTTATTTTCTTGAAATCTAATTAGAAATACCGTTTTAAAATTTTTAGGACGATTAATTTTAAAATTACACAAAAAAAACCTTTTTCTTAAAAATCACACAAAAACTGCTGTTACTTTTTTATTTCTATATAAAAAAAATGTAAATTTTGTATAAATAATTTTATTTTCTTGAAATCTAATTAGAAATACCGTTTTAAAATTTTTAGGACGATTAATTTTAAAATTATACAAAAAAAACATTTTTCTTAAAAATCACACAAAAACTGCTGTAACTTTTTTATTTCTTAATAAAAAAATGTAAGTTTTGTATAATTAATTTTATTTTCTTGAAATCTAATTAGAAATACCGTTTTAAAATTTTTAGGACGATTAATTTTAAAATTACACAAAAAAAACCTTTTTCTTAAAAATCACACAAAAACTGCTGTAACTTTTTTATTTCTATATAAAAAAAATGTAAATTTTGTATAAATAATTTGATTTTCTTGAAATCTAATTAAAAATACCGTTTTAAAATTTTTAGGACGATTAATTTTAAAATTACACAAAAAAAACGTTTTTCTTAAAAATCACACAAAAACTGCTGTAACTTTTTTATTTCTTAATAAAAAAATGTAAGTTTTGTATAATTAATTTTATTTTCTTGAAATCTAATTAGAAATACCGTTTTAAAATTTTTAGGACGATTAATTTTAAAATTACACAAAAAAACCTTTTTCTTAAAAATCACACAAAAACTGCTGTAACTTTTTTATTTCTATATAAAAAAATGTAAATTTTGCATAAATAATTTTATTTTCTTGAAATCTAATTAGAAATACCGTTTTAAAATTTTTAGGACGATTAATTTTAAAATTACACAAAAAAAACGTTTTTCTTAAAAATCACACAAAAACTGCTGTAACTTTTTTATTTCTTAATAAAAAAATGTAAGTTTTGTATAATTAATTTTATTTTCTTGAAATCTAATTAGAAATACCGTTTTAAAATTTTTAGGACGATTAATTTTAAAATTACACAAAAAAAACCTTTTTCTTAAAAATCACACAAAAACTGCTGTTACTTTTTTATTTCTATATAAAAAAAATGTAAATTTTGTATAAATAATTTTATTTTCTTGAAATCTAATTAGAAATACCGTTTTAAAATTTTTAGGACGATTAATTTTAAAATTATACAAAAAAAACATTTTTCTTAAAAATCACACAAAAACTGCTGTAACTTTTTTATTTCTTAATAAAAAAATGTAAGTTTTGTATAATTAATTTTATTTTCTTGAAATCTAATTAGAAATACCGTTTTAAAATTTTTAGGACGATTAATTTTAAAATTACACAAAAAAAACCTTTTTCTTAAAAATCACACAAAAACTGCTGTAACTTTTTTATTTCTATATAAAAAAAATGTAAATTTTGTATAAATAATTTGATTTTCTTGAAATCTAATTAAAAATACCGTTTTAAAATTTTTAGGACGATTAATTTTAAAATTATACAAAAAAAAACATTTTTCTTAAAAATCACACAAAAACTGCTGTAACTTTTTTATTTCTTAATAAAAAAATGTAAGTTTTGTATAATTAATTTTATTTTCTTGAAATCTAATTAGAAATACCGTTTTAAAATTTTTAGGACGATTAATTTTAAAATTACACAAAAAAAACGTTTTTCTTAAAAATCACACAAAAACTGCTGTAACTTTTTTATTTCTATATAAAAAAATGTAAATTTTGTATAAATAATTTTATTTTCATAAAATCTAATTAGAAATGCCATTTTAAAATTTTTAGGACGATTAATTTTAAAATTATACAAAAAAAACGTTTTTCTTAAAAATCACACAAAAACTGCTGTAACTTTTTTATTTCTTTATAAAAAAATGTAAATGTTATATAAATCATTTTATCTTTATGAAGTCTAATTAGAAATGCCGTTTTAAAATTTGTAGGACGATTAATTTTAATATTATACAAAAAAAACGTTTTTCTTAAAAATCACACAAAAACTGCTGTAACTTTTTTATTTCTCAATAAAAAAATGTAAATTTTGTATAAATAATTTTATTTTCATGAAATCTAATTAGAAATGCCGTTTTAAAATTTTTAGGACGATTAATTTTAAAATTATACAAAAAAAACGTTATTCTTAAATATCACACAAAAACTGCTGTAACTTTTTTATTTCTCAATAAAAAAATGTAAATTTTGTATAAATAATTTTATTTTCATGAAATCTAATTAGAAATGCCGTTTTAAAATTTTTAGGACGATTAATTTTAAAATTATAGAAAGAAAACGTTATTCTTAAATATCACACAAAAACTGCTGTAACTTTTTTATTTCTATATAAAAAAATGTAAATTTTGTATAAATAATTTTATTTTCTTGAAATCTAATTAGAAATACCGTTTCAAAATTTTTAGGACGATTAATTTTCAAATTACACAAAAAAAACGTTTTTCTTAAAAATCACACAAAAACTGCTGTAACTTTTTTATTTCTTTATAAAAAAATGTAAATTTTGTATAAATAATTTTATTTTCTTGAAATCTAATTAGAAATACCGTTTTAAAATTTTTAGGACGATTAATTTTAAAATTATACAAAAAAAACATTTTTCTTAAATATCACACAAAAACTGCTGTAACTTTTTTATTTCTCAATAAAAAAAAGTAAATTTTGTATAAATAATTTTATTTTCATGAAATCTAATTAGAAATACCGTTTTAAAATTTTTAGGACGATTAATTTTAAAATTACACAAAAAAAAACGTTTTTCTTAAAAATCACACAAAAACTGCTGTATCTTTTGTATTTCTCAATAAAAAAATGTAAATTTTGTATAAATAATTTTATTTTCATGAAATCTAATTAGAAATGCCATTTTAGAATTTTTAGGACGATTAATTTAAAAATTATACAAAAAAAACGTTATTCTTAAATATCACACAAAACTGCTGTAACTTTTATATTTCTTTATAAAAAAATGTAAATGTTATATAAATAATTTTATCTTTATGAAATCTAATTAGAAATGCCGTTTTAAAATTTTTAGGACGATTAATTTTAAAATTACACAAAAAAAAACGTTTTTCTTAAAAATCACACAAAAACTGCTGTAACTTTTTTATTTCTATATAAAAAAATGTAAATTTTGTATAAATAATTTTATTTTCATGAAATCTAATTAGAAATGCCGTTTTAGAATTTTTAGGACGATTAATTTTAAAATTATACAAAAAAAACGTTATTCTTGAAAATCACACAAAAACTGCTGTAACTTTTTTATTTCTATATAAAAAAATGTAAATTTTGTATAAATGATTTTATTTTCATGAAATCTAATTAGAAATGCCGTTTTAGAATTTTTAGGACGATTAATTTTAAAATTATACAAAAAAAACGTTATTCTTAAATATCACACAAAAACTGCTGTAACTTTTTTATTTCTTTATAAAAAAATGTAAATGTTATATAAATAATTTTATCTTTATGAAATCTAATTATAAATGCCGTTTTAAAATTTTTTGGACGATTAATTTTAAAATTATACAAAAAAAACTTTATTCTTAAATATCACACAAAAACTGCTGTAACTTTTTTATTTCTATATAAAAAAATGTAAATTTTGTATAAATAATTTTATTTTCATGAAATCTAATTAGAAATACCGTTTTCAAATTTTTAGGACGATTAATTTTAAAATTACACAAAAAAAACGTTTTTCTTAAAAATCACACAAAAACTGCTGTAACTTTTTTATTTCTATATAAAAAAATGTAAATTTTGTATAAATAATTTTATTTTCTTGAAATCTAATTAGAAATACCGTTTTAAAATTTTTAGGACGATTAATTTTAAAATTACACAAAAAAAACGTTTTTCTTAAAAATCACACAAAAACTGCTGTAACTTTTTTATTTCTATATAAAAAAATGTAAATTTTGTATAAATAATTTTATTTTCATGAAATCTAATTAGAAATGCCGTTTTAGAATTTTTAGGACGATTAATTTTAAAATTATACAAAAAAAACGTTATTCTTAAATATCACACAAAAACTGCTGTAACTTTTTTATTTCTTTATAAAAAAATGTAAATGTTATATAAATAATTTTATCTTTATGAAATCTAATTATAAATGCCGTTTTAAAATTTTTAGGACGATTAATTTTAAAATTATACAAAAAAAACGTTATTCTTAAATATCACACAAAAACTGCTGTAACTTTTTTATTTCTATATAAAAAAATGTAAATTTTGTATAAATAATTTTATTTTTATGAAATCTAATTAGAAATACCGTTTTAAAATTTTTAGGACGATTAATTTTAAAATTACACAAAAAAAACGTTTTTCTTAAAAATCACACAAAAACTGCTGTAACTTTTTTATTTCTATATAAAAAAATGTAAATTTTGTATAAATAATTTTATTTTCTTGAAATCTAATTAGAAATACCGTTTTAAAATTTTTAGGACGATTAATTTTAAAATTACACAAAAAAAACGTTTTTCTTAAAAATCATACAAAAACTGCAGTAACTTTTTTGTTTCGTCATAAAAAAATGTAAATTTTGTTTAAATAATTTTATTTTCATGAAATCTAATTAGAAATGCCCTTTTAAATTTTTTAGGACGATTAATTTTAAAATTAAACAAAAAAAACATTTTTCTTAAAATTCACTTAAAAACTGCAGTAACTTTTTTGTTTCTTTATAAAAAAATGTAAATTTTGTTTAAATAATTTTATTTTCATGAAATCTAATTAGAAATGCCGTTTTAAAATTTTAAGGACGATTAATTTTAAAATTATACAAAAAAAACGTTATTCTTAAATATCACACAAAAACTGCTGTAACTTTTTTATTTCTTTATAAAAGAATGTAAATTTTGTATAAATAATTTTATTTTCATGAAATCTAATTAGAAATGCCGTTTTAGAATTTTTAGGACGATTAATTTTAAAATTATACAAAAAAAACGTTATTCTTGAAAATCACACAAAAACTAATGTAACTTTTTTATTTCTTTATAAAAAAATGTAAATGTTATATAAATAATTTTATCTTTATGAAATCTAATTAGAAATGCCGTTTTAAAATTTTTAGGACGATTAATTTTAAAATTACACAAAAAAAAACGTTTTTCTTAAAAATCACACAAAAACTGCTGTAACTTTTTTATTTCTATATAAAAAAATGTAAATTTTGTATAAATAATTTTATTTTCATGAAATCTAATTAGAAATGCCGTTTTAGAATTTTTAGGACGATTAATTTTAAAATTATACAAAAAAAACGTTATTCTTGAAAATCACACAAAAACTGCTGTAACTTTTTTATTTCTATATAAAAAAATGTAAATTTTGTATAAATGATTTTATTTTCATGAAATCTAATTAGAAATGCCGTTCTAGAATTTTTAGGACGATTAATTTTAAAATTATACAAAAAAAACGTTATTCTTAAATATCACACAAAACTGCTGTAACTTTTTTATTTCTTTATAAAAAAATGTAAATGTTATATAAATAATTTTATCTTTATGAAATCTAATTAGAAATGCCGTTTTAAAATTTTTAGGACGATTAATTTTAAAATTACACAAAAAAAACGTTTTTCTTAAAAATCACACAAAAACTGCTGTAACTTTTTTATTTCTATATAAAAAAATGTAAATTTTGTATAAATAATTTTATTTTCATGAAATCTAATTAGAAATGCCGTTTTGGAATTTTTAGGACGATTAATTTTAAAATTATACAAAAAAAACTTTATTCTTGAAAATCACACAAAAACTAATGTAACTTTTTTATTTCTTTATAAAAAAAATGTAAATGTTATATAAATAATTTTATCTTTATGAAATCTAATTAGAAATGCCGTTTTAAAATTTTTAGGACGATTAATTTTAAAATTATACAAAAAAAACGTTATTCTTAAATATCACACAAAAACTGCTGTAACTTTTTTATTTCTATATAAAAAAATGTAAATTTTGTATAAATAATTTTATTTTCATGAAATCTAATTAGAAATGCCGTTTTAGAATTTTTAGGACGATTAATTTTAAAATTATACAAAAAAAACGTTATTCTTGAAAATCACACAAAAACTAATGTAACTTTTTTATTTCTTTATAAAAAAATGTAAATGTTATATAAATAATTTTATCTTTATGAAATCTAATTAGAAATGCCGTTTTAAACTTTTTAGGACGATTAATTTTAAAATTACACAAAAAAAACGTTTTTCTTAAAAATCACACAAAAACTGCTGTAACTTTTTTATTTCTATATAAAAAAATGTAAATTTTGTATAAATAATTTGATTTTCTTGAAATCTAATTAGAAATACCGTTTTAAAATTTTTAGGACGATTAATTTTAAAATTACACAAAAAAAAACGTTTTTCTTAAAAATCACACAAAAACTGCTGTAACTTTTTTATTTCTATATAAAAAAATGTAAATTTTGTATAAATAATTTTATTTTCATGAAATCTAATTAGAAATGCCGTTTTAAAATTTGTAGGACGATTTATTTTAAAATTATACAAAAAAAACGTTTTTCTTAAAAATCACACAAAAACTGCTGTAACTTTTATATTTCTTTATAAAAAAATGTAAATGTTATATAAATCATTTTATCTTTATGAAGTCTAATTAGAAATGCCGTTTTAAAATTTGTAGGACGATTAATTTTAAAATTATACAAAGAAAACATTTTTCTTAAAAATCACACAAAAACTGCTGTAACTTTTTTATTTCTATATAAAAAAATGTAAATTTTGCATAAATAATTTTATTTTCTTGAAATCTAATTAGAAATACCGTTTTAAAATTTTTAGGACGATTAATTTTAAAATTACACAAAAAAAACATTTTTCTTAAAAATCACACAAAAACTGCTGTAACTTTTTTGTTTCGTCATAAAAAATTTAAATTTGTTTAAATAATTTTATTTTCATCAAATCTAATTAGAAATGCCGTTTTAAAATTTGTAGGACGATTAATTTTAAAATTACACAAAAAAAAACGTTTTTCTTAAAAATCACACAAAAACTGCTGTAACTTTTTTATTTCTATATAAAAAAATGTAAATTTTGTATAAATAATTTTATTTTCATGAAATCTAATTAGAAATGCCGTTTCGGAATTTTTAGGACGATTAATTTTAAAATTATACAAAAAAAACGTTATTCTTGAAAATCACACAAAAACTAATGTAACTTTTTTATTTCTTTATAAAAAAAATGTAAATGTTATATAAATAATTTTATCTTTATGAAATCTAATTAGAAATGCCGTTTTAAAATTTTTAGGACGATTAATTTTAAAATTATACAAAAAAAACGTTATTCTTGAAAATCACACAAAAACTAATGGAACTTTTTTATTTCTTTATAAAAAAATGTAAATGTTATATAAATAATTTTATCTTTATGAAATCTAATTAGAAATGCCGTTTTAAACTTTTTAGGACGATTAATTTTAAAATTACACAAAAAAAACGTTTTTCTTAAAAATCACACAAAAACTGCTGTAACTTTTTTATTTCTTAATAAAAAAATGTAAGTTTTGTATAATTAATTTTATTTTCTTGAAATCTAATTAGAAATACCGTTTTAAAATTTTTAGGACGATTAATTTTAAAATTACACAAAAAAACCTTTTTCTTAAAAATCACACAAAAACTGCTGTAACTTTTTTATTTCTATATAAAAAAATGTAAATTTTGCATAAATAATTTTATTTTCTTGAAATCTAATTAGAAATACCGTTTTTAAATTTTTAGGACGATTAATTTTAAAATTACACAATAAAAACGTTTTTCTTAAAAATCACACAAAAACTGCTGTAACTTTTTTATTTCTTAATAAAAAAATGTAAGTTTTGTATAATTAATTTTATTTTCTTGAAATCTAATTAGAAATACCGTTTTAAAATTTTTAGGACGATTAATTTTAAAATTACACAAAAAAAACCTTTTTCTTAAAAATCACACAAAAACTGCTGTTACTTTTTTATTTCTATATAAAAAAAATGTAAATTTTGTATAAATAATTTTATTTTCTTGAAATCTAATTAGAAATACCGTTTTAAAATTTTTAGGACGATTAATTTTAAAATTACACAAAAAAAACGTTTTTCTTAAAAATCACACAAAAACTGCTGTAACTTTTTTATTTCTATATAAAAAAATGTAAATTTTGTATAAATAATTTTATTTTCATAAAATCTAATTAGAAATGCCATTTTAAAATTTTTAGGACGATTAATTTTAAAATTATACAAAAAAAAACGTTTTTCTTAAAAATCACACAAAAACTGCTGTAACTTTTTTATTTCTTTATAAAAAAATGTAAATGTTATATAAATCATTTTATCTTTATGAAGTCTAATTAGAAATGCCGTTTTAAAATTTGTAGGACGATTAATTTAAATATTATACAAAAAAAACGTTTTTCTTAAAAATCACACAAAAACTGCTGTAACTTTTTTATTTCTCAATAAAAAAATGTAAATTTTGTATAAATAATTTTATTTTCATGAAATCTAATTAGAAATGCCGTTTTAAAATTTTTAGGACGATTAATTTTAAAATTATACAAAAAAAACGTTATTCTTCAATATCACACAAAAACTGCTGTAACTTTTTTATTTCTCAATAAAAAAATGTAAATTTTGTATAAATAATTTTATTTTCATGAAATCTAATTAGAAATGCCGTTTTAAAATTTTTAGGACGATTAATTTTAAAATTATACAAAAAAAACGTTATTCTTAAATATCACACAAAAACTGCTGTAACTTTTTTATTTCTATATAAAAAAATGTAAATTTTGTATAAATAATTTTATTTTCTTGAAATCTAATTAGAAATACCGTTTCAAAATTTTTAGGACGATTAATTTTCAAATTACACAAAAAAAACGTTTTTCTTAAAAATCACACAAAAACTGCTGTAACTTTTTTATTTCTTTATAAAAAAATGTAAATTTTGTATAAATAATTTTATTTTCTTGAAATCTAATTAGAAATACCGTTTTAAAA
Organism: Stenus bimaculatus; assembly: GCA_963971135.1. Lineage (NCBI taxonomy): Eukaryota > Metazoa > Arthropoda > Insecta > Coleoptera > Staphylinidae > Stenus > Stenus bimaculatus. The sequence goes on from OZ020180.1 coordinate 40,640,348, forward strand.
TTTTTAGGACGATTAATTTTAAAATTATACAAAAAAAACATTTTTCTTAAATATCACACAAAAACTGCTGTAACTTTTTTATTTCTCAATAAAAAAATGTAAATTTTGTATAAATAATTTTATTTTCATGAAATCTAATTAGAAATACCGTTTTAAAATTTTTAGGACGATTAATTTTAAAATTACACAAAAAAAAACGTTTTTCTTAAAAATCACACAAAAACTGCTGTATCTTTTGTATTTCTCAATAAAAAAATGTAAATTTTGTATAAATAATTTTATTTTCATGAAATCTAATTAGAAATGCCATTTTAGAATTTGTAGGACGATTAATTTAAAAATTATACAAAAAAAACGTTATTCTTAAATATCACACAAAACTGCTGTAACTTTTATATTTCTTTATAAAAAAATGTAAATGTTATATAAATAATTTTATCTTTATGAAATCTAATTAGAAATGCCGTTTTAAAATTTTTAGGACGATTAATTTTAAAATTACACAAAAAAAAAACGTTTTTCTTAAAAATCACACAAAAACTGCTGTAACTTTTTTATTTCTATATAAAAAAATGTAAATTTTGTATAAATAATTTTATTTTCATGAAATCTAATAAGAAATGCCGTTTATTTTTAGGACGATTAATTTTAAAATTATACAAAAAAAACCTTATTCTTGAAAATCACACAAAAACTGCTGTAACTTTTTTATTTCTTTATAAAAAAATGTAAATGTTATATAAATAATTTTATCTTTATGAAATCTAATTATAAATGCCGTTTTAAAATTTTTAGGACGATTAATTTTAAAATTATACAAAAAAAACGTTATTCTTAAATATCACACAAAAACTGCTGTAACTTTTTTATTTCTATATAAAAAAATGTAAATTTTGTATAAATAATTTTATTTTCATGAAATCTAATTAGAAATACCGTTTTAAAATTTTTAGGACGATTAATTTTAAAATTACACAAAAAAAACGTTTTTCTTAAAAATCACACAAAAACTGCTGTAACTTTTTTATTTCTATATAAAAAAATGTAAATTTTGTATAAATAATTTTATTTTCTTGAAATCTAATTAGAAATACCGTTTTAAAATTTTAAGGACGATTAATTTTAAAATTACACAAAAAAAACGTTTTTCTTAAAAATCATACAAAAACTGCAGTAACTTTTTTGTTTCGTCATAAAAAAATGTAAATTTTGTTTAAATAATTTTATTTTCATGAAATCTAATTAGAAATGCCCTTCTAAATTTTTTAGGACGATTAATTTTAAAATTAAACAAAAAAAACTTTTTTCTTAAAAATCACTTAAAAACTGCAGTAACTTTTTTGTTTCTTTATAAAAAAATGTAAATTTTGTTTAAATAATTTTATTTTCATGAAATCTAATTAGAAATGCCGTTTTAAAATTTTAAGGACGATTAATTTTAAAATTATACAAAAAAAACGTTATTCTTAAATATCACACAAAAACTGCTGTAACTTTTTTATTTCTTTATAAAAGAATGTAAATTTTGTATAAATAATTTTATTTTCATGAAATCTAATTAGAAATGCCGTTTTAGAATTTTTAGGACGATTAATTTTAAAATTATACAAAAAAAACGTTATTCTTGAAAATCACACAAAAACTAATGTAACTTTTTTATTTCTTTATAAAAAAAATGTAAATGTTATATAAATAATTTTATCTTTATGAAATCTAATTAGAAATGCCGTTTTAAAATTTTTAGGACGATTAATTTTAAAATTATACAAAAAAAACGTTATTCTTAAATATCACACAAAAACTGCTGTAACTTTTTTATTTCTATATAAAAAAATGTAAATTTTGTATAAATAATTTTATTTTCATGAAATCTAATTAGAAATGCCGTTTTAGAATTTTTAGGACGATTAATTTTAAAATTATACAAAAAAAACGTTATTCTTGAAAATCACACAAAAACTAATGTAACTTTTTTATTTCTTTATAAAAAAATGTAAATGTTATATAAATAATTTTATCTTTATGAAATCTAATTAGAAATGCCGTTTTAAAATTTTTAGGACGATTAATTTTAAAATTACACAAAAAAAACGTTTTTCTTAAAAATCACACAAAAACTGCTGTAACTTTTTTATTTCTATATAAAAAAATGTAGATTTTGTATAAATAATTTTATTTTCATGAAATCTAATTAGAAATGCCGTTTTAGAATTTTTAGGACGATTAATTTTAAAATTATACAAAAAAAACGTTATTCTTGAAAATCACACAAAAACTGCTGTAACTTTTTTATTTCTTTATAAAAAAATGTAAATGTTATATAAATAATTTTATCTTTATGAAATCTAATTAGAAATGCCGTTTTAAAATTTTTAGGACGATTAATTTTAAAATTATACAAAAAAAACGTTATTCTTAAATATCACACAAAAACTGCTGTAACTTTTTTATTTCTTTATAAAAAAATGTAAATGTTATATAAATAATTTTATCTTTATGAAATCTAATTAGAAATACCGTTTTTAAATTTTTAGGACGATTAATTTTAAAATTACACAAAAAAAACGTTTTTCTTAAAAATCACACAAAAACTGCTGTAACTTTTTTATTTCTTAATAAAAAAATGTAAGTTTTGTATAATTAATTTTATTTTCTTGAAATCTAATTAGAAATACCGTTTAAAATTTTTAGGACGATTAATTTTAAAATTACACAAAACAAACCTTTTTCTTAAAAATCACACAAAAACTGCTGTAACTTTTTTATTTCTCAATAAAAAAATGTAAATTTTGTATAAATAATTTTATTTTCATGAAATCTAATTAGAAATGCCGTTTTAAAATTTTTAGGACGATTAATTTTAAAATTATACAAAAAAAACGTTATTCTTAAATATCACGCAAAAACTGCTGTAACTTTTTTATTTCTTTATAAAAAAATGTAAATGTTATATAAATAATTTTATCTTTATGAAATCTAATTAGAAATGCTGTTTTAAAATTTTTAGGACGATTAATTTTAAAATTATACAAAAAAAACGTTTTTCTTAAAAATCACACAAAAACTGCTGTAACTTTTTTATTTCTTTATAAAACAATGTAAATGTTATATAAATCATTTTATCTTTATGAAGTCTAATAAGAAATGCCGTTTCAAAATTTGTAGGACGATTAATTTTAAAATTATACAAAAAAAACGTTTTTCTTAAAAATCACAGAAAAACTGCTGTAACTTTTTTATTTCTCAATATAAAAATGTAAATTTTGTATAAATAATTTTATTTTCATGAAATCTAATTAGAAATGCCGTTTTAAAATTTTTAGGACGATTAATTTTTGAAATTATACAAAAAAAACATTTTTCTTAAAAATCATACAAAAACTGCAGTAACTTTTTTGTTTCGTCATAAAAAAATGTAAATTTTGTTTAAATAATTTTATTTTCATGAAATCTAATTAGAAATGCCCTTTTAAATTTTTTAGGACGATTAATTTTAAAATTAAACAAAAAAAACATTTTTCTTAAAAATCACTTAAAAACTGCAGTAACTTTTTTGTTTCTTTATAAAAAAATGTAAATTTTGTTTAAATAATTTTATTTTCATGAAATCTAATTAGAAATGCCGTTTTAAAATTTTAAGGACGATTAATTTTAAAATTATACAAAAAAAACGTTATTCTTAAATATCACACAAAAACTGCTGTAACTTTTTTATTTCTTTATAAAAGAATGTAAATTTTGTATAAATAATTTTATTTTCATGAAATCTAATTAGAAATGCCGTTTTAAAATTTTTAGGACGATTAATTTTTGAAATTATACAAAAAAAACATTTTTCTTAAAAATCATACAAAAACTGCAGTAACTTTTTTGTTTCGTCATAAAAAAATGTAAATGTTATATAAATAATTTTATCTTTATGAAATCTAATTAGAAATACCGTTTTTAAATTTTTAGGACGATTAATTTTAAAATTACACAAAAAAAACGTTTTTCTTAAAAATCACACAAAAACTGCTGTAACTTTTTTATTTCTTAATAAAAAAATGTAAGTTTTGTATAATTAATTTTATTTTCTTGAAATCTAATTAGAAATACCGTTTAAAATTTTTAGGACGATTAATTTTAAAATTACACAAAACAAACCTTTTTCTTAAAAATCACACAAAAACTGCTGTAACTTTTTTATTTCTCAATAAAAAAATGTAAATTTTGTATAAATAATTTTATTTTCATGAAATCTAATTAGAAATGCCGTTTTAAAATTTTTAGGACGATTAATTTTAAAATTATACAAAAAAAACGTTATTCTTAAATATCACACAAAAACTGCTGTAACTTTTTTATTTCTTAATAAAAAAATGTAAGTTTTGTATAATTAATTTTATTTTCTTGAAATCTAATTAGAAATACCGTTTTAAAATTTTTAGGACGATTAATTTTAAAATTACACAAAAAAAACCTTTTTCTTAAAAATCACACAAAAACTGCTGTTACTTTTTTATTTCTTAATAAAAAAATGTAAGTTTTGTATAATTAATTTTATTTTCTTGAAATCTAATTAGAAATACCGTTTTAAAATTTTTAGGACGATTAATTTTAAAATTATACAAAAAAAACATTTTTCTTAAATATCACACAAAAACTGCTGTAACTTTTTTATTTCTATATAAAAAAATGTAAATTTTGTATAAATAATTTTATTTTCATGAAATCTAATTAGAAATACCGTTTTAAAATTTTTAGGACGATTAATTTTAAAATTATACAAAAAAAACATTTTTCTTAAATATCACACAAAAACTGCTGTAACTTTTTTATTTCTCAATAAAAAAATGTAAATTTTGTATAAATAATTTTATTTTCATGAAATCTAATTAGAAATGCCGTTTTAAAATTTTTAGGACGATTAATTTTAAAATTATACAAAAAAAACGTTATTCTTAAATATCACACAAAAACTGCTGTAACTTTTTTATTTCTTAATAAAAAAATGTAAGTTTTGTATAATTAATTTTATTTTCTTGAAATCTAATTAGAAATACCGTTTTAAAATTTTTAGGACGATTAATTTTAAAATTACACAAAAAAAACCTTTTTCTTAAAAATCACACAAAAACTGCTGTTACTTTTTTATTTCTATATAAAAAAATGTAAATTTTGTATAAATTATTTTATTTTCTTGAAATCTAATTAGAAATACCGTTTTAAAATTTTTAGGACGATTAATTTTAAAATTACACAAAAAAAACGTTTTTCTTAAAAATCACACAAAAACTGCTGTAACTTTTTTATTTCTTAATAAAAAAATGTAAGTTTTGTATAATTAATTTTATTTTCTTGAAATCTAATTAGAAATACCGTTTTAAAATTTTCAGGACGATTAATTTTAAAATTACACAAAAAAAAACGTTTTTCTTAAAAATCACACAAATCTGCTGTAACTTTTTTATTTCTATATAAAAAAATGTAAATTTTGTATAAATAATTTTATTTTCATGAAATCTAATTAGAAATGCCGTTTATTTTTAGGACGATTAATTTTAAAATTATACAAAAAAAACATTTTTCTTAAATATCACACAAAAACTGCTGTAACTTTTTTATTTCTTTATAAAAAAATGTAAATGTTATATAAATCATTTTATCTTTATGAAGTCTAATTAGAAATGCCGTTTTAAAATTTGTAGGACGATTAATTTTAAAATTATACAAAGAAAACGTTTTTCTTAAAAATCACACAAAAACTGCTGTAACTTTTTTATTTCTATATAAAAAAATGTAAATTTTGTATAAATAATTTTATTTTCTTGAAATCTAATTAGAAATACCGTTTTAAAATTTTTAGGACGATTAATTTTAAAATTACACAAAAAAAACCTTTTTCTTAAAAATCACACAAAAACTGCTGGTACTTTTTTATTTCTATATAAAAAAATGTAAATTTTGTATAAATTATTTTATTTTCTTGAAATCTAATTAGAAATACCGTTTTAAAATTTTTAGGACGATTAATTTTAAAATTACACAAAAAAAAACGTTTTTCTTAAAAATCACACAAAAACTGCTGTAACTTTTTTATTTCTTAATAAAAAAATGTAAGTTTTGTATAATTAATTTTATTTTCTTGAAATCTAATTAGAAATACCGTTTTAAAATTTTTAGGACGATTAATTTTAAAATTACACAAAAAAAAAACGTTTTTCTTAAAAATCACACAAATCTGCTGTAACTTTTTTATTTCTATATAAAAAAATGTAAATTTTGTATAAATAATTTTATTTTCATGAAATCTAATTAGAAATGCCGTTTTAAAATTTGTAGGACGATTAATTTTTAAATTATACAAAAAAAACGTTTTTCTTAAAAATCACACAAAAACTGCTGTAACTTTTTTATTTCTTTATAAAAAAATGTAAATGTTATATAAATCATTTTATCTTTATGAAGTCTAATTAGAAATGCCGTTTTAAAATTTGTAGGACGATTAATTTTAAAATTATACAAAGAAAACGTTTTTCTTAAAAATCACACAAAAACTGCTGTAACTTTTTTATTTCTCAATAAAAAAATGTAAATTTTGTATAAATAATTTTATTTTCATGAAATCTAATTAGAAATGCTGTTTTAAAATTTTTAGGACGATTAATTTTAAAATTATACAAAAAAACGTTATTCTTAAATATCACACAAAAACTGCTGTAACTTTTTTATTTCTATATAAAAAAATGTAAATTTTGTATAAATAATTTTATTTTCATGAAATCTAATTAGAAATACCGTTTTAAAATTTTTAGGACGATTAATTTTAAAATTATACAAAAAAAACATTTTTCTTAAAAATCACACAAAAACTGCTGTAACTTTTTTATTTCTTAATAAAAAAATGTAAGTTTTGTATAATTAATTTTATTTTCTTGAAATCTATTTAGAAATACCGTTTTAAAATTTTTAGGACGATTAATTTTAAAATTACACAAAAAAAAACGTTTTTCTTAAAAATCACACAAAAACTGCTGTAACTTTTTTATTTCTATATAAAAAAATGTAAATTTTGTATAAATAATTTGATTTTCTTGAAATCTAATTAGAAATACCGTTTTAAAATTTTTAGGACGATTAATTTTAAAATTACACAAAAAAAACGTTTTTCTTAAAAATCACACAAAAACTGCTGTAACTTTTTTATTTCTATATAAAAAAATGTAAATTTTGTATAAATAATTTTATTTTCATGAAATCTAATTAGAAATGCCGTTTTAAAATTTGTAGGACGATTAATTTTAAAATTATACAAAGAAAACATTTTTCTTAAAAATCACACAAAAACTGCTGTAACTTTTTTATTTCTATATAAAAAAATGTAAATTTTGTATAAATAATTTGATTTTCTTAAAATCTAATTAGAAATACCGTTTTAAAATTTTTAGGACGATTAATTTTAAAATTACACAAAAAAAACCTTTTTCTTAAAAATCACACAAAATCTGCTGTTACTTTTTTATTTCTATATAAAAAAATGTAAATTTTGTATAAATTATTTTATTTTCTTGAAATCTAATTAGAAATACCGTTTTAAAATTTTTAGGACGATTAATTTTAAAATTACACAAAAAAAACGTTTTTCTTAAAAATCACACAAAAACTGCTGTAACTTTTTTATTTCTTAATAAAAAAATGTAAGTTTTGTATAATTAATTTTATTTTCTTGAAATCTAATTAGAAATACCGTTTTAAAATTTTTACGACGATTAATTTTAAAATTACACAAAAAAAAACGTTTTTCTTAAATATCACACAAAAACTGCTGTAACTTTTTTATTTCTATATAAAAAAATGTAAATTTTGTATAAATAATTTTATTTTCATAAAATCTAATTAGAAATGCCATTTTAAAATTTTTAGGACGATTAATTTTAAAATTATACAAAAAAAAACGTTTTTCTTAAAAATCACACAAAAACTGCTGTAACTTTTTTATTTCTTTATAAAAAAATGTAAATGTTATATAAATCATTTTATCTTTATGAAGTCTAATTAGAAATGCCGTTTTAAAATTTGTAGGACGATTAATTTTAAAATTATACAAAAAAAACGTTTTTCTTAAAAATCACACAAAAACTGCTGTAACTTTTTTATTTCTCAATAAAAAAATGTAAATTTTGTATAAATAATTTTATTTTCATGAAATCTAATTAGAAATGCCGTTTTAAAATTTTTAGGACGATTAATTTTAAAATTATACAAAAAAAACGTTATTCTTAAATATCACACAAAAACTGCTGTAACTTTTTTATTTCTCAATAAAAAAATGTAAATTTTGTATAAATAATTTTATTTTCATGAAATCTAATTAGAAATGCCGTTTTAAAATTTTTAGGACGATTAATTTTAAAATTATACAAAAAAAACGTTATTCCTGAAAATCACACAAAAACTGCTGTAACTTTTTTATTTCTATATAAAAAAATGTAAATTTTGTATAAATAATTTTATTTTCATGAAATCTAATTAGAAATACCGTTTTAAAATTTTTAGGACGATTAATTTTAAAATTACACAAAAAAAACGTTTTTCTTAAAAATCACACAAAAACTGCTGTAACTTTTTTATTTCTTTATAAAAAAATGTAAATTTTGTATAAATAATTTTATTTTCTTAAAATCTAATTAGAAATACCGTTTTAAAATTTTTAGGACGAATAATTTTAAAATTATACAAAAAAAACATTTTTCTTAAATATCACACAAAAACTGCTGTAACTTTTTTATTTCTCAATAAAAAAATGAAAATTTTGTATAAATAATTTTATTTTCATGAAATCTAATTAGAAATACCGTTTTAAAATTTTTAGGACGATTAATTTTAAAATTACACAAAAAAAAACGTTTTTCTTAAAAATCACACAAAAACTGCTGTATCTTTTGTATTTCTCAATAAAAAAATGTAAATTTTGTATAAATAATTTTATTTTCATGAAATCTAATTAGAAATACCGTTTTAAAATTTTTAGGACGATTAATTTAAAAATTATACAAAAAAAACGTTATTCTTAAATATCACACAAAACTGCTGTAACTTTTTTATTTCTTTATAAAAAAATGTAAATGTTATATAAATAATTTTATCTTTATGAAATCTAATTAGAAATGCCGTTTTAAAATTTTTAGGACGATTAATTTTAAAATTACACAAAAAAAAACGTTTTTCTTAAAAATCACACAAAAACTGCTGTAACTTTTTTATTTCTTTATAAAAAAATGTAAATTTTGTATAAATAATTTTATTTTCATGAAATCTAATTAGAAATGCCGTTTTAGAATTTTTAGGACGATTAATTTTAAAATTATACAAAAAAAACGTTATTCTTGAAAATCACACAAAAACTGCTGTAACTTTTTTATTTCTTTATAAAAAAATGTAAATGTTATATAAATAATTTTATCTTTATGAAGTCTAATTAGAAATGCCGTTTTAAAATTTGTAGGACGATTAATTTTAATATTATACAAAAAAAACGTTTTTCTTAAAAATCACACAAAAACTGCTGTAACTTTTTTATTTCTCAATAAAAAAATGTAAATTTTGTATAAATAATTTTATTTTCATGAAATCTAATTAGAAATGCCGTTTTAAAATTTTTAGGACGATTAATTTTAAAATTATACAAAAAAAACGTTATTCTTAAATATCACACAAAAACTGCTGTAACTTTTTTATTTCTCAATAAAAACATGTAAATTTTGTATAAATAATTTTATTTTCATGAAATCTAATTAGAAATGCCGTTTTAAAATTTTTAGGACGATTAATTTTAAAATTATAGAAAAAAAACGTTATTCTTAAATATCACACAAAAACTGCTGTAACTTTTTTATTTCTATATAAAAAAATGTAAATTTTGTATAAATAATTTTATTTTCTTGAAATCTAATTAGAAATACCGTTTCAAAATTTTTAGGACGATTAATTTTCAAATTACACAAAAAAAACGTTTTTCTTAAAAATCACACAAAAACTGCTGTAACTTTTTTATTTCTTTATAAAAAAATGTAAATTTTGTATAAATAATTTTATTTTCTTGAAATCTAATTAGAAATACCGTTTTAAAATTTTTAGGACGATTAATTTTAAAATTACACAAAAAAAAACGTTTTTCTTAAAAATCACACAAAAACTGCTGTAACTTTTTTATTTCTTTATAAAAAAATGTAAATTTTGTATAAATAATTTTATTTTCTTGAAATCTAATTAGAAATACCGTTTTAAAATTTTTAGGACGATTAATTTTAAAATTACACAAAAAAAAACGTTTTTCTTAAAAATCACACAAAAACTGCTGTATCTTTTGTATTTCTCAATAAAAAAATGTAAATTTTGTATAAATAATTTTATTTTCATGAAATCTAATTAGAAATGCCGTTTTAAAATTTTTAGGACGATTAATTTTAAAATTATACAAAAAAACGTTATTCTTGAAAATCACACAAAAACTGCTGTAACTTTTTTATTTCTTTATAAAAAAATGTAAATGTTATATAAATAATTTTATCTTTATGAAATCTAATTAGAAATGCCGTTTTAAAATTTTTAGGACGATTAATTTTAAAATTACACAAAAAAAAACGTTTTTCTTAAAAATCACACAAAAACTGCTGTAACTTTTTTATTTCTATATAAAAAAATGTAAATTTTGTATAAATAATTTTATTTTCATGAAATCTAATTAGAAATGCCGTTTTAAAATTTTTAGGACGATTAATTTTAAAATTATACAAAAAAACGTTATTCTTGAAAATCACACAAAAACTGCTGTAACTTTTTTATTTCTTTATAAAAAAATGTAAATGTTATATAAATAATTTTATCTTTATGAAATCTAATTAGAAATGCCGTTTTAAAATTTTTAGGACGATTAATTTTAAAATTACACAAAAAAAAACGTTTTTCTTAAAAATCACACAAAAACTGCTGTAACTTTTTTATTTCTTTATAAAAAAATGTAAATGTTATATAAATAATTTTATCTTTATGAAATCTAATTATAAATGCCGTTTTAAAATTTTTTGGACGATTAATTTTAAAATTATACAAAAAAAACGTTATTCTTAAATATCACACAAAAACTGCTGTAACTTTTTTATTTCTATATAAAAAAATGTAAATTTTGTATAAATAATTTTATTTTCATGAAATCTAATTAGAAATGCCGTTTTAGAATTTTTAGGACGATTAATTTTAAAATTATACAAAAAAAACGTTATTCTTAAATATCACACAAAAACTGCTGTAACTTTTTTATTTCTTTATAAAAAAATGTAAATGTTATATAAATAATTTTATCTTTATGAAATCTAATTATAAATGCCGTTTTAAAATTTTTAGGACGATTAATTTTAAAATTATACAAAAAAAACGTTATTCTTAAATATCACACAAAAACTGCTGTAACTTTTTTATTTCTATATAAAAAAATGTAAATTTTGTATAAATAATTTTATTTTCATGAAATCTAATTAGAAATACCGTTTTAAAATTTTTAGGACGATTAATTTTAAAATTACACAAAAACGTTTTTCTTAAAAATCACACAAAAACTGCTGTAACTTTTTTATTTCTATATAAAAAAATGTAAATTTTGTATAAATAATTTTATTTTCTTGAAATCTAATTAGAAATACCGTTTTAAAATTTTTAGGACGATTAATTTTAAAATTACACAAAAAAAAACGTTTTTCTTAAAAATCTCACAAAAACTGCTGTAACTTTTTTATTTCTATATAAAAAAATGTAAATTTTGTATAAATAATTTTATTTTCTTGAAATCTAATTAGAAATACCGTTTTAAAATTTTTAGGACGATTAATTTTAAAATTATACAAAAAAAACTTTTTCTTAAATATCACACAAAAACTGCTGTAACTTTTTTATTTCTATATAAAAAAATGTAAATTTTGTATAAATAATTTTATTTTCATGAAATCTAATTAGAAATACCGTTTTAAAATTTTTAGGACGATTAATTTTAAAATTACACAAAAAAAAAACGTTTTTCTTAAAAATCACACAAAAACTGCTGTAACTTTTTTATTTCTCAATAAAAAAATGTAAATTTTGTATAAATAATTTTATTTTCATGAAATCTAATTAGAAATGCCATTTTAGAATTTTTAGGACGATTAATTTAAAAATTATACAAAAAAAACATTATTCTTAAATATCACACAAAACTGCTGTAACTTTTTTATTTCTATATAAAAAAATGTAAATTTTGTATAAATAATTTTATTTTCTTGAAATCTAATTAGAAATACTGTTTTAAAATTTTTAGGACGATTAATTTTAAAATTACACAAAAAAACGTTATTCTTAAAAATCACACAAAAACTGCTGTAACTTTTTTATTTCTATATAAAAAAATGTAAATTTTGTATAAATAATTTTATTTTCATGAAATCTAATTAGAAATGCCGTTTAAGAATTTTTACGACGATTAACTTTAAAATTATACAAAAAAAACGTTATTCTTAAATATCACACAAAAACTGCTGTAACTTTTTTATTTCTTTATAAAAAAATGTAAATGTTATATAAATAATTTTATCTTTATGAAATCTAATTATAAATGCCGTTTTAAAATTTTTAGGACGATTAATTTTAAAATTATACAAAAAAAACGTTATTCTTAAATATCACACAAAAACTGCTGTAACTTTTTTATTTCTATATAAAAAAATGTAAATTTTGTATAAATAATTTTATTTTCATGAAATCTAATTAGAAATACCGTTTTAAAATTTTTAGGACGATTAATTTTAAAATTACACAAAAAAAACGTTTTTCTTAAAAATCACACAAAAACTGCTGTAACTTTTTTATTTCTATATAAAAAAATGTAAATTTTGTATAAATAATTTTATTTTCTTGAAATCTAATTAGAAATACCGTTTTAAAATTTTTAGGACGATTAATTTTAAAATTACACAAAAAAAACGTTTTTCTTAAAAATCACACAAAAACTGCTGTAACTTTTTTATTTCTATATAAAAAAATGTAAATTTTGTATAAATAATTTTATTTTCTTGAAATCTAATTAGAAATACCGTTTTAAAATTTTTAGGACGATTAATTTTAAAATTATACAAAAAAAACATTTTTCTTAAATATCACACAAAAACTGCTGTAACTTTTTTATTTCTCAATAAAAAAATGTAAATTTTGTATAAATAATTTTATTTTCATGAAATCTAATTAGAAATACCGTTTTAAAATTTTTAGGACGATTAATTTTAAAATTACACAAAAAAAAACGTTTTTCTTAAAAATCACACAAAAACTGCTGTAACTTTTTTATTTCTCAATAAAAAAATGTAAATTTTGTATAAATAATTTTATTTTCATGAAATCTAATTAGAAATGCCATTTTAGAATTTTTAGGACGATTAATTTAAAAATTATACAAAAAAAACATTATTCTTAAATATCACACAAAACTGCTGTAACTTTTTTATTTCTTTATAAAAAAATGTAAATGTTATATAAATAATTTTATCTTTATGAAATCTAATTAGAAATGCCGTTTTAAAATTTTTAGGACGATTAATTTTAAAATTACACAAAAAAAAACGTTTTTCTTAAAAATCACACAAAAACTGCTGTAACTTTTTTATTTCTATATAAAAAAATGTAAATTTTGTATAAATAATTTTATTTTCATGAAATCTAATTAGAAATGACGTTTTAGAATTTTTAGGACGATTAATTTTAAAATTATACAAAAAAAACGTTATTCTTGAAAATCACACAAAAACTGCTGTAACTTTTTTATTTCTATATAAAAAAATGTAAATTTTGTATAAATGATTTTATTTTCATGAAATCTAATTAGAAATACCGTTTTAAAATTTTTTGGACGATTAATTTTAAAATTATACAAAAAAAACGTTATTCTTAAATATCATACAAAAACTGCTGTAACTTTTTTATTTCTATATAAAAAAATGTAAATTTTGTATAAATAATTTTATTTTCATGAAATCTAATTAGAAATACCGTTTTAAAATTTTTAGGACGATTAATTTTAAAATTACACAAAAAAAACGTTTTTCTTAAAAATCACACAAAAACTGCTGTAACTTTTTTATTTCTATATAAAAAAATGTAAATTTTGTATAAATAATTTTATTTTCTTGAAATCTAATTAGAAATACCGTTTTAAAATTTTTAGGACGATTAATTTTAAAATTACACAAAAAAAACGTTTTTCTTAAAAATCACACAAAAACTGCTGTAACTTTTTTATTTCTATATAAAAAAATGTAAATTTTGTATAAATAATTTTATTTTCATGAAATCTAATTAGAAATGCCGTTTTAGAATTTTTAGGACGATTAATTTTAAAATTATACAAAAAAAACGTTATTCTTGAAAATCACACAAAAACTAATGTAACTTTTTTATTTCTTTATAAAAAAATGTAAATGTTATATAAATAATTTTATCTTTATGAAATCTAATTAGAAATGCCGTTTTAAAATTTTTAGGACGATTAATTTTAAAATTACACAAAAAAAACGTTTTTCTTAAAAATCACACAAAAACTGCTGTAACTTTTTTATTTCTATATAAAAAAATGTAGGTTTTTATAAATAATTTTATTTTCATGAAATCTAATTAGAAATGCCGTTTTAGAATTTTTAGGACGATTAATTTTAAAATTATACAAAAAAAACGTTATTCTTGAAAATCACACAAAAACTGCTGTAACTTTTTTATTTCTTTATAAAAAAATGTAAATGTTATATAAATAATTTTATCTTTATGAAATCTAATTAGAAATGCCGCTTTAAAATTTTTAGGACGATTAATTTTAAAATTATACAAAAAAAACGTTATTCTTAAATATCACACAAAAACTGCTGTAACTTTTTTATTTCTTTATAAAAAAATGTAAATGTTATATAAATAATTTTATCTTTATGAAATCTAATTAGAAATACCGTTTTTAAATTTTTAGGACGATTAATTTTAAAATTACACAAAAAAAACGTTTTTCTTAAAAATCACACAAAAACTGCTGTAACTTTTTTATTTCTTAATAAAAAAATGTAAGTTTTGTATAATTAATTTTATTTTCTTGAAATCTAATTAGAAATACCGTTTAAAATTTTTAGGACGATTAATTTTAAAATTACACAAAACAAACCTTTTTCTTAAAAATCACACAAAAACTGCTGTAACTTTTTTATTTCTCAATAAAAAAATGTAAATTTTGTATAAATAATTTTATTTTCATGAAATCTAATTAGAAATGCCGTTTTAAAATTTTTAGGACGATTAATTTTAAAATTATACAAAAAAAACGTTATTCTTAAATATCACACAAAAACTGCTGTAACTTTTTTATTTCTTTATAAAAAAATGTAAATGTTATATAAATAATTTTATCTTTATGAAATCTAATTAGAAATGCTGTTTTACAATTTTTAGGACGATTAATTTTAAAATTATACAAAAAAAACGTTTTTCTTAAAAATCACACAAAAACTGCTGTAACTTTTTTATTTCTTTATAAAAAAATGTAAATGTTATATAAATCATTTTATCTTTATGAAGTCTAATAAGAAATGCCGTTTCAAAATTTGTAGGACGATTAATTTTAAAATTATACAAAAAAAACGTTTTTCTTAAATATCACACAAAAACTGCTGTAACTTTTTTATTTCTCAATAAAAAAATGTAAATTTTGTATAAATAATTTTATTTTCATGAAATCTAATTAGAAATGCCGTTTTAAAATTTTTAGGACGATTAATTTTAAAATTATACAAAAAAACGTTATTCTTGAAAATCACACAAAAACTGCTGTAACTTTTTTATTTCTTTATAAAAAAATGTAAATGTTATATAAATAAATTTATCTTTATGAAATCTAATTAAAAATGCCGTTTTAAAATTTATAGGACGATTAATTTTAAAATTATACAAAAAAACGTTATTCTTAAATATCACACAAAAACTGCTGTAACTTTTTTATTTCTATATAAAAAAATGTAAATTTTGTATAAATAATTTTATTTTCATGAAATCTAATTAGAAATGCCGTTTTAAAATTTTTAGGACGATTAATTTTAAAATTATACAAAAAAAACGTTATTCTTAAATATCACACAAAAACTGCTGTAACTTTTTTATTTCTCAATAAAAAAATGTAAATTTTGTATAAATAATTTTATTTTCATGAAATCTAATTAGAAATGCCGTTTTAAAATTTTTAGGACGATTAATTTTAAAATTATACAAAAAAAACGTTATTCTTGAAAATCACACAAAAACTGCTGTAACTTTTTTATTTCTTTATAAAAAAATGTAAATGTTATATAAATAAATTTATCTTTATGAAATCTAATTAAAAATGCCGTTTTAAAATTTATAGGACGATTAATTTTAAAATTATACAAAAAAACGTTATTCTTAAATATCACACAAAAACTGCTGTAACTTTTTTATTTCTATATAAAAAAATGTAAATTTTGTATAAATAATTTTATTTTCATGAAATCTAATTAGAAATGCCGTTTTAAAATTTTTAGGACGATTAATTTTAAAATTATACAAAAAAAACGTTATTCTTAAATATCACACAAAAACTGCTGTAACTTTTTTATTTCTCAATAAAAAAATGTAAATTTTGTATAAATAATTTTATTTTCATGAAATCTAATTAGAAATGCCGTTTTAAAATTTTTAGGACGATTAATTTTAAAATTATACAAAAAAAACGTTATTCTTGAAAATCACACAAAAACTGCTGTAACTTTTTTATTTCTTTATAAAAAAATGTAAATGTTATATAAATAAATTTATCTTTATGAAATCTAATTAAAAATGCCGTTTTAAAATTTATAGGACGATTAATTTTAAAATTATACAAAAAAACGTTATTCTTAAATATCACACAAAAACTGCTGTAACTTTTTTATTTCTATATAAAAAAATGTAAATTTTGTATAAATAATTTTATTTTCATGAAATCTAATTAGAAATGCCGTTTTAAAATTTTTAGGACGATTAATTTTAAAATTATACAAAAAAAACGTTATTCTTAAATATCACACAAAAACTGCTGTAACTTTTTTATTTCTCAATAAAAAAATGTAAATTTTGTATAAATAATTTTATTTTCATGAAATCTAATTAGAAATGCCGTTTTAAAATTTTTAGGACGATTAATTTTAAAATTATACAAAAAAAACGTTATTCTTGAAAATCACACAAAAACTGCTGTAACTTTTTTATTTCTTTATAAAAAAATGTAAATGTTATATAAATAATTTTATCTTTATGAAATCTAATTAAAAATGCCGTTTTAAAATTTATAGGACGATTAATTTTAAAATTATACAAAAAAACGTTATTCTTAAATATCACACAAAAACTGCTGTAACTTTTTTATTTCTATATAAAACAATGTAAATTTTGTATAAATAATTTTATTTTCTTGAAATCTAATTAGAAATACCGTTTTAAAATTTTTAGGACGATTAATTTTAAAATTATACAAAAAAAACGTTATTCTTAAATATCACACAAAAACTGCTGTAACTTTTTTATTTCTTTATAAAAGAATGTAAATTTTGTATAAATAATTTTATTTTCATGAAATCTAATTAGAAATGCCGTTTTAAAATTTTTAGGACGATTAATTTTTGAAATTATACAAAAAAAACATTTTTCTTAAAAATCATACAAAAACTGCAGTAACTTTTTTGTTTCGTCATAAAAAAATGTAAATTTTGTTTAAATAATTTTATTTTCATGAAATCTAATTAGAAATGCCCTTTTAAATTTTTTAGGACGATTAATTTTAAAATTAAACAAAAAAAACATTTTTCTTAAAAATCACTTAAAAACTGCAGTAACTTTTTTGTTTCTTTATAAAAAAATGTAAATTTTGATTAAATAATTTTATTTTCATGAAATCTAATTAGAAATGCCGTTTTAAAATTTCTAGGACGATTAATTTTAAAATTATACAAAAAAAACGTTTTTCTTAAATATCACACAAAAACTGCTGTAACTTTTTTATTTCTATATAAAAAAATGTAAATTTTGTATAAATAATTTTATTTTCTTGAAATCTAATTAGAAATACCGTTTTAAAATTTTTAGGACGATTAATTTGAAAATTAAACAAAAAAAACGTTTTTCTTTAAAATCACACAAAAACTGCTGTAACTTTTTTATTTCTTTATAAAGAAATGTAAATTTTGTATAAATAATTTTATTTTCATGAAATCTAATTAGAAATGCCGTTTTAAAATTTTTAGGACGATTAATTTTAAAATTATACAAAAAAAACCTTTTTCTTAAATATCACACAAAAACTGCTGTAACTTTTTTTATTTCTATATAAAAAAAAGTAAATTTTGTATAAATAATTTTATTTTCTTGAAATCTAATTAGATATACCGTTTTAAAATTTTTAGGACGATTAATTTGAAAATTAAACAAAAAAAACGTTTTTCTTTAAAGTCACACAAAAACTGCTGTAACTTTTTTATTTCTTCATAAAAAATGTACATTTTGTTTAAATAATTTTATTTTCATGAAATCTAATTAGAAATGCCGTTTTAAAATTTTTAGGACGATTAATTTTAAAATTATACAAAAGAACTTTTTCTTAAAAATCACACAAAAACTGCTGTAACTTTTTTATTTCTTTATAAAAGAATGTACATTTTGTATAAATAATTTTATTTTCATGAAATCTAATTAGGGATGCCGTTTTAAAATTTTTAGGACTATTAATTTTAAAATTATACAAAAAAACATTTTTCTTAAAAATCACACAAAAACTGCAGTAACTTTGTTGTTTCGTCATAAAAAAATGTAAATATTCTTTAAATAATTTTATTTTCAGGAAATCTAATTAGAAATGCCGTTTTAAAATATTTAGGACGATTAATTTTAAAGTTATACAAAAAAAAACATTTTTCTTAAATATCACACAAAAACTGCTGTAACTTTTTTATTTCTTTATAAAAAAATGTAGATTTTGTATAAATAATTTTATTTTCATGAAATCTAATTAGAAATGCCGTTTTAAAATTTTTAGGACTATTAATTTTAAAATTAAACAAAAAAACGTTTTTCTTAAAAATCACTTAAAAACTGCAGTAACTTTTTTGTTTCTTTATAAAAAAATGTAAATTTTGTTTAAATAATTTTATTTTCATGAAATCTAATTAGAAATGCCGTTTTAAAATTTTTAGGACGATTAATTTTAAAATTATACAAAAGAACTTTTTCTTAAAAATCACACAAAAACTGCTGTAACTTTTTTATTTCTTTTTTAAAAAATGTAAATTTTGTATAAATATTTTTATTTTCATGAAATCTAATTAGAAATGCCGTTTTAAAATTTTTTAGGACGATTAATTTTAAAATTATACAAAAAAACATTTTTCTTAAAAATCACACAAAAACTGCTGTAACTTTTTTATTTCTTTATAAAAAAATGTAAATTTTGTATAAATAATTTTATTTTCATGAAATCTAATTAGAAATGCCATTTTACAATTTTTAGGACGATTAATTTATGAAATTATACAAAAAAAACATTTTTCTTAAAAATCACACAAAAACTGCAGTAACTTTTTTATTTCTTTATAAAAAAATGTAAATTTTGTATAAATAATTTTATTTTCATGAAATCTAATTAGAAATGCCGTTTTAAACTTTTTAGGACGATTAATTTTTGAAATTATACAAAAAAAACATTTTTCTTAAAAATCACACAAAAACTGCAGTAACTTATTTGTTTCGTCATAAAAAAATGTAAAGTTTGTTTAAATAATTCTATTTTCATGAAATCTAATTAGAAATGCCGTTTTAAAATTTTTAGGACGATTAATTTTAAAATTAAACAAAAAAACGTTTTTCTTAAAAATCACTTAAAAACTGCAGTATCTTTTTTGTTTCTTTATAAAAAAATGTAAATTTTGTTTAAATAATTTTATTTTCATGAAATCTAATTAGAAATGCCGTTTTAAAATTTTTAGGACGATTAATTTTAAAATTATACAAAAAAACGTTTTTTTTTTAAATCACACAAAAACTGCTGTAACTTTGTTATTTCTTTATAAAAGAATGTAAATTTTGTATAAATAATTTTATTTTCATGAAATATCTAATTAGAAATGCCGTTTTAAACTTTTAGGACGATTAATTTTTGAAATTATACAAAAAAAACATTTTTCTTAAAAATCACACAAAAACTGCAGTAACTTATTTGTTTCGTCATAAAAAAATGTAAAGTTTGTTTAAATAATTCTATTTTCATGAAATCTAATTACAAATTCCGTTTCAAAATTTTTAGGACGATTAATTTTAAAATTATACAAAAAAAAAGTTTTTCTTAAAAATCACACAAAAACTGCTGTAACTTTTTTATTTCTTTATAAAAAAATGTAAATTTTGTATAAATAATTTTATTTTCATGAAATCTAATTAGAAATGCCGTTTTAAAATTTTTAGGACGATTAATTTTAAAATTATACAAAAAAAACGTTTTTCTTAAATATCACACAAAAACTGCTGTAACTTTTTTATTTCTTTATAAAAAAATGTAAATTTTGTATAAATAATTTAATTTTCATGAAATCTAATTAGAAATGCCGTTTTAAAATTCTTAGGACGATTAATTTTAAAATTATACAAAAAAACATTTTTCTTAAAAATCACAAAAAAACTGCTGTAACTTTTTTATTTCTTTATAAAAAAATGTAAATTTTGTATAAATAATTTTATTTTCATGAAATCTAATTAGAAATGCCGTTTTAATATTTTTAGGATGATTAATTTTAAAATTATACAAAAAAAACTTTATTCTTAAAAATCACACAAAAACTGCAGTAACGTTTTTATTTCTTCATAAGAAAATGAAAATTTTGTTTAAAAAATTTAATTTTTATAAAATCTAATTAAAAATGCTGTTTTAAAATTTTTAGGACGATTAATTTTAAAATTATACAAAAAAAACATTTTTCTTAAAAAACACACAAAAACTGCTGTAACTTTTTTGTTTCGTCATAAAAAATGTAAAATTTGTTTAAATATTTTTATTTTCATGAAATCTAATTAGAAATGCTGTTTTAATATTTTTAGGACGATTAATTTTAAAATTAAACAAAGAAACGTTTTTCTTAAAAATCAGACAAAAACTGCTGTAACTTTTTTATTTCTTTATAAAAAAATGTAAATTTTGTATAAATAATTTTATTTTCTTGAAATCTAATTAGAAATACCATTTTAAAATTTTTAGGACGATTAATTTTAAAATTACACAAAAAAAACGTTTTTCTTAAATATCACACAAAAACTGCTGTAACTTTTTTATTTCTTTATAAAAAAATGTAAATTTTGTATAAATAATTTAATTTTCATGAAATCTAATTAGAAATGCCGTTTTAAAATTCTTAGGACGATTAATTTTAAAATTATACAAAAAAACATTTTTCTTAAAAATCACAAAAAAACTGCTGTAACTTTTTTATTTCTATATAAAAAAATGTAAATTTTGTATAAATAATTTTATTTTCTTGAAATCTAATTAGAAATACTGTTTTAAAATTTTTAGGACGATTAATTTTAAAATTACACAAAAAAAACGTTATTCTTAAAAATCACACAAAAACTGCTGTAACTTTTTTATTTCTATATAAAAAAATGTAAATTTTGTATAAATAATTTTATTTTCATGAAATCTAATTAGAAATGCCGTTTAAGAATTTTTAGGACGATTAACTTTAAAATTATACAAAAAAAACGTTATTCTTAAATATCACACAAAAACTGCTGTAACTTTTTTATTTCTTTATAAAAAAATGTAAATGTTATATAAATAATTTTATCTTTATGAAATCTAATTATAAATGCCGTTTTAAAATTTTTAGGACGATTAATTTTAAAATTATACAAAAAAAACGTTATTCTTAAATATCACACAAAAACTGCTGTAACTTTTTTATTTCTATATAAAAAAATGTAAATTTTGTATAAATAATTTTATTTTCATGAAATCTAATTAGAAATACCGTTTTAAAATTTTTAGGACGATTAATTTTAAAATTACACAAAAAAAACGTTTTTCTTAAAAATCACACAAAAACTGCTGTAACTTTTTTATTTCTATATAAAAAAATGTAAATTTTGTATAAATAATTTTATTTTCTTGAAATCTAATTAGAAATACCGTTTTAAAATTTTTAGGACGATTAATTTTAAAATTACACAAAAAAAACGTTTTTCTTAAAAATCACACAAAAACTGCTGTAACTTTTTTATTTCTATATAAAAAAATGTAAATTTTGTATAAATAATTTTATTTTCTTGAAATCTAATTAGAAATACCGTTTTAAAATTTTTAGGACGATTAATTTTAAAATTATACAAAAAAAACATTTTTCTTAAATATCACACAAAAACTGCTGTAACTTTTTTATTTCTCAATAAAAAAATGTAAATTTTGTATAAATAATTTTATTTTCATGAAATCTAATTAGAAATACCGTTTTAAAATTTTTAGGACGATTAATTTTAAAATTACACAAAAAAAAACGTTTTTCTTAAAAATCACACAAAAACTGCTGTAACTTTTTTATTTCTCAATAAAAAAATGTAAATTTTGTATAAATAATTTTATTTTCATGAAATCTAATTAGAAATGCCATTTTAGAATTTTTAGGACGATTAATTTAAAAATTATACAAAAAAAACATTATTCTTAAATATCACACAAAACTGCTGTAACTTTTTTATTTCTTTATAAAAAAATGTAAATGTTATATAAATAATTTTATCTTTATGAAATCTAATTAGAAATGCCGTTTTAAAATTTTTAGGACGATTAATTTTAAAATTACACAAAAAAAAACGTTTTTCTTAAAAATCACACAAAAACTGCTGTAACTTTTTTATTTCTATATAAAAAAATGTAAATTTTGTATAAATAATTTTATTTTCATGAAATCTAATTAGAAATGACGTTTTAGAATTTTTAGGACGATTAATTTTAAAATTATACAAAAAAAACGTTATTCTTGAAAATCACACAAAAACTGCTGTAACTTTTTTATTTCTATATAAAAAAATGTAAATTTTGTATAAATGATTTTATTTTCATGAAATCTAATTAGAAATACCGTTTTAAAATTTTTTGGACGATTAATTTTAAAATTATACAAAAAAAACGTTATTCTTAAATATCATACAAAAACTGCTGTAACTTTTTTATTTCTATATAAAAAAATGTAAATTTTGTATAAATAATTTTATTTTCATGAAATCTAATTAGAAATACCGTTTTAAAATTTTTAGGACGATTAATTTTAAAATTACACAAAAAAAACGTTTTTCTTAAAAATCACACAAAAACTGCTGTAACTTTTTTATTTCTATATAAAAAAATGTAAATTTTGTATAAATAATTTTATTTTCTTGAAATCTAATTAGAAATACCGTTTTAAAATTTTTAGGACGATTAATTTTAAAATTACACAAAAAAAACGTTTTTCTTAAAAATCACACAAAAACTGCTGTAACTTTTTTATTTCTATATAAAAAAATGTAAATTTTGTATAAATAATTTTATTTTCATGAAATCTAATTAGAAATGCCGTTTTAGAATTTTTAGGACGATTAATTTTAAAATTATACAAAAAAAACGTTATTCTTGAAAATCACACAAAAACTAATGTAACTTTTTTATTTCTTTATAAAAAAATGTAAATGTTATATAAATAATTTTATCTTTATGAAATCTAATTAGAAATGCCGTTTTAAAATTTTTAGGACGATTAATTTTAAAATTACACAAAAAAAACGTTTTTCTTAAAAATCACACAAAAACTGCTGTAACTTTTTTATTTCTATATAAAAAAATGTAGGTTTTTATAAATAATTTTATTTTCATGAAATCTAATTAGAAATGCCGTTTTAGAATTTTTAGGACGATTAATTTTAAAATTATACAAAAAAAACGTTATTCTTGAAAATCACACAAAAACTGCTGTAACTTTTTTATTTCTTTATAAAAAAATGTAAATGTTATATAAATAATTTTATCTTTATGAAATCTAATTAGAAATGCCGCTTTAAAATTTTTAGGACGATTAATTTTAAAATTATACAAAAAAAACGTTATTCTTAAATATCACACAAAAACTGCTGTAACTTTTTTATTTCTTTATAAAAAAATGTAAATGTTATATAAATAATTTTATCTTTATGAAATCTAATTAGAAATACCGTTTTTAAATTTTTAGGACGATTAATTTTAAAATTACACAAAAAAAACGTTTTTCTTAAAAATCACACAAAAACTGCTGTAACTTTTTTATTTCTTAATAAAAAAATGTAAGTTTTGTATAATTAATTTTATTTTCTTGAAATCTAATTAGAAATACCGTTTAAAATTTTTAGGACGATTAATTTTAAAATTACACAAAACAAACCTTTTTCTTAAAAATCACACAAAAACTGCTGTAACTTTTTTATTTCTCAATAAAAAAATGTAAATTTTGTATAAATAATTTTATTTTCATGAAATCTAATTAGAAATGCCGTTTTAAAATTTTTAGGACGATTAATTTTAAAATTATACAAAAAAAACGTTATTCTTAAATATCACACAAAAACTGCTGTAACTTTTTTATTTCTTTATAAAAAAATGTAAATGTTATATAAATAATTTTATCTTTATGAAATCTAATTAGAAATGCTGTTTTACAATTTTTAGGACGATTAATTTTAAAATTATACAAAAAAAACGTTTTTCTTAAAAATCACACAAAAACTGCTGTAACTTTTTTATTTCTTTATAAAAAAATGTAAATGTTATATAAATCATTTTATCTTTATGAAGTCTAATAAGAAATGCCGTTTCAAAATTTGTAGGACGATTAATTTTAAAATTATACAAAAAAAACGTTTTTCTTAAATATCACACAAAAACTGCTGTAACTTTTTTATTTCTCAATAAAAAAATGTAAATTTTGTATAAATAATTTTATTTTCATGAAATCTAATTAGAAATGCCGTTTTAAAATTTTTAGGACGATTAATTTTAAAATTATACAAAAAAACGTTATTCTTGAAAATCACACAAAAACTGCTGTAACTTTTTTATTTCTTTATAAAAAAATGTAAATGTTATATAAATAAATTTATCTTTATGAAATCTAATTAAAAATGCCGTTTTAAAATTTATAGGACGATTAATTTTAAAATTATACAAAAAAACGTTATTCTTAAATATCACACAAAAACTGCTGTAACTTTTTTAT
Organism: Stenus bimaculatus; assembly: GCA_963971135.1. Taxonomy (NCBI): domain Eukaryota; kingdom Metazoa; phylum Arthropoda; class Insecta; order Coleoptera; family Staphylinidae; genus Stenus; species Stenus bimaculatus. Next base: position 40,665,694 of record OZ020180.1, read on the forward strand.
TTCTATATAAAAAAATGTAAATTTTGTATAAATAATTTTATTTTCATGAAATCTAATTAGAAATGCCGTTTTAAAATTTTTAGGACGATTAATTTTAAAATTATACAAAAAAAACGTTATTCTTAAATATCACACAAAAACTGCTGTAACTTTTTTATTTCTCAATAAAAAAATGTAAATTTTGTATAAATAATTTTATTTTCATGAAATCTAATTAGAAATGCCGTTTTAAAATTTTTAGGACGATTAATTTTAAAATTATACAAAAAAAACGTTATTCTTGAAAATCACACAAAAACTGCTGTAACTTTTTTATTTCTTTATAAAAAAATGTAAATGTTATATAAATAAATTTATCTTTATGAAATCTAATTAAAAATGCCGTTTTAAAATTTATAGGACGATTAATTTTAAAATTATACAAAAAAACGTTATTCTTAAATATCACACAAAAACTGCTGTAACTTTTTTATTTCTATATAAAAAAATGTAAATTTTGTATAAATAATTTTATTTTCATGAAATCTAATTAGAAATGCCGTTTTAAAATTTTTAGGACGATTAATTTTAAAATTATACAAAAAAAACGTTATTCTTAAATATCACACAAAAACTGCTGTAACTTTTTTATTTCTCAATAAAAAAATGTAAATTTTGTATAAATAATTTTATTTTCATGAAATCTAATTAGAAATGCCGTTTTAAAATTTTTAGGACGATTAATTTTAAAATTATACAAAAAAAACGTTATTCTTGAAAATCACACAAAAACTGCTGTAACTTTTTTATTTCTTTATAAAAAAATGTAAATGTTATATAAATAAATTTATCTTTATGAAATCTAATTAAAAATGCCGTTTTAAAATTTATAGGACGATTAATTTTAAAATTATACAAAAAAACGTTATTCTTAAATATCACACAAAAACTGCTGTAACTTTTTTATTTCTATATAAAAAAATGTAAATTTTGTATAAATAATTTTATTTTCATGAAATCTAATTAGAAATGCCGTTTTAAAATTTTTAGGACGATTAATTTTAAAATTATACAAAAAAAACGTTATTCTTAAATATCACACAAAAACTGCTGTAACTTTTTTATTTCTCAATAAAAAAATGTAAATTTTGTATAAATAATTTTATTTTCATGAAATCTAATTAGAAATGCCGTTTTAAAATTTTTAGGACGATTAATTTTAAAATTATACAAAAAAAACGTTATTCTTGAAAATCACACAAAAACTGCTGTAACTTTTTTATTTCTTTATAAAAAAATGTAAATGTTATATAAATAATTTTATCTTTATGAAATCTAATTAAAAATGCCGTTTTAAAATTTATAGGACGATTAATTTTAAAATTATACAAAAAAACGTTATTCTTAAATATCACACAAAAACTGCTGTAACTTTTTTATTTCTATATAAAACAATGTAAATTTTGTATAAATAATTTTATTTTCTTGAAATCTAATTAGAAATACCGTTTTAAAATTTTTAGGACGATTAATTTTAAAATTATACAAAAAAAACGTTATTCTTAAATATCACACAAAAACTGCTGTAACTTTTTTATTTCTTTATAAAAGAATGTAAATTTTGTATAAATAATTTTATTTTCATGAAATCTAATTAGAAATGCCGTTTTAAAATTTTTAGGACGATTAATTTTTGAAATTATACAAAAAAAACATTTTTCTTAAAAATCATACAAAAACTGCAGTAACTTTTTTGTTTCGTCATAAAAAAATGTAAATTTTGTTTAAATAATTTTATTTTCATGAAATCTAATTAGAAATGCCCTTTTAAATTTTTTAGGACGATTAATTTTAAAATTAAACAAAAAAAACATTTTTCTTAAAAATCACTTAAAAACTGCAGTAACTTTTTTGTTTCTTTATAAAAAAATGTAAATTTTGATTAAATAATTTTATTTTCATGAAATCTAATTAGAAATGCCGTTTTAAAATTTCTAGGACGATTAATTTTAAAATTATACAAAAAAAACGTTTTTCTTAAATATCACACAAAAACTGCTGTAACTTTTTTATTTCTATATAAAAAAATGTAAATTTTGTATAAATAATTTTATTTTCTTGAAATCTAATTAGAAATACCGTTTTAAAATTTTTAGGACGATTAATTTGAAAATTAAACAAAAAAAACGTTTTTCTTTAAAATCACACAAAAACTGCTGTAACTTTTTTATTTCTTTATAAAGAAATGTAAATTTTGTATAAATAATTTTATTTTCATGAAATCTAATTAGAAATGCCGTTTTAAAATTTTTAGGACGATTAATTTTAAAATTATACAAAAAAAACCTTTTTCTTAAATATCACACAAAAACTGCTGTAACTTTTTTTATTTCTATATAAAAAAAAGTAAATTTTGTATAAATAATTTTATTTTCTTGAAATCTAATTAGATATACCGTTTTAAAATTTTTAGGACGATTAATTTGAAAATTAAACAAAAAAAACGTTTTTCTTTAAAGTCACACAAAAACTGCTGTAACTTTTTTATTTCTTCATAAAAAATGTACATTTTGTTTAAATAATTTTATTTTCATGAAATCTAATTAGAAATGCCGTTTTAAAATTTTTAGGACGATTAATTTTAAAATTATACAAAAGAACTTTTTCTTAAAAATCACACAAAAACTGCTGTAACTTTTTTATTTCTTTATAAAAGAATGTACATTTTGTATAAATAATTTTATTTTCATGAAATCTAATTAGGGATGCCGTTTTAAAATTTTTAGGACTATTAATTTTAAAATTATACAAAAAAACATTTTTCTTAAAAATCACACAAAAACTGCAGTAACTTTGTTGTTTCGTCATAAAAAAATGTAAATATTCTTTAAATAATTTTATTTTCAGGAAATCTAATTAGAAATGCCGTTTTAAAATATTTAGGACGATTAATTTTAAAGTTATACAAAAAAAAACATTTTTCTTAAATATCACACAAAAACTGCTGTAACTTTTTTATTTCTTTATAAAAAAATGTAGATTTTGTATAAATAATTTTATTTTCATGAAATCTAATTAGAAATGCCGTTTTAAAATTTTTAGGACTATTAATTTTAAAATTAAACAAAAAAACGTTTTTCTTAAAAATCACTTAAAAACTGCAGTAACTTTTTTGTTTCTTTATAAAAAAATGTAAATTTTGTTTAAATAATTTTATTTTCATGAAATCTAATTAGAAATGCCGTTTTAAAATTTTTAGGACGATTAATTTTAAAATTATACAAAAGAACTTTTTCTTAAAAATCACACAAAAACTGCTGTAACTTTTTTATTTCTTTTTTAAAAAATGTAAATTTTGTATAAATATTTTTATTTTCATGAAATCTAATTAGAAATGCCGTTTTAAAATTTTTTAGGACGATTAATTTTAAAATTATACAAAAAAACATTTTTCTTAAAAATCACACAAAAACTGCTGTAACTTTTTTATTTCTTTATAAAAAAATGTAAATTTTGTATAAATAATTTTATTTTCATGAAATCTAATTAGAAATGCCATTTTACAATTTTTAGGACGATTAATTTATGAAATTATACAAAAAAAACATTTTTCTTAAAAATCACACAAAAACTGCAGTAACTTTTTTATTTCTTTATAAAAAAATGTAAATTTTGTATAAATAATTTTATTTTCATGAAATCTAATTAGAAATGCCGTTTTAAACTTTTTAGGACGATTAATTTTTGAAATTATACAAAAAAAACATTTTTCTTAAAAATCACACAAAAACTGCAGTAACTTATTTGTTTCGTCATAAAAAAATGTAAAGTTTGTTTAAATAATTCTATTTTCATGAAATCTAATTAGAAATGCCGTTTTAAAATTTTTAGGACGATTAATTTTAAAATTAAACAAAAAAACGTTTTTCTTAAAAATCACTTAAAAACTGCAGTATCTTTTTTGTTTCTTTATAAAAAAATGTAAATTTTGTTTAAATAATTTTATTTTCATGAAATCTAATTAGAAATGCCGTTTTAAAATTTTTAGGACGATTAATTTTAAAATTATACAAAAAAACGTTTTTTTTTTAAATCACACAAAAACTGCTGTAACTTTGTTATTTCTTTATAAAAGAATGTAAATTTTGTATAAATAATTTTATTTTCATGAAATCTAATTAGAAATGCCGTTTTAAACTTTTTAGGACGATTAATTTTTGAAATTATACAAAAAAAACATTTTTCTTAAAAATCACACAAAAACTGCAGTAACTTATTTGTTTCGTCATAAAAAAATGTAAAGTTTGTTTAAATAATTCTATTTTCATGAAATCTAATTACAAATTCCGTTTCAAAATTTTTAGGACGATTAATTTTAAAATTATACAAAAAAAAAAGTTTTTCTTAAAAATCACACAAAAACTGCTGTAACTTTTTTATTTCTTTATAAAAAAATGTAAATTTTGTATAAATAATTTTATTTTCATGAAATCTAATTAGAAATGCCGTTTTAAAATTTTTAGGACGATTAATTTTAAAATTATACAAAAAAAACGTTTTTCTTAAATATCACACAAAAACTGCTGTAACTTTTTTATTTCTTTATAAAAAAATGTAAATTTTGTATAAATAATTTAATTTTCATGAAATCTAATTAGAAATGCCGTTTTAAAATTCTTAGGACGATTAATTTTAAAATTATACAAAAAAACATTTTTCTTAAAAATCACAAAAAAACTGCTGTAACTTTTTTATTTCTTTATAAAAAAATGTAAATTTTGTATAAATAATTTTATTTTCATGAAATCTAATTAGAAATGCCGTTTTAATATTTTTAGGATGATTAATTTTAAAATTATACAAAAAAAACTTTATTCTTAAAAATCACACAAAAACTGCAGTAACGTTTTTATTTCTTCATAAGAAAATGAAAATTTTGTTTAAAAAATTTAATTTTTATAAAATCTAATTAAAAATGCTGTTTTAAAATTTTTAGGACGATTAATTTTAAAATTATACAAAAAAAACATTTTTCTTAAAAAACACACAAAAACTGCTGTAACTTTTTTGTTTCGTCATAAAAAATGTAAAATTTGTTTAAATATTTTTATTTTCATGAAATCTAATTAGAAATGCTGTTTTAATATTTTTAGGACGATTAATTTTAAAATTAAACAAAGAAACGTTTTTCTTAAAAATCAGACAAAAACTGCTGTAACTTTTTTATTTCTTTATAAAAAAATGTAAATTTTGTATAAATAATTTTATTTTCTTGAAATCTAATTAGAAATACCATTTTAAAATTTTTAGGACGATTAATTTTAAAATTACACAAAAAAAACGTTTTTCTTAAAAATCACACAAAAACTGCTGTAACTTTTTTATTTCTATATAAAAAAATGTAAATTTTGTATAAATAATTTTATTTTCTTGAAATCTAATTAGAAATACCGTTTTAAAATTTTTAGGACGATTAATTTTAAAATTAAACAAAGAAACGATTTTCTTAAAAATCAGACAAAAACTGCGGTAACTTTTTTATTTCTTTATAAAAAAATGTAAATTTTGTATAAATAATTTTATTTTCTTGAAATCTAATTAGAAATACCATTTTAAAATTTTTAGGACGATTAATTTTAAAATTATACAAAAAAAACGTTTTTCTTAAAAATCACACAAAAACTGCTGTAACTTTTTTATTTCTTTATAAAAAAATGTAAATTTTGTACAAATATTTTTATTTTCATGAAATCTAATTAGAAATGCCGCTTTAAAATTTTTAGGACGATTAATTTTAAAATTAAACAAAAAAACGATTTTCTTAAAAATCACTCAAAAACTGCAGTAAATTTTTTGTTTCTTTATAAAAAAATGTCAATTTTGTTTAAATAATTTTATTTTCATAAAATCTAATTAGAAATGCCGTTTTAAAATTTTTAGGACGATTAATTTTAAAATTATACAAAAAAAACCTTTTTCTTAAATATCACACAAAAACTGCTGTAACTTTTTTATTTCTTTATAAAAAAATGTAAATTTTGTATAAATAATTTTATTTTCATGAAATCTATTTAGAAATGCCGTTTTAAAATTTTTAGGGCGATTAATTTTTGAAATTATACAAAAAAAACATTTTTCTTAAAAATCACACAAAAACTGCTGTAACTTTTTTGTTTCGTCATAAAAAATGTAAAATTTGATTAAATAATTTTATTTTCATGAAATCTAATTAGAAATGCCGTTTGAATATTTTTAGGTCGATTAATTTTAAAATTATACAAAAAAAACCTTTTTCTTAAAAATCACACAAAAACTGCAGTAACTTTTTTGTTTCTTCATAAAAAAATGTAAATTTTGTTTAAATAATTTTATTTTCATGAAATCTAATTAGAAATGCCGTTTGAATATTTTTAGGACGATTAATTTTAAAATTATACAAAAAAAACCTTTTTCTTAAAAATCACACAAAAACTGCAGTAACTTTTTTGTTTCTTCATAAAAAAATGTAAATTTTGTTTAAATAATTTTATTTTCATGAAATCTAATTAGAAATGCCGTTTTAAAATTTTTAGGACGATTAATTTTAAAGTTATACAAAAAAAACGTTTTTCTTAAATATCACACAAAAACTGCTGTAGCTTTTTTATTTCTTTATAAAAAAATGTAAATTTTGTATAAATAATTTTATTTTCATGAAATGTAATTAGAAATGCCGTTTTAAAATTTTTAGGACGAATAATTTTAAAATTATACAAAAAAAACATTTTTCTTAAATATCGCACAAAAACTGCTGTAACTTTTTTATTTCTTTATAAAAAAATGTAGATTTTGTATAAATAATTTTATTTTCATGAAATCTAATTAGAAATGCCGTTTTAAAATTTTTAGGACTATTAATCTTAAAATTATACAAAAAAACATTTTTCTTAAAAATCACACAAAAACTGCTGTAACTTTTATAATTCTTTATAAAAAAATATAAATTTTGTATAAATAATTTTATTTTCAGGAAATCTAATTAGAAATGCCGTTTTAAAATTTTTAGGACGATTAATTTTAAAATTAAACAAAAAAACGTTTTTCTTAAAAATCACTTAAAAACTGCAGTAACTTTTTTGTTTCTTTATAAAAAAATGTCAATTTTGTTTAAATAATTTTATTTTCATGAAATCTAATTAGAAATGCCGTTTTAAAATTTTTAGGACGATTAATTTTAAAGTTATACAAAAAAAACGTTTTTCTTAAATATCACACAAAAACTGCTGTAGCTTTTTTATTTCTTTATAAAAAAATGTAAATTTTGTATAAATAATTTTATTTTCATGAAATCTAATTAGAAATGCCGTTTTAAAATTTTTAGGACGATTAATTTTAAAGTTATACAAAAAAAACGTTTTTCTTAAATATCACACAAAAACTGCTGTAGCTTTTTTATTTCTTTATAAAAAAATGTAAATTTTGTATAAATAATTTTATTTTCATGAAATCTAATTAGAAATGCCGTTTTAAAATTTTTAGGACGATTAATTTTAAAGTTATACAAAAAAAACGTTTTTCTTAAATATCACACAAAAACTGCTGTAGCTTTTTTATTTCTTTATAAAAAAATGTAAATTTTGTATAAATAATTTTATTTTCATGAAATCTAATTAGAAATGCCGTTTTAAAATTTTTAGGGCGATTAATTTTTGAAATTATACAAAAAAAACATTTTTCTTAAAAATCACACAAAAACTGCTGTAACTTTTTTGTTTCGTCATAAAAAATGTAAAATTTGTTTAAATAATTTTATTTTCATCAAATCTAATTAGAAATGCCGTTTTAAAATTTTTAGGACGATTAATTTTAAATTTATACAAGAAAAAGATTTTTCTTAAAAATCACACAAAAACTGCTGTAACTTTTTTATTTCTGTATTAAAAAATGTAAATTTTGTATAAATATTTTTATTTTAATAAAATCTAATTAGAAATGCCGTTTTAAAATTTTGAGGACGATTAATTTTAAAATTATACAAAAAAACGTTTTTCTAAAAAATTACACAAAAACTGCTGTAACTTTTTTATTTCTTTATAAAAAAATGTAAATTTTGTATAAATAATTTTATTTTCATGAAATCTAATTAGAAATGCCGTTTTAAAATTTTTAGGACGATTAATTTTAAATTTATACAAAAAAAAGATTTTTCTTAAAAATCACACAAAAACTGCTGTAACTTTTTTATTTCTGTATTAAAAAATGTAAATTTTGTATAAATATTTTTATTTTAATAAAATCTAATTAGAAATGCCGTTTTAAAATTTTGAGGACGATTAATTTTAAAATTATACAAAAAAACGTTTTTCTAAAAAATCACACAAAAACTGCTGTAACTTTTTTATTTCTTTATAAAAAAATGTAAATTTTGTATAAATAATTTTATTTTCATGAAATCTAATTAGAAATGCCGTTTTAAAATTATTAGGACGATTAATTTTAAAATTATACAAAAGAACTTTTTCTTAAAAATCACACAAAAACTGCTGTAACTTTTTTATTTCTTTATAAAAAAATGTAAATTTTGTATAAATAATTTTATTTTCTTGAAATCTAATTAGAAATACCGTTTAAAAATTTTTAGGTCGATTAATTTTAAAATAATACAAAAAAAAACGTTTTTCTTAAAAATCACACAAAAACTGCTGTAACTTTTTTATTTCTTTATAAAAAAATGTAAATTTTGTATAAATAATTTTATTTTCATGAAATCTAATTAGAAATGCCGTTTTAAAATTTTTAGGGCGATTAATTTTTGAAATTATACAATAAAAACATTTTTCTTAAAAATCACACAAAAACTGCTGTAATTTTTTTGTTTCGTCATAAAAAATGTTAAATTTGTTTAAATAATTTTATTTTTATCAAATCTAATTAGAAATGCCGTTTTAAAATTTTTAGGACGATTAATTTTAAAATTATACAAAAAAAACGTTTTTCTTAAAAATCACACAAAAACTGCAGTAACTTTTTTGTTTCTTCATAAAAAAATGTAAATTTTGTTTAAATAATTTTATTTTCATGAAATCTAATTAGAAATGCCATTTTAAAATTTTTAGGACGATTAATTTGAAAATTATACAAAAGAACTTTTTTTTAAAAATCACACAAAAACTGCTGTAACTTTTTTATTTCTTTATTAAAAAATGTAAATTTTGTATAAATATTTTTATTTTAATAAAATCTAATTAGAAATGCCGTTTTAAAATTTTTAGGACGATTAATTTTAAAATTATACAAAAAAACGTTTTTCTAAAAAATCACACAAAAACTGCTGTAACTTTTTTATTTCTTTATAAAAAAATGTAAATTTTGTATAAATAATTTTATTTTCATCAAATCTAATTAGAAATGCCGTTTTAAAATTTTTAGGACGAATAATTTTAAAATTATACAAAAAAAACGTTTTTCTTAAATATCACACAAAAACTGCTGTAACTTTTTTATTTCTTTATAAAAAAATGTAAATTTTGTATAAATAATTTAATTTTCATGAAATCTAATTAGAAATGCCGTTTTAAAATTCTTAGGACGATTAATTTTAAAATTATACAAAAAAACATTTTTCTTAAAAATCACAAAAAAACTGCTGTAACTTTTTTATTTCTTTATAAAAAAATGTAAATTTTGTATAAATAATTTTATTTTCATGAAATCTAATTAGAAATGCCGTTTTAATATTTTTAGGATGATTAATTTTAAAATTATACAAAAAAAACTTTATTCTTAAAAATCACACAAAAACTGCAGTAACGTTTTTATTTCTTCATAAGAAAATGAAAATTTTGTTTAAAAAATTTAATTTTTATAAAATCTAATTAAAAATGCTGTTTTAAAATTTTTAGGACGATTAATTTTAAAATTATACAAAAAAAACATTTTTCTTAAAAAACACACAAAAACTGCTGTAACTTTTTTGTTTCGTCATAAAAAATGTAAAATTTGTTTAAATAATTTTATTTTCATGAAATCTAATTAGAAATGCTGTTTTAATATTTTTAGGACGATTAATTTTAAAATTAAACAAAGAAACGTTTTTCTTAAAAATCAGACAAAAACTGCTGTAACTTTTTTATTTCTTTATAAAAAAATGTAAATTTTGTATAAATAATTTTATTTTCTTGAAATCTAATTAGAAATACCATTTTAAAATTTTTAGGACGATTAATTTTAAAATTACACAAAAAAACGTTTTTCTTAAAAATCACACAAAAACTGCTGTAACTTTTTTATTTCTATATAAAAAAATGTAAATTTTGTATAAATAATTTTATTTTCTTGAAATCTAATTAGAAATACCGTTTTAAAATTTTTAGGACGATTAATTTTAAAATTAAACAAAGAAACGATTTTCTTAAAAATCAGACAAAAACTGCTGTAACTTTTTTATTTCTTTATAAAAAAATGTAAATTTTGTATAAATAATTTTATTTTCTTGAAATCTAATTAGAAATACCATTTTAAAATTTTTAGGACGATTAATTTTAAAATTATACAAAAAAAACGTTTTTCTTAAAAATCACACAAAAACTGCTGTAACTTTTTTATTTCTTTATAAAAAAATGTAAATTTTGTACAAATATTTTTATTTTCATGAAATCTAATTAGAAATGCCGCTTTAAAATTTTTAGGACGATTAATTTTAAAATTAAACAAAAAAACGATTTTCTTAAAAATCACTCAAAAACTGCAGTAAATTTTTTGTTTCTTTATAAAAAAATGTCAATTTTGTTTAAATAATTTTATTTTCATAAAATCTAATTAGAAATGCCGTTTTAAAATTTTTAGGACGATTAATTTTAAAATTATACAAAAAAAACCTTTTTCTTAAATATCACACAAAAACTGCTGTAACTTTTTTATTTCTTTATAAAAAAATGTAAATTTTGTATAAATAATTTTATTTTCATGAAATCTATTTAGAAATGCCGTTTTAAAATTTTTAGGGCGATTAATTTTTGAAATTATACAAAAAAAACATTTTTCTTAAAAATCACACAAAAACTGCTGTAACTTTTTTGTTTCGTCATAAAAAATGTAAAATTTGATTAAATAATTTTATTTTCATGAAATCTAATTAGAAATGCCGTTTGAATATTTTTAGGACGATTAATTTTAAAATTATACAAAAAAAACCTTTTTCTTAAAAATCACACAAAAACTGCAGTAACTTTTTTGTTTCTTCATAAAAAAATGTAAATTTTGTTTAAATAATTTTATTTTCATGAAATCTAATTAGAAATGCCGTTTGAATATTTTTAGGACGATTAATTTTAAAATTATACAAAAAAAACCTTTTTCTTAAAAATCACACAAAAACTGCAGTAACTTTTTTGTTTCTTCATAAAAAAATGTAAATTTTGTTTAAATAATTTTATTTTCATGAAATCTAATTAGAAATGCCGTTTTAAAATTTTTAGGACGATTAATTTTAAAGTTATACAAAAAAAACGTTTTTCTTAAATATCACACAAAAACTGCTGTAGCTTTTTTATTTCTTTATAAAAAAATGTAAATTTTGTATAAATAATTTTATTTTCATGAAATGTAATTAGAAATGCCGTTTTAAAATTTTTAGGACGAATAATTTTAAAATTATACAAAAAAAACATTTTTCTTAAATATCGCACAAAAACTGCTGTAACTTTTTTATTTCTTTATAAAAAAATGTAGATTTTGTATAAATAATTTTATTTTCATGAAATCTAATTAGAAATGCCGTTTTAAAATTTTTAGGACTATTAATCTTAAAATTATACAAAAAAACATTTTTCTTAAAAATCACACAAAAACTGCTGTAACTTTTATAATTCTTTATAAAAAAATATAAATTTTGTATAAATAATTTTATTTTCAGGAAATCTAATTAGAAATGCCGTTTTAAAATTTTTAGGACGATTAATTTTAAAATTAAACAAAAAAACGTTTTTCTTAAAAATCACTTAAAAACTGCAGTAACTTTTTTGTTTCTTTATAAAAAAATGTCAATTTTGTTTAAATAATTTTATTTTCATGAAATCTAATTAGAAATGCCGTTTTAAAATTTTTAGGACGAATAATTTTAAAAGTATACAAAAGAAACCTTTTTCTTAAATATCACACAAAAACTGCTGTAACTTTTTTATTTCTTTATAAAAAAATGTAAATTTTGTATAAATAATTTTATTTTCATGAAATCTAATTAGAAATGCCGTTTTAAAATTTTTAGGGCGATTAATTTTTGAAATTATACAAAAAAAACATTTTTCTTAAAAATCACACAAAAACTGCTGTAACTTTTTTGTTTCGTCATAAAAAATGTAAAATTTGTTTAAATGATTTTATTTTCATCAAATCTAATTAGAAATGCCGTTTTAAAATTTTTAGGACGATTAATTTTAAATTTATACAAGAAAAAGATTTTTCTTAAAAATCACACAAAAACTGCTGTAACTTTTTTATTTCTGTATTAAAAAATGTAAATTTTGTATAAATATTTTTATTTTAATAAAATCTAATTAGAAATGCCGTTTTAAAATTTTGAGGACGATTAATTTTAAAATTATACAAAAAAACGTTTTTCTAAAAAATCACACAAAAACTGCTGTAACTTTTTTATTTCTTTATAAAAAAATGTAAATTTTGTATAAATAATTTTGTTTTCATGAAATCTAATTAGAAATGCCGTTTTAAAATTTTTAGGACGATTAATTTTAAATTTATACAAAAAAAAGATTTTTCTTAAAAATCACACAAAAACTGCTGTAACTTTTTTATTTCTGTATTAAAAAATGTAAATTTTGTATAAATATTTTTATTTTAATAAAATCTAATTAGAAATGCCGTTTTAAAATTTTGAGGACGATTAATTTTAAAATTATACAAAAAAACGTTTTTCTAAAAAATCACACAAAAACTGCTGTAACTTTTTTATTTCTTTATAAAAAAATGTAAATTTTGTATAAATAATTTTATTTTCATGAAATCTAATTAGAAATGCCGTTTTAAAATTATTAGGACGATTAATTTTAAAATTATACAAAAGAACTTTTTCTTAAAAATCACACAAAAACTGCTGTAACTTTTTTATTTCTTTATAAAAAAATGTAAATTTTGTATAAATAATTTTATTTTCTTGAAATCTAATTAGAAATACCATTTTAAAATTTTTAGGACGATTAATTTTAAAATTACACAAAAAAACGTTTTTCTTAAAAATCACACAAAAACTGCTGTAACTTTTTTATTTCTATATAAAAAAATGTAAATTTTGTATAAATAATTTTATTTTCTTGAAATCTAATTAGAAATACCGTTTTAAAATTTTTAGGACGATTAATTTTAAAATTAAACAAAGAAACGATTTTCTTAAAAATCAGACAAAAACTGCTGTAACTTTTTTATTTCTTTATAAAAAAATGTAAATTTTGTATAAATAATTTTATTTTCTTGAAATCTAATTAGAAATACCATTTTAAAATTTTTAGGACGATTAATTTTAAAATTATACAAAAAAAACGTTTTTCTTAAAAATCACACAAAAACTGCTGTAACTTTTTTATTTCTTTATAAAAAAATGTAAATTTTGTACAAATATTTTTATTTTCATGAAATCTAATTAGAAATGCCGCTTTAAAATTTTTAGGACGATTAATTTTAAAATTAAACAAAAAAACGATTTTCTTAAAAATCACTCAAAAACTGCAGTAAATTTTTTGTTTCTTTATAAAAAAATGTCAATTTTGTTTAAATAATTTTATTTTCATAAAATCTAATTAGAAATGCCGTTTTAAAATTTTTAGGACGATTAATTTTAAAATTATACAAAAAAAACCTTTTTCTTAAATATCACACAAAAACTGCTGTAACTTTTTTATTTCTTTATAAAAAAATGTAAATTTTGTATAAATAATTTTATTTTCATGAAATCTATTTAGAAATGCCGTTTTAAAATTTTTAGGGCGATTAATTTTTGAAATTATACAAAAAAAACATTTTTCTTAAAAATCACACAAAAACTGCTGTAACTTTTTTGTTTCGTCATAAAAAATGTAAAATTTGATTAAATAATTTTATTTTCATGAAATCTAATTAGAAATGCCGTTTGAATATTTTTAGGACGATTAATTTTAAAATTATACAAAAAAAAACCTTTTTCTTAAAAATCACACAAAAACTGCAGTAACTTTTTTGTTTCTTCATAAAAAAATGTAAATTTTGTTTAAATAATTTTATTTTCATGAAATCTAATTAGAAATGCCGTTTGAATATTTTTAGGACGATTAATTTTAAAATTATACAAAAAAAACCTTTTTCTTAAAAATCACACAAAAACTGCAGTAACTTTTTTGTTTCTTCATAAAAAAATGTAAATTTTGTTTAAATAATTTTATTTTCATGAAATCTAATTAGAAATGCCGTTTTAAAATTTTTAGGACGATTAATTTTAAAGTTATACAAAAAAAACGTTTTTCTTAAATATCACACAAAAACTGCTGTAGCTTTTTTATTTCTTTATAAAAAAATGTAAATTTTGTATAAATAATTTTATTTTCATGAAATGTAATTAGAAATGCCGTTTTAAAATTTTTAGGACGAATAATTTTAAAATTATACAAAAAAAACATTTTTCTTAAATATCGCACAAAAACTGCTGTAACTTTTTTATTTCTTTATAAAAAAATGTAGATTTTGTATAAATAATTTTATTTTCATGAAATCTAATTAGAAATGCCGTTTTAAAATTTTTAGGACTATTAATCTTAAAATTATACAAAAAAACATTTTTCTTAAAAATCACACAAAAACTGCTGTAACTTTTATAATTCTTTATAAAAAAATATAAATTTTGTATAAATAATTTTATTTTCAGGAAATCTAATTAGAAATGCCGTTTTAAAATTTTTAGGACGATTAATTTTAAAATTAAACAAAAAAACGTTTTTCTTAAAAATCACTTAAAAACTGCAGTAACTTTTTTGTTTCTTTATAAAAAAATGTCAATTTTGTTTAAATAATTTTATTTTCATGAAATCTAATTAGAAATGCCGTTTTAAAATTTTTAGGACGATTAATTTTAAAAGTATACAAAAGAAACCTTTTTCTTAAATATCACACAAAAACTGCAGTAACTTTTTTATTTCTTTATAAAAAAATGTAAATTTTGTATAAATAATTTTATTTTCATGAAATCTAATTAGAAATGCCGTTTTAAAATTTTTAGGGCGATTAATTTTTGAAATTATACAAAAAAAACATTTTTCTTAAAAATCACACAAAAACTGCTGTAACTTTTTTGTTTCGTCATAAAAAATGTAAAATTTGTTTAAATAATTTTATTTTCATCAAATCTAATTAGAAATGCCGTTTTAAAATTTTTAGGACGATTAATTTTAAATTTATACAAGAAAAAGATTTTTCTTAAAAATCACACAAAAACTGCTGTAACTTTTTTATTTCTGTATTAAAAAATGTAAATTTTGTATAAATATTTTTATTTTAATAAAATCTAATTAGAAATGCCGTTTTAAAATTTTGAGGACGATTAATTTTAAAATTATACAAAAAAACGTTTTTCTAAAAAATCACACAAAAACTGCTGTAACTTTTTTATTTCTTTATAAAAAAATGTAAATTTTGTATAAATAATTTTATTTTCATGAAATCTAATTAGAAATGCCGTTTTAAAATTTTTAGGACGATTAATTTTAAATTTATACAAAAAAAAGATTTTTCTTAAAAATCACACAAAAACTGCTGTAACTTTTTTATTTCTGTATTAAAAAATGTAAATTTTGTATAAATATTTTTATTTTAATAAAATCTAATTAGAAATGCCGTTTTAAAATTTTGAGGACGATTAATTTTAAAATTATACAAAAAAACGTTTTTCTAAAAAATCACACAAAAACTGCTGTAACTTTTTTATTTCTTTATAAAAAAATGTAAATTTTGTATAAATAATTTTATTTTCATGAAATCTAATTAGAAATGCCGTTTTAAAATTATTAGGACGATTAATTTTAAAATTATACAAAAGAACTTTTTCTTAAAAATCACACAAAAACTGCTGTAACTTTTTTATTTCTTTATAAAAAAATGTAAATTTTGTATAAATAATTTTATTTTCTTGAAATCTAATTAGAAATACCGTTTAAAAATTTTTAGGTCGATTAATTTTAAAATAATACAAAAAAAAACGTTTTTCTTAAAAATCACACAAAAACTGCTGTAACTTTTTTATTTCTTTATAAAAAAATGTAAATTTTGTATAAATAATTTTATTTTCATGAAATCTAATTAGAAATGCCGTTTTAAAATTTTTAGGGCGATTAATTTTTGAAATTATACAATAAAAACATTTTTCTTAAAAATCACACAAAAACTGCTGTAATTTTTTTGTTTCGTCATAAAAAATGTTAAATTTGTTTAAATAATTTTATTTTTATCAAATCTAATTAGAAATGCCGTTTTAAAATTTTTAGGACGATTAATTTTAAAATTATACAAAAAAAACGTTTTTCTTAAAAATCACACAAAAACTGCAGTAACTTTTTTGTTTCTTCGTAAAAAAATGTAAATTTTGTTTAAATAATTTTATTTTCATGAAATCTAATTAGAAATGCCATTTTAAAATTTTTAGGACGATTAATTTGAAAATTATACAAAAGAACTTTTTTTTAAAAATCACACAAAAACTGCTGTAACTTTTTTATTTCTTTATTAAAAAATGTAAATTTTGTATAAATATTTTTATTTTAATAAAATCTAATTAGAAATGCCGTTTTAAAATTTTTAGGACGATTAATTTTAAAATTATACAAAAAAACGTTTTTCTAAAAAATCACACAAAAACTGCTGTAACTTTTTTATTTCTTTATAAAAAAATGTAAATTTTGTATAAATAATTTTATTTTCATCAAATCTAATTAGAAATGCCGTTTTAAAATTTTTAGGACGAATAATTTTAAAATTATACAAAAAAAACGTTTTTCTTAAATATCACACAAAAACTGCGTAACTTTTTTATTTCTTTATAAAAAAATGTAAATTTTGTTTAAATAATTTTATTTTCATGAAATCTAATTAGAAATGCCGTTTTAAAATTTTTATGACGATTAATTTTAAAATTATACAAAAAAAAAGTTTTTCTTAAATATCATACAAAAACTGCTGTAACTTTTTATTTCTTTATAAAAAAATGTAAATTTTACTACTCACCAGGATATTGGCTAACAGGAACCAGATTAAGCATACTCAATTTACTTAAAAAACATTTATTCAAGAGCGACGTTTCGAGTGACAATTTCACTCTTTACCAAGCTAAAATAGATTTTTATTTAGTTACTACATTTTTTTTTTATTAATTATAAAGACCCAACTTCAAATTTTCAGAACATGGCAAATGATATTGTAAATTCACTGCTAAAATCAGGTTATATTTGTGAACTAGAGTATAAAAAAATGATCAGACATAATGCAATTCCCCCTAAAATGTACGGTTTGAGAAAAACACATAAAATAAATAAAACAGCTTTTAGACCAGTAGTGTGTTGTATAGATTCGCCCGCATATAACATTACAAGGTTCTTACATGAGATTTTGTCTAAAATTACAAGTACTTTCAATCACACAATAAAAAATTCATACGAATTTGTAGACTTACTAAAAGATTTTACAGTTCCTAGTGAACATGTTATAATATCACTGGATGTAATATCCCTTTTCACCAATATTCCGAAAGAGTTAGTCTTAGATGCAATTGCAAGAAATTGGAAGTTTATATCAACATATACAGTTATAGATAAAAATACGTTTATAGATTTAATAAATTTTTATTTTGACACTAGTTATTTTAAATTTAATAATAAATACTACAAACAACTTGGTGGCAGCCCGATGGGCAACCCCGCGAGCCCAGTAATGGCAACAATAATAATGAACTTATTGATTGAGGAAACTTTGTATAAATTACCATTTAATATACCACTAATCAAATGTTACGTAGATGATACCATATTAGTTGTACCAAAAGGTGAAACGGAAGTAATTTTAGAAGCTTTCAACAAATTCAATAGTAAACTCCAATTCACCATAGAACATGAAGTTGATAATAGGATTCCTTTTCTTGACTTGTTGTTAATTAGAGAAGGGAGTAAAATAAAAACGAATTGGTATAAGAAACCAACATCATCAAACATACTACTAAATTACCTTTCAGCACACTCGATGTCCAATAAAATTGCTATGATTAAGGGGTTAATACATAGAGTCTTTAGTTTAAGTGATAAAGAATTTCATACTGAGAATAAAAATAGATTAATTACGTTATTAAATGACAACAACTATCCTAGAGCACTTTATAATAAAATACTTAATAATTACTCAAACCCCAAAAAGATAACGCAAAATAACTTAACAATTATTAATAATAATGAAAATATTGATGAGAACAAATATTTTAAATGTCCGTATGAGGAATCAATCAGTGGTAAATTAAAAAAACTATATCAAAAACATAAGATTAAACTAGCGTTTTACAATGTAAACCCCATCAAGGAGATATTTAGTAAAATTTAAGACAAAGACAAAAAAGAAATAAAATCAAATGTAGTGTACAGAATACCATGCGGTGTACGTGGGAGAAACAAAACAGTATTTGGGAAAAAGAATAAAACAACACCAATATGATTGCAAGAGAAGTCATGAGAATGATAATAATTTAACAGGTTTAGCGTGGCATCATTTAAACTTAAACCACCTAATTGATTTTGATAGGACAATAATACTAGATAGAGAAAGTAATTATAAAAAAAGACTTATATCAGAAATGATTTATATACAAAAAAATACAGATAATATGAACTTTAAAACAGACACTCTTAATTTAAGTAAAATATATAATAACCTGATTAAAGCATGATTAGCGGATTTACGAATGTAAATAATGTAATATAAGTTAAAGTACTGTAAATAGTGTTAATAGCTATGTTTAGTGCAAGTGGAGTTGCAACTTGGAAATAAAAATAATATGTAAAATAATGTAAATAAATCCTAAAATAAAAATAGAAATAAGAACAAACAAATGAGATAAGTAATCTCAAGGGTTTAATTTAATTAATCACTGTAAATATTGTGAAAACAAAATGTATAAATGGTAACACTGGTTAGTTGGAAGGTAGGCAACCAAAGTTGTCAAATGATATCAGATGATTAATGGCGGTTCTAATATCCAAAAGTGAATTGTTAAAGATCAATCCTAAAACATCCAAGATATTCGTTAAACATATTAAAAGTTAAATACGTTAAACTGTGTAAAATAATTGTGTTCAAAGTAATTAAACAATTAGTTGATGATTAAGTTAATGGAAAATGACAAAAACTTAATTTATAAAAATACACGTTCTAAGGTAATTTATTTTTTGCGAATTTAGTCTCTAATTTCAGTTCAATTTTACTAAATGCTATCACACTTCGTGACTAAGTCTTGTTTATGTATGTATGTAATATTGATTGTAATTGATAACAACAAAAAAAAAATGTAGTAACTAAATAAAAATCTATTTTAGCTTGATAAAGAGTGAAACTGTCACTCGAAACGTCGCTCTTGAATAAATGTTTTTTAAGTAAATTGAGTTTGCTTAATCTGGTTCTTGTTAGCAAATATCCTGGTCAGTAGTTCCATTAAATATGTTTACATTTTCTATGATAATGGTTGAAACAACATAACCTCATTTTTTCAGCAATTCATTTTGCAAACATGATGTCTATTTTTATTCACGATTTTGAAATATTTCAGAATTCTATTTTTTTATTAAAATAATGTGTTTTTTGCAAATCAAATTCAAATTATTTTGCTTAAATTCAACAGAATGAAAATTTTAAATTCAATTGATTTGACATTTGGTATAAATATTTGACACATTTGAGCGGCAGAAAAAGTACTTTAACAGCCTAGGCATTAAAATACATGTTTAACCTTTTGTATTGAAGCATATAATGACATGTTTTACTGACGTTTGAAGAAAAAATTATTTTTTTTAAATAATGTAAAATCTAATAAAACTGTTCATAGGGTATATTTTTTACAGAAATTAAGTACATAATTAATATTAGGAGTATATTAGTTAATTTTGATAGGTTTAGTGTATTTTTATCTTTACCCAAAAACCCATATGAAAACGATAACGTCCTTTTTGAACAAGAAACTTTTAACTTAAAAAAAAACGAAAATTTAACGAAGAAGGTTTTATAAAAATATAAAAAAATGAATTTCAAGTTACTAATAATAAAATTTATCGCATATTTTCAAATTCAATACACACATAAATGTTTAAAAATAATTCCTATTACATTTAACACAATTTAATAAATAAACTTGAAAAACATGTTCTTTTTATTCTATTTAAATGTAAGAAAATTAAAAAAGATTAAAATTTTTCAAAAGATAAGTATTTGACTATGATTTGGGATATAGTAGTTATAATAATAAAATTTTTAATTTAAACGATTTACCATTTATTGAAGTCAGTCAAAATAAATCTTTTACAACATGCAAATCTTTCAAATTTAATGGTACAAATTAATGTTAAGTTGATACTAAAAATTCAGTGACATGAATGTCTATCAAAAACGAGTAAAAAAGTGGGGTTTTCATTGAAAAAGTCGATGATGACTGATGACGTCATTAATATTTTTTTAAAATTATTTATTTTATAATAATATCGGTTTAAATTGCAAAAAAAGTGAGTACAGAAAAAGTTGTGGTAAATTTTAGATTCTATGTTTAGGTAAGGTAAGCTTATGAATGAGAAATTGCGAAACTACAATACACTATCATATATGTAGAACTAAAAATTAGCCCCCCATAGCGGTTTTTATTGAGATAACTTCATAGTAAGAGAAGTTACGTGGATTTTTATTTTTTTTTAAGTGAACTTTAACTGGGTGTAACTTTGCAAGGAAGTATTTTTGGGCAAAGTTTTAGAGTCATCTTAATTTGAGGTGATATACCTGTTCTATTATGTCTAACCGTGTTATTATCATAATAGATATTATTATTATTCCCGTGTCCTGTACCTAATATGTACTTATGTTCGTCTCGTTTTAGAACACGTTTATCGCATTCGGTTTATTTGCTTTTGTCTTCTGTTTTCAACTCAATAAACTCATTTATTCTATATTTGGAAATCATTTATTTTTGTTTATTTAAAAAATAAATGTATTTTTTTCTTTTATTGGTGAGTTAGAATAAAAGGATTTTTTTGTATAAAATAAAGTAAAGAATATTATTTTAAAAGAATAAACCTTTGATATTTAACCCTTGCAAAGTTTAGACAATGTTTATCTTCAACGTTATTCAAAATTGCCCTTTAGATGCTACCAAAAAATGTCAAAAAATATAATAATAATAGATCTAAAGTTTATAAAGATCTGTACCAAATTTGAAAAGTGTAATGTAAACCGTTTGGAAATAGTTTCGTAAAAAGACACTTATTGGCCTCTGCAAAAGGGTGTAAGGTGTAACTCCCTTATAAAGAAAGTTTTACTAAGATGATTTTTTGTCATTCTATTTATTTTCACCTTTAGTATCACTTCTTCAAAGATTAACGGGTGAACCGTAAACACCCTGTATAGCAAAACACGTTAGGCGAGTTTTTACAACCACGTCTATCCATATTAAACTGTGAATAAAAAGCACATAGACTAAACACTGTAATGTGAAGTTATATTAACTGGAAGAAAACAAACAACTGTGTAATTTATCAGAACTGCCAACCTGATCACATTTGATTATATTGCCAACTTAAAAATATTTAAACGGTTAATAGTATATTATTCAACGAGCGAGTAATGATAGCCATTACTCACGCAGGCCGAATTTGCGACACGAGCTGGTAGCCGAGTGTCGTAACAGACCTGAGTTACGTTGACTGCAGATTCAAAGGTTGCGGGTTCGAACCCCGATCATTAACAACTTTATTTCATAAGTTGTTTGAATTTGGTAACAGAGATCCATGGATAGCCCATGGAATTCTATTACCGGTAACCAAAACTCACCGGTGTGAGTAAATAACGATCTTTGCTTGTCTAGAAACGCGTTCATAAAGTACCCATTATACATTAGTCATAGAAAATAGTATATTATTCAATGAGCGAGTAATGATAGCCATTACTCACGAGGGTCGAAATTGCGACACTAGCCGGTAGGCGAGTGTCTTAACAGGCCTGAGATGTCGGAAATAATCACTGTGCCACCCCCAAATCAGTTGCTAACCCTGGCACAGTTAATTCGAAGTGGTGCGAAATAGATAATTTTCAAAAATAGGCAACCACTTTTACAAACGTCATCGTAAAGTGGTTGCCTATTTTTTTTTGCAGGAAAAATTAATTTTAATCTCTAATATAAGCGATGGCAGCATTATATTTTAATAAAATGAAAGGTTTTAGCGTTTATTAAAAAAATACCAGGTTCATTTTCAAAACAAAAAACAAAAAACAACGTCCTTAAGCCTAGTTTACATTAGTCGAGTAAACGGGCGAGTAGGAGGGCAAGTTCAAAAAGCGAGATATACTCGACTAATATAAACAGTAGGGTGAGTAATAAAGGCGTTTTGTACTATATTAGTCGAGTATATCTCGCTTTTTGAGCTCGCCTTCCTACACGCCCGTTTACTCGACTAATGTAAACTGGGTTTTATAATTCAATACTCGTGAAAGACAAAAATTCTACATGAAAAATAAATCAATATTAAGCGTAATAAAGCCTTGTTTACATTAGTCGAATGACTGGGCGCAGTCAACTGACTCCTGAGGTGTAAGTCTGTAATCCTAACGAGTTGATCTCGGTTGAGAGTTGACTCGTTATAAGTAGGATCCACATAGATATTTTTGAAAAAAATCGGCTACCACAAAAACTCATTAAAAACAAAAAAAAATGGAATTTATGAAGCAAACTGTCTATATTTCCCACGAGTGGAAAAAATCCTAGAAAATGTTAGTAATGGTCATTTTTATATGAATTTTCCACATAAAATGATAATATTTATTTATTATACAGTAATTTTGTTGTCGCGTTGTGCTTCATGAATGTTAAATAAGTAAAATAGTATCTTTACAAAAACAAATTATTTCCATAAAAAAATAATTAGTTTATCTTGTACTGTTGTTATCGCTTTAAACAAGCCACGATTTTGTGTTAAAATTGTACGTCATTTTTATCAAAATGATAAGTTAGATTATTTCAAACATAACATATACAAAACCTTATAAATAACAATACCATTACAAGTTATAACAAATTTACCAACATGAAGTTTTTGTATTTTTTATTGTTGGGAGTAGTATCTTTTGAGAACAGTGGTAAGTAGCTTTATAAATAAGCTGAGTATCATTTTATTTTTGTAAAATAATGTAGCAAATAGTGGATTTTTGTAAAATAATACTAAATTACTAAAATAATTCCCTAGACCAAGGTGAAATTTTCAAAAATCTTGTGGCGATAATGTTCAAATCTCTTCATTGAAATATTGAAATTAAATCATAAATGAATATTTTTGTATAATTAAGAGGATACGTACCATAAACTTGAAAATCGACAATTTCTTTGACCAGTTATTACCGCGCTACGAAACGATGTTTTTGAACAAATGTCGATATTTTGAGCTTCTTCTTGAATTTGGGAAAGAAATTTTGCCCCAAAGTACATCCCACATACTTAGGCTGAAAGTACCAATATAAATCTTCATTTCTGTTACCTAGACTACGAAGGTATTGGCTGCTTTTACAGTTAAAATGCGCGTTCTAAATTTACGAAATATGCCTTGCAATTATTTCAAACTACAACCATATTTTGTAAATAACATTCAGTATTAAAATTGCATAGTTTAAATAACATTCATGGCTAGACTTCTATACGACGACTTTTTGAAAAATTAAATTATTAAATCCAAAAAATAAGTTTAAAATAGGTCAAATTTTACGTATTTTTAATAATTTTTTTTGCCATTTTGGATATAATATATTAAAAAACTGCCGCACACAAGTCTTAAGCAGAGGTTCCACTTTCATGTGATATTCTTATTTTGTATATAGCTCAATAAATATTCGCGTAGTTTGAAATATAAAAACAGAGAAAAACGCATATAATTTTGTAGACTCCATATCCTTTTAAGTAAGATATGTGTATTTTAAAAACACCTGTATAATCGTAGGTTCAATTGTTGGTTGTTGGCATCTCTTTCGAACAGTTATATGTTTCATACGCACATCTCATTTCCAAGGAACAGCGCCAGACGCGTAGCGGGGAGCGTTTTAATCAACGAGTTAGAAAATAGCCTTATGAAATGAGTTCTTTATACTATTTTTTTCTATTTTGAACTTTTTGTATCAATTTTAAATTTCAATAAATATGTTATATTTGGGATTATTTAGTAGCACGTTTGTCATCACTGACGTTTATTAATGTCATTATTCTATGCCTTATGGCATTTTTAAGTTTACCTTTTAGCTAGCCTACGTGCTCAAAGTCCATCTAATTTAAGCTAGCCTAGGTGCTCAAAATCCATTTAAAGTAACGTTAAACATGCATAATTTAAGGGAATAATTCAATATAACTTATTTTTTGAGATTCAGAAACAGTTATTAAAGATGTATTATGCTTTGACTTGTCATTTTTGATTAACATTTGCGTAGTACCAACTTTAAAAAATAAATTTTAGTACTCAGTAAAGTATTCATAATAGATAAAAAGTAATAAAATATCAGAGATTTTTAGGAAAAACACACTTATTTTTATGCCCATGACAGTTTATAATTTCAAATAGCACAATAAACCGAATTTATATTTAACCCGATTCATATTTTAAGCAAACTAATACCCAGATTCTGGTCAAATCTTTAAGTTTAAAGGCCTTTACATTTAAATTTATTATATGGGTTGTAATAGTCAATTTCCATGTTTACCTTATATGTTTCTAATTAAAGGCCTTTAATTTTGACCAGAATCTGCCTATAAACCTATTTCCATAAAGTTTTATTTTAATTTGCTTGCAAATTCTTAATGTATCCCATAAAATGGACGCTTTTACATAAATTTTAGGTAACATTTAAATCCATAATAATTAACCAAAAACGTATTAACAATTTTATTATTATTATTATTTATTATAATTAAACATCGAAGTTTTTAATAAAATTTAATTGGAAATGGGTCTTCCCAAATATTTGCATATTTAAACCTATTAAACATATTACAGTTTCCTGTTTCATAAGCCGAATAACTTATCAATTTCTAACCACCATTTTTTTTGGTGTTCTAAAAATCCTGGAAAATGTAATTTAAATTTTTTATAAAAATTATTATCTAAGTATAAAATAAATATAGAACACAATCGAAGATATTTAAAATCGTTTCAGTTCTAAGACTCACATTATGTAAAAAGTGGGAATTATTGATAAAAATTGATATTATTAACATTTTTTTCTAAGTTAAGTGTTTTTATTCCAGTGCAATCAAATGTATGTTGTGATCATTCAGGAAAATATTATTACGACCAAAGAGGATGTACTCCACATTATATAAAAGGAAAATCATGCCCTTCTTATTATACCTGCGATAGGAGTATTGAAAACAAGGGAGTTTGCACTTATTGGAATAATACTTTGCAAAGCGACGAAAATTTTGAACAAAATTGCCAAAACATATTTTGCAATGTTCAAAATAAAACGTAATTTTGAATATCTTTTTTATACTCTATACAAGATGTCTCCCGGGATTTTGGACTACACGAGTACCTTTGTTTATTCTTGGAGATTGAAAGTCGGTTAAATGGATAAAGTAGTAGAGATTTGTTTATATTTGTTAATAATTCGTTGACAAAACAGTTACATTTCGCATCGATTATGCAATATCTTTAAAAATATAACTTCTTTATTTTGGGTTGTACCAAAAAAGTTGTTTTGACATTATACAGTGTGCAATGAAGTAGGGCAAATGAATTTCTTTTTCGCCTATGGCTTGACTGCCAATGCCGATGTATTATTTTTTTTTCTTATGGTGACCATATCGAATTTACACATATTTGAAATTTTTGATTTTTTTGGTATACCATATGTAAAATTTTAAGAAATATAGAATTTATTTTAACTTACAAATCAAAAATATTTTACATATAACGTTCTTAAATCGTTAATGCTTATGATGTCTTATGTTATTGACAAAGTTCATCTCTTCAAGGCCAAAGTTAGTTTCTAAAATGAAAAACTTTTATTTTTCTTAAAATATTACATATGGTATACCAAATTATTTAGAAAAAGACACTGATTCCAAATATGTGTAAATCCAAAAATCATTTGCGGTCAATCTATTGGCAAGAAAAGTGATTACCTTACTGAACTGTATCCAAAAAGTGCCTGTGTAAAGAAAAAAAAATTGGTGCAAGCCAAAAAATAAAGAAGTTTTTTAAGATATCGCAAAAGCAGTGCGAAATTTAAGTGTTTTATTTACAAATTATTAATATAACAACAAATATCTGTTCATTTAACCGACTTTCTACTCATGCAGTCCAACGTCCCGTCAGACCCGGTATAAAATCAACTTATTATTAAAATATCTTTATATTGTAGAAAACCTGGAGTACTGAATTCTTTTTACACATTTTGCTTTATATTTTGGCCTACGACTGACGGCTGTACGGGAATATATAATACCCTTAACAGTTGCTGTGGTTCGGGCGAAAATTGTGGTAAGAGTAAAAAAGTAATAATATAATATTGGAGAAAGAAATTTTTGTTCCTATACTAAGAATATTATGCACAGAAAATAGTTTTGATCATTCGTAAAAAAATATTAAGAATTATTCTTTTCGGTTACATTCTAAAATTACTAAAAAATTCAAATTACACAATATTTATTTGGTAAGTACTTTTTTATATTATTATGCGAAAAAGTTTTTCTTAATTTATTATTTTTTTATTACGTAGGGGCTACAATTGAAAATATCGAAAACTTATTAGTAAAATGTTACAGTGTGATCGAAGTATTGCAGGTTATACTTCATTTTTAAACTAGGAGGAGTGACAGGAAAAGACAACTTACACTAAAAAAGTTACTAGAATAATAACCAAACAGATTTTGGCAGAAATTTTAGGTTATTTTGGCTTTTTAATGATAAAATATGTACATACAGAAACATAATTAAACTCCCCAATTTCTTTATACTGAATGTAAATTTATTCATGTAAATACATTATTAATTCAAATGTTATGATTAATATTTTGAGGTTATATGTCAAATATCATCAAATAATACCCAGATTCTGGTCAAATCATTTATGTTTAAAGGCCCTTAAATATAAATTTGTTATATGGGTTGTAATGGACAATTTCCATGGTTACATTATTTGTTTCAAATTAAAGACCTTTAATTTTGACCAGAATCTGCCTATAAATCTTGCTGACTTATAGGGTGATTCTGGTCAAAATTAAAGGCCTTTAATTAGAAACATTTAAGGTAACCATGGAAATTGTCCATTACAACCCATATAACAAATATAAATTTAAAGGCCTTTAAACTTAAATGTTTTAAACAAATAAGGTAACTATGGAAATTGTCCATTACAACGCATATAACAAATTTAAGTTTAAAGGCCTTTAAATTTAAATTTGTTATAAGGGTTGTAATGGACAATTTCCATGGTTACATTATTTGTTTCTAATTAAAGACCTTTAATTTTGACCAGAATCTGCCTATAACCCCCAGATTCTGGTCAAATAATTTAAGTTTAAAGACCTTTAAATTTAAATTTGTTATATGCGTTGTAATGGACAATTTCCATAGTTACCTTATTTGTTTCGATTTAAAGGGCTTTAAATTTGACCAGAATCTGCCTATAATACCCAGATTTTGGTCAAATCATTTAAGTTTAAAGGTCTTTAAATTTAAACTTGTTATATGGGTTGTAATGGACAATTTCCATGGTTACATTATTTATTTCTAATTAAAGACTTTAATTTTGACCAGAATCTGCCTAAATTTAAATCGAAACAAATAAGGTAACTATGGAAATTGTCCATTACAACGCATATAACAAATTTAAATTTAAAGGCCTTTAAACTTAAATGATTTGACCAGAATCTGGGGGTTAGCCAGTCAGGGACGTTAGTTTTTGGCATTTTAGCGCGGGAAGTTTAAAACGTTCCTCCTAGTTAAAAAATGAAGTATAGTTGATTATTATTTTTTTTCTATAGAAACAAACAGCAATATTTGCTACATGGACGGAAAATATCACAATGAAGATGAAGTATTTGTTCGACGAGATAAGTGTGAAAGTTGCATCTGCACAAAGGATTTAACAGATGAATCATACAAAGTGGTTTGCGAACCTATGATGTGCCCTTTTCATTCCTGGCAGCCAGAAAAAATTGCTAAAAATTGTGCACCTGTCTACCAGTCTGAAGAAACTCCATGTTGTCCATCAAGCTACATATGCGGTAAAAAGATTTCGTACATCCAAGAATAAATATTGATATATTGAAATATTTTTTAATCATTTTTAAAGATGGGATGAAAATTTCAAATGTTTATATTTAAAGCAAAATTATTTTTATTTCGCTTTTGATACATTTTTCATAAATAATACCTACTTATATTTACTTACATTGTTTTACAGAAGATGATAATATTAAAATTAGTGGAGTAACTGTCAATGAAAACATTGAAGGTAAAACTACGTTATGTGAAAATATAATATTCATACTAATGCTTACTTTTAGGAAAAACCTGTGCATTTGCCGGAAAATATTTCACAAGAGGATCTAAATTCAGTATAACTTCATCAACTGGTGCGCTAAACTGTAAATGTGAATTACCACCAAACCCAATGTGTACTACAAAATAAATACGAAATACTATACATATTATTTTTATTATAAATAAATATATTATTTGAATTATTGATATATTAAAAGTGCTATTATTTTTTCTAATTATTTTTCTATAAGCGGCTACATCTCGGTAAAATTGGGCCAGACCGATATTCTGTTTCTTTCAAATAGTTTGGGATTTCAATTTTTACACTGTTTACAAAAGTCGAGGATTAACCTAATTTTTACCAATTGAGCGTTCAGTATTCAAATTTCATTAAAAAATCTTTACTACTTTCGCTGCAATAAAAAAAATTCTATTTAAAAAAATAAACTTTGGAGCTTTATAACTCTTCATAGGTGCATTTTTTATATAAATGAATTTGGTCATATCGACTTACTTTTTGGTGCACTATCTCCAGTTAAGCGTTGTCGGCAGGGACGGACTGGCTCATCAGACCGGCCCGGAAAATAAACTCGACACCGACCTCATGTTTTACAAATTTTCTTCCCGTGAGCAGGGGATTATTTACGGAAGACGCCGCTGACGATTAAAAAAAATCATACTACAATTAAATCAATAATTTCTAGACAATTCACTTGAAAATATCCAGAGACAGACGTTATAACGACAAATGAAAAGCCAACAGTTGTAACCCACACAAAATGTAAATTTTCTCAGGATCTCAGGAACCACATTTTTATCAGAAATTAATCTTAAAAATGTTTATATAGGTTGTGTCGAAATTAAGAAAGAAATTTTAAGAAATAAACTTCCTGAAAATGAAGCTAAAATGAAGGATTAAAATTTATTTTTTCTTGTCCAAAATAAAATGTTCCAATGAACAATGTGCTTCTTGTTGTACAACAAAAAAGCAGTATTATGGACACTACAAAACTATGAGTTAGATTGGTATCTGCACAATTATTAATTAAATGCCTTTTTCTCCGAAACGATGCATTCTACCGATGAAATAGAGGTACGATTTTTATGTAATATTTTATGGAGAATGTTATTATTTTCAAAAAATAAAAATTCTTGACAATTCATCCAAATTGGGTTAGGACTATAGATGTTAGGACTTGTACCAAATTTGACCATAGATGTTACGACTTGTGCCAAATTTGAAAGCTGTAGAGTATAATATTTTCAAATAAACGTGTAATAAAACCTTTATTTTGCAAAGGGGGCAGCTCTCTTATTAAGCAACTTTTACTAAGATGTTTTTCTTCCAATCATCTCCTTAAACATCCATCAATCGTAAACACCCGGTTCATAAAATATTCAATATAATTTCTGATAAATATTTTATTTAAAAATTATACCGTGCGGACATAAAGTAAATCCCCCCCCCCCTGCTAACTTTTGAACGGTTGTTTTTGATTCTGAAAACTTGTCTACCTAGGAATCTAATTGCGAACTTTCTAATAAAGGTATTTTTGATTTCGTGGAACTTCCGGTTATACCGGAAGTGGATGGCAACTTTTTTATTTTAAATGGAACACCCAGTATATTTTTATATTTTCGCGTTCACCATAAATATACCATTAAATTGACCGAGCATAGTGTGGTCTACGATTAATACTTTCGGAATTACGTCCATTTGAAAATAGCATTTTTATGCAACATCATTTACCCCGGAAATTGGACCCAACTGCCCCAACTTCGTTATTTTAAATGAAATATTTTGCAATTAAGTTAATAATATTAAATTAATACATAATTATGATTAATAGTAAGTTCGTTAATTTTGCTGATTAACGTAACCACCTTCAACCTCTTGACAGTAATAAAATCTACAGGAAATCTCTTAGATAAAAATTTTGTTTAAATTTAATGTTATTAACCTAATTGCAAAAAAAATCATTTAAAATAAGGAAGTTGGGGCACTTGGGTCCAACTTCTGGTGTAAATGAAGTTGCATAAAAATGCGATTTTCAAATGGGCGTAATTCCGAAAGTATTAATCGTAGACCACACTATGGTAGGTCTATTTAATAGTATTTTTATGGAGAACACGAAAATGCAAAAATATACTGGGTGTTCCATTTAAAATAAGAAAGTTGCCATCCAGTTTCGGTATAACCGGAAGTTCCACAAAATCAAAAATACCTTTGTTAGAAAGTTTGTTATTTGAGTCCTCCGTAGACAAATTTTCAGAATTAAAAACATATCCGTTCAAAAGTTACGAGGGGGGGGGGGGGATTTACTTTATGACCGCACTGTATGTTTTATGTAAGATTTACATTTTGTGGGTTACATTACCTTACATCAATTGGCCTTTCATGTGTCGATATCGTCGATATAGTCTCGATATGTTAAGTATGAGTGACGTCACATGTCTCAAGAATACACCAAAAAATTCACATTAAATAATTAAAGTTGACGTGTCTCGCAATATTTTTCAAAATTGTGTTGTTTGAGAGTTAATGAATTTATTCCATACTATATGATGAATATAATTACAATAGATAATACTCACTAGTTTTCATTTTAAATGAAAAAAGTAGAAAAATAAATAAACATAAACAAACATAACCAAATATTATTAAGTACAAAAATTAAGGAAATTCGAAGTGTTTTCTTTTATTTTCTTTATACCAAATTCGATCATTAGTCGGCCTCCGGCCTCCGCAAGGTGCCGGCCTCTCGGGAATTTCCCGATTTCCCGGTGGGCCAGTCCGTCCCTGGTTGTCGGTCGAATTTTGCGACACCCTGTAGGTGCCATAAAAAACTATAAGCAGTTCTGGATGTGCAAACAATAATAGTTGGTTTGTAACAAAACATTGACAACAAGTAATGGTGAAGATGGAGCAATTCTGTAGCGGTGGTAAAAGATGGAATTACAACACTTTTCGCATTAGAGTTTAGCCAGTGCTGTTACCTGTCGTTTATCATAAGAACCAAGTCGATTGCTCTATTTGGCAACTAAGGGTGAACACATGGTGCAACTCCGACTCAAGCAGTGACCCAAGCACCGACCAAGCAGTGAAAACAAACACATTGTTCCTTATGCGTGCAGGAGTGGGTGCTTGAGTCGGGAGTCTGTGCTGCACCATGTTCACTCGTATAAGAATCAATGTGCTTATTTTTAATGCTTGAGTCGGTGCTTGAATCGGTGCTGCACCATGTTTTTACCCTAACAGAAGATCTATCTTTTTTCAAGATTTGCATCAAAGTTACCCTTAAGGGCCAAAGTTAGCCCAGTTTCCGGTATTTAAGATTATAAATTTTAAGAAACTTCATTATTTTTGTTTTGCGATAGTAATATCTAATATTCTAAAAGTTGAATATTATAAAATGTATAATCACGCGCAAAGATATCGAGGTCACAAAATAAATACTTGATCCAATAGCAAGCGATCGAAGCCACGAGCGAGATGACACGAAATTTGAAAGAAATGGATACGACTTAAGATGCGTGTAGCTTCCTTTCAAATTTCGTGTGATCTCGGGTTTGCGAAGGTTTGTTATTGAGTCAGAATATTTCTTTTGTGTCCTCGATATCTTTGCGCGTGGTTGTACTTGGGCGTAGAAAAATGTCGTATTCTCGCTATAGCACGAGGGAGCATTATGTCATAGCAGTGAGAAGACATCTAAATACATAATTTAGAAATCGCTGTATTGGAAGAGGATTCTCTGGTCAACGCGCTTACCTAACCCTTTAGATTTTTTCATAGAGATATTTGAATGAGCCAGTATTGGCAATAGAAAATGAGACCAAAAAATTTGGTGCACTCACACGATGCTGATTATGTGTAAGAGCACATGTGGGATATTTTCAGAACTTAATGCAAATTTTGTTACAAATCATTGTTTAGCTGGTTTTATTTTATTTCTGATCGTAACATCCATAATTTTATAAAATGTTTTTAAAAGAAAAACGAACTGCAGTTGAACTTCCCTATAACGAACTTCCATATAACGAATTTCTCTATATAACGAATTTTTTTTGAGAATCTTCACCTTGAAGGCGTTTTTAATGTATTGTTTACTCCTTATAACGAATTAAAGTTTCCGTATAACGAATTTTTTTAAAGTAAATATTAGAATCTTTCATAAATTTTAGTCAATGGATGGCTAATTTTAAAAATTTCGGAGAATTTTATATTAGATTTGTGTAAAGAATAATAGAAAATCAGGTAGGTAATTAGAATTTTTAGAAATGAACGTAAATTCCGAGATTTGTCGAGTCTTTTTATAAGGTTTACTTATAAGTTATACCTTCGACTTGGGGCAAATTTAGTGTTTGTAAAACATGCGCATTAAAAACAACGCCTTTTCATATTTTTAGTTAAAATATAAAGTAAATAACAAATTTTTTATATCAAAATTACGAATTTCTATATAGCGAATTTTCTATATAACGAATTTTTTTAAGGTTCCCGTGATGAAACGTTATATAGAAGTTCGACTGTATTTGTGAAAATACAGTGCGGACATGAAGTAAACCTAACTTTTGAACGGTTATGTTTTTGATTCTGAAAATTTGTCTACTGAGGAATCTAATTGCGAACTTTCTAATAAAGGTATTTTTGATTTTGTGGAACTTGCGGTTATACCGGAAGTGGATGGCAACTTTCTTATTTTAAATGCAACACCCAGTATATTTTTGCATTTTCATGTTCTCCATAAAAATACCATTAAATTGACCTAGCATAGTGTTGTCTACGATTAATACTTTCGGAATTACGCCCATTTGAAAATCGCATTTTATGCAACTTCATTTACACCAGAAGTTGGACCCAAGTGCCCCAACTTCTTTATTTTAAATGATTTCTTTTGCAATTAAGTTAATAACATTAAATTTAAACAAAATTTTTATCCAAGAGATTTCCTGTAGATTATTACTGTCAAGACATGGAAGGTGGTTATGTTAATCAGCAAAATTAACGAACTTACTATTAAACATAATTTTGTTTAAATTTAATATTATTACCTTAATTGCAAAATATTTCATTTAAAATAACGAAGTTGGGGCAGTTGGTTCCAACTTCCGGTGTAAATGAAGCTGCATAAAATTACGATTTTCAAATGGGCGTAATTCCGAAAGTATTAATCGTAGACCACACTATGCTAGGTCAATTTAATGGTATTTTTATGGAGAACACGAAAATGCAAAAATATACTGGGTGTTCCATTTAAAATAAGAAAGTTGCCATCCAGTTTCGGTATAACCACAAGTTCCACGAAATCAAAAATACCTTTATTAGAAAGTTCGCAATTAGATTCCTTAGTAGACAAATTTTCAGAATTAAAAACATAACCGTTCAAAAGTTAGCAGGGGGGGGGGGGATTTACTTTATGTCCGCACGGTATACTAATTTAAAAAAAATTAGTTAAGCTACTCAAATGTATTATACGTATTGGTGATTTTTAGATTCTAGTAGCCCTTTGGTAGAATTTTATGAACTACGCGAAAGGAGTAAAACTAAAAAAAATTACGTTTAACTTATATACTTGGGCTGACAAAAGGTGAATATTACCTGTTTAATATGTTTTTTTGAGCTAAAATAAGTAAATAATGGGCTTTTGTTTATAATATAAATAAAATAGGAGTTTTTTACTCCTTTAGATCAGCTGTTTCCGTCAAAACAGCGCCCCCTACAGGTAGGTAAAATTCCCAATTACTTATTTTACAGGGTGTCGTAAAATTTGACCGAGAATACTTATTTTTAGGTCAACTATCTCCAGTTAATCGTTGTCGGTCGAATTTTGCGACACCCTGTATAACTTTTTCTGATAGTTGTTCAACTTTATGTTAGTACAATAATATTTTCTATCAGGGTATATTAAAAATCAACTAAAAATCATTTTTATTTGATATTATGATAACAGATGAGTTATTTTTTTGGAAAGGTATACGGTTCTTAAACCGTTACCCAAAAAAACCCAATTACTCATAGAATTTTCCTAATAATGTTTGATTTCTAAAAAATACAAAAACTGAAATAACTCTTTAACCATTAGCAATTTTATAACAAAATCTGCTTATATTGATTGGAAATAATCACCTCTGTCAGCACACTGTGTTTGATTGTCTACTTACAAGACAACCTGTATATTATAACAATTTCATTGCCTAATTCCATAATCAAATAAAACACCAAAATAATATTAAAATATTTATATTTTTATACATTTTAATTTGGTAAAATCTTGGAAATAATTATTTGGCTGTTTTATAATTTTTTTTGTCTTAAATTATACTAATTTTAATATGTTTTAACTAACCATATTCGAAAATAAGTATTTCTAAACAATTTTTATTTACATTTTTATTTCGATAATCATTGGATTTACATATTTTTGTTTTTAAATTATACCGATAATTTTAATACACTTTTAACTATCATCGAAAATATGTACAGTTGCTCCCAGCTCGAAGTAGGACAAAAGTAATCACGATCGCGTATTCTTTGTCCTACTTCCAGCTGGGAGCAACTTTACTTACTGTTTTTATTGTATGCAGGTAATCCAAAAATCTAAAGTCTGCAGGCGTTGTTAAATAAAGTATATCATTTAAAAAGTTAGAAATTAATAATTTTGGTTACGGTGTTTTCATTAAACACGGAAAATAATTGAATTTAATACAATAGGTAATAAAAACATGTAATTAGTGGAGGTAAGAGGCATTTGCAGCGATATACATTTTCCATACCCCAATAATCTATGTTAGTAACATTAAAAATATCTCCTTTATAGAACTTTTCAGAACCAAATTCACATTGGACACCTAAAATATATTTTATTAAACAATATGCTTTTTCCACAAGTAAAATATTTTTTTACCATTTAGGTTTTCACTTTTTTCTATGTAACTAAATGTCGTGTTGGAATTATCTGTTAAAAAATTATTATTAATGATTTTTTTTCAATTGTAAAAAAAGATTTTGAATCAAATTTATTTGTACAAGCCCCAATTGATAAAACAACCTTATCCTTTTATAAAGAATAATTACTACATTCTCAAACTTAAATCAACCGACGAGACAATAGGATGAGAATATTTTTTTAATATAATTATTTTTTCTTAAAATAAAGAGATCATAGGTATACAAGGTGTTTCTAAAATGGTAGTAGTGTTCTTATACTACTATTAAAAATAAGATAAAACTTTTGCCCAAAACTCAACTTTAACTGAGATACAGGGTGTTAACATTTATTTTTATTTTTGCTTTTTATTTATTTTCAATCGGCTAAATAAAAATTAATAAAATCGTAAGGGGCGAGTACTTCTCATGAATAACCACCTTTGGCTATTAATTTTGTATTAGTTTATCAAAACTCTAAACTTTTGCATTGGCGTATCAGATAAATTCAAAAAAGGAGTCACCTTGTCACATTTCTACGGTAACTACCTATGAGAAGTACTCACCCCGAAATGTCCATTAATTTTTATTTTCCCAATCCAGAAATAAGAAGAAATTTTAACACCCTGTATCTTGGTAATAGTTGAGTTTTGGACAAATGTTTATATGGACTCTTTATTTTAGATTTACTTGTAGTATAAGCACCAGTAGCGTAGCGTCAAATCCCCCCCCTGCTAACTTTTGAACGGTTATGTTTTTGATTCTGAAAACTTGTCTACCTAAGAATCTAACTGCGAACTTTCTAATAAAGGTATTTTTGATTTCGTGGAACTTGTGGTTCTACCGGAAGTGGGTGGCAACTTTCTTATTTTAAATGGAACACCCAGTATATTTTTACATTTTCGTGTTCTCCATAAAAATACCATTAAATTGATCTAGCATAGTGTGGTTTACGATTAACACTTTCGTAATTACGTCCATTTGAAAATCGCATTTTTATGCAACTTCATTTACACAGGAAGTTAGACCCAACTGCCCCAACTTCGCTATTTTAAATGAAATATTTTGCAATTAAGTTAATAATATTAAATTTAAACAAAATTATGTTTAATAGTAAGTTCGTTAATTTTGCTGATTAACATAACCACCTTCAACCTCTTGACAGTAATAAAATCTACAGGAAATCTCTTGGATAAAAATTTTGTTCAAATTTAATGTTATTAACATAATTGCAAAAAAAATCATTTAAAATAAGGAAGTTGGGGCACTTGGGTCCAACTTCTGGTGTAAATGAAGTTGCATAAAAATGCGATTTTCAAATGGGCGTAATTCCGAAAGTATTAATCCTAGACCACACTATGCTAGGTCTATTTAATAGTATTTTTATGGAGAACACGAAAATGCAAAAATATACTGGGTGTTCCATTTAAAATAAGAAAGTTGCCATCCAGTTTCGGTATAACCACAAGTTCCACGAAATCAAGAATACCTTTATTAGAAAGTTCGCAATTAGATTCCTTAGTAGACAAATTTTCAGAATTAAAAACATAACCGTTCAAAAGTTAGAGGGGGGGGGGGGGGGGATTTACTTTATGACCGCACTGTATAGATAAAATATTGGTGAGAGATATCGTTGACTTATTCCCACTGATAAAAAACCATCTTATCAAGAACTTTAATAACATACCAACAAGTGGTGAATATCCAGATACATTAAAAAGATCAAAAATTATACCCGTATTTAAAAAAAGGATCAAAACATGATATGAGTAATTATAGACCAATCGCAATATCATCAATATTCTCAAAAATACTAAAAAAAAGTATATACCAAAGATTACTAAATTTTATTGAAAACAATCCTGAAATTACCATTGATAAATATCAATATGGTTTCAAAAAACACAGTAATACTCAGGCTGTAATTACGGATATCATAACCAAAACCTACACTAAATTAAATAATAGCAAAACTGTGGCTGCAGTATCGATTGACTTACAAAAAGTCTTCGATAGTGTAAACCATAATATACTACTTGACATCCTGGAAAATATGGGTGTAAGGGGATCTGCGTTAGAACTAATGAGAAACTATTTAACAAAAAGAAAAATCATCCATCAATGGAACTAATAGTAATGAAGAGATACTAATATCAGGTGTACCGCAAGGTTCGGTAGTTGGACCACTATTATATTCACTGTACATAAACAAACTCAAACTAAATGGGCAATACTATACAGGGTGATGATAAAGTTTGGAACATAATTCATAGCTGCCGTATTCAATTATTTTGAGAAAATCGCTCGGACAGGTCAATTTTCGTTTTAAAAATGCCATCTCTTGGTATAAAAAAAATATTAATGACGTCACTGGTGCTTTAGCAGTGACGTCATCAGCGATTTTTTTTAAATGGAAGCCCCCACTTTTTTTACTCGTTTTTGATAGACATTCATGTCACTTAAACGATGATATAAAAAACAACTAAATTTTTAAACAAATTTTTGAATAAAAAATCTTTTTAATTCAAAACAGGAAATTTTTATTTTAACGAAAAAGGTTTTATGAAAATAAATTAAAATGAATTTGAAGTTACTAATAGTAACAAAAGAAAGTAAATATTTAAATAATGCGCATTCTAATGCGAACGTAAAATGTTAAGTGTATTTAACAAAATTTAATAAATAGTTTTTTGATTCCCATTTAAATGTAAGCAAATTTACAAAAAATTAAATTTTAAATTTACCATTTATTGAAATGAGCCAAAATTAATTTTATACAACATTCAAATTTTTCTAATTTAATAGTACAAATTAATTATTAATTTTAAGTTTATATTAAAAAATGTTTAAACGAAAATTTGTTTACAAATGCAATCATTTTTTTATATCATCGTTTAAGTGACATAAATGTCTATCAAAAACGAGTGAAAAAAGTGGGGGTTTCCATTTAAAAAAATCGGTGATGATGTCATAGTTAAATCACCAGTGACGATGCTTTGGATTTTGGTAAATTTAACCTCGTCGGTTACTTATTTTAAAAAAAGCCAATAATGTTCAAAAAACCCAATTTGGTAAAGAAAAAATCCAAATAATAATTAATTTAAATAAAAAAATATAATAAGAAAAAATATTATACAGGGTGTTCCACAAAAATCATAAAAATTTATCAATTTTAAAATTGCTGTAACTTTTTAAGGAGTCGAAAAAACATAATAGTTGATAGGAAATTTTTTGTTCAGAATGATATTTACTATCTAAAAAAAATTGCTGGAAAAAAAATGAGACACCCTGTAGATTTGCAGATGACACACTCATTTTATATTCTGAAAATCTAGTAAGCACATTATAAAGTAAAATAAATGAAGACTTAAGAATTTACAATAATTGGCTTAACTCAAAAAAACTAAAAATAAATGAAAATTAAACTGAGGTAATACTATTTAATAACAATAAAGATAAATTGGACATTAGAATTAATAATACTAAAATCAATCAAGTAAGTAATATTAAATATTTAGGCATACCTAAATGTGGATAGCTCATTGAAGTGGGATGTTCATATAAATAGTATAACAAAAAAAATTGCTTCCATATTTGGAGTTTTTAGAAGATGTTCGCATGTAATCCCAGAAAACCATAAAAGACAATTGTATTATGCATTAGTAGATTGTCATATAAAGTATGGAATCAATATTTGGGGAACTGCTTCTAAAACTATTAAAACAAATTCAAACAGTACAAAACAAATCTATAAAAGCTTTGCATAATCTTCCTTATTTGACACCTACAAATTATATTTACAAAAAATACAATATTTTGAATATTAACTCATCAATCAAATTAGAAGTAAGTAAAATAGAATATAAAATAAAAAATAATCTGTTAAAATCAAATACTACAAAAATTTTAAACAAAAACGTTCACACCTATAATAGTAGAAAAAAAGATATAATATTTTTATAACACAAAGAAATAATAAATACGGACAATTAGTCAATTATTCAAAAAATATTTATAACAACCTATCACCAACAATAAAAAATATAAAAAGCCTAAATATGTTTAATTGTAATCTATAAAACATTTTTTGAACATTCAAAACGATATGTAAATAATATACAGGGTGTCCCTAAAAGGTCTGTACAAAACGATACCACATACTCTTGAGACCAACATAAGACGATTTAACCAAACTTATCTCTATCCAAAAGTGCTCCGTTAAGGTGCTACAGACCATAAAAGTTCTTAAAACTATTTTGTATTTTCTAAATTACTAAAAATTTTATTTTGGTCTCAAGAATATGTGGTGTTACTTTGTACAGAACTTTTGGCGAAAAATTTTAATATTTTTCTAAAGTTAGGTTATGCACCACATGGAAACATTTTTTCTGCCTAAAATAAAGGAGTTAGAAAAATTTTGTAGGAGATAAAAAAGTTTATAATTACACTGTCCGGTTACAAGTAAAGTTTTATTAATTTTTATTCAGCCATTAAAAAGTTACAAGAAAATCTGCATGTCAATGTCCTATTTTTGACCACTTACATAACGAGAAAAAGTAAAAAAAAATTGTCTACAAATACCTTTTTTCATTACATAGCCACATACCATATTTTGTTATGATCGTATGAACCAATTTTTAGTAATTTAAAAAAAAAACAAAATAGTTTTAGGAACTTTAATGGTCTGTAGCGCCTTAACAAAGAACTTTTGGATAGAGATAAGTTTGGTTAAATCGTCATATTTAGGTCTCAGGAGTATGAAGTATTGTTTTATATAGACCTTTCAGGGACACCCTGTATATGTATGCATTATACAGCGGGAGCTCGCGACATTTTTGGTCTCCGATTTCATACAGCATGCCTTTTGGAGGAGAGAACGGTAAACATATAAGAACAAAGAAAAGCGGGTACTAAACCCCTGCACGCTTTCCGATCATATGGAAAATTGCATTTCCATTTTCACAAAAAATTGGTGTTTTTGTCTGATTTAATATTGCATGCCCTTTTAGCAAAATATAGTTAAAATAAATTTAAGTCTTGAAAATTATAGGCATGCGATTCGCACGGTCCCAAAGGGCTCAAATCGTCATGTGATCTTGTAATAAAAAAAATGTGATTTTCCGCATTTTCATAATGCATGCCAATGGAAAGAATTAAAGTTTATGTCATAAAACCCCCATAAAAAAATTGGCATGCGGCCCTCGTTGGCTTAAGGGTGGAAAACTTATGAAAAGTTTTGGGGAATGACACTGAAGTTTAAAATTTTCAACAAACTTCAGTGTCATTCCACATAACTTTTCCTCAATTTCCACCCATGATCCAACGAGGGGCGCATGCCAATTTTTTTGGGGGGGGGTTTATGACATAAGCTTCAATTCTTTCCATTGGCATGCATTATGAAAACGCGGAAAATCATATTTTTTTTATTACAAGATCACATGACCGTTTGAGCCCTTTGCGACCGTGCGAATCGCATGCCTACGATTTTCAAGACTTAAAATTATTTTAACTATTTTTTGCTAAAAGGGCATGCAATATTAAATCAGAGAAAAACACCAACTTTTTGTGAAAATGGAAATGCAATTTTCCTTATGATCGGAAAGCGTAGGGGGGTTTAGTACCAGCTTTTCTTTGTTCTTATAGGGTAAATATTCTCTCCTCCAAAAGGCATGCTGTATGAAATCGGAGACCAAAAATGTCGCGAGCTCCCGGTCTATTATATGTATGTAAAATTG
This sequence comes from Stenus bimaculatus, assembly GCA_963971135.1. Taxonomy (NCBI): domain Eukaryota; kingdom Metazoa; phylum Arthropoda; class Insecta; order Coleoptera; family Staphylinidae; genus Stenus; species Stenus bimaculatus. Next base: position 40,707,099 of record OZ020180.1, read on the forward strand.
TAAAAAATAGACTGAATTTATATATTTCTGTTTTTCTCTTTTGTAATTTAATAATTATTATGTTTTATGTTAACACTTTGTAAATGATACTAAGTATGTATAGGTATAATGTACAACCTTAAACTTATAAAGTATGTACTTAACATACGAATAGGTTGAGTCTACAACATATGAACTGTGATTTTTTATGTATTTTGTATGATACTATTGAATATTAATAAAATAATAAATAAAAAAAATATATCAACGCCCCCCCCCCCCCCCCTCGAATTCGCGAGGTCTGCGGGGCAATAGCTACACCACTGATAAGCACACGAAACCGTGACCATTAATTTAGAAATATCCTGTATTATATACTTACTGCAAACAAATGTGTGAGGAGAACACATAACCTCGTTCTTTTTTTCACGATAATACACAGGACCACATTTTTCGGAAAATTCATTCTGATATGATATTTCCAGAGTGTACTCCAATCTTCTGCAATGTGGATCAGAAACTGAACCAGTATAGCCAGGGTGGCACAAACATTCGTAACAAGTATTATTTGGGTAAAAAACTTCACCTTCTTTATATGTCGAATTATCAACAAGACATGTTACAAAATCATTATCTTAAAAATATGAATATTTGTAATGTGTTTTACTTCGTAAATTAAAAAAATTTACCACATTTTTCACCAATGGAGCAGGTTTCATTAAGAGAAAAAATTTGAAAACAATTATCATTTGATGGAATGTAAGGTGGGCAATCTTTCCAAGGGCAGTCAAAATTACTTTTATTGCTTGCAAAAGAGTTTATAATATTTTTTTAGGAATTATTTTTTATAAAATAACTCACTCTTTTAACGAACATTTACAATCCATGTAACGATTTGATACCTTTACAGACTCGCCATTTTTATAAAATTTATTATTGTACCTGCAAAAACCATCGTTGAGAGAGTAATTCTCACACTCGTATCTGCTAGGGCAAATTATTTTATTCTCATAAATTGCTTTACAACCCATTTCTTCATAATAATTTGCACCCAAAGTATCACATATTTCAGCTGTTTTTACAAGTAATAAAGGTTAAAAATAATAATGGTATAAATTTATGGCTTTAATATTTACCAGAAAATACGTTTTGCAGAAATACAGGCAATAAAATTAAGAAAATCATTTTGAAGCATATGCAGGAGTTTCTAAATTCGCTTATACATACATATGTATAATAATATGTTGTGTACAAAATTTTTATGCAAATACATATGTATTTGCTTATCACTTATTATTATTATAATTCTTAGAATTTTATGCGTAGGCGTATGTAGGTACTAATTAAAAAATAACCAACTTAATTCGTCACGAATTTATCATATGCATATCTTGAAAAGTTAAATATTTAAATTAAAAGAAAAACAATGTCATCCAAATGATAAGAATTTTATAAATGTACATAACATATTTTAGTCACAAAATCTTTAATATGTTAGGAAAAATAGTAAATATTGTAATGTTCCCCCCAGAAATCATTAAAAAAACAAAGAATATCTTAATAACTAAATATGGGTTAAGTCCATTTAAAAATTAGGTAATTAATATTAAGTTTTAAAATAAAATAGTCACTTTGTTCAAAATAAAATATTTATTTGAAAAAGGGAAAAACTTTCCCGAAACTAGTAGCAAAATAAAAAAAAAGGTTAAGAGAAGTATTATTTATTAGTCCTCATCCCAAGATCTTAACATATTTATTAATAAAATATTTAATTATCCAGAATATTATCTTGACATAATCAATAGCAGTAATAATAATTAGGTCAACGAAAATGTTGTGGCTAATGAAATATCTTTTAAACAGCGTAGCAAATACAAATTCAGCGACCCTGATGAAAATTTTAGAGACGTCGTTAACGTTAAAGATTCCTGGAAGATTCCCGGTTGGTAGGTCTCAAAAGGCCGGTGTGGTTGCAAAATAATAAAAAAACTCTTTCAAAAATTCATTTTTATTTTGAAAGTGTTCTAGTGCCCAAGTGCCCAGTGCAAAAAGTGGATAATATTTGCAAACGACGTAAAAATTGTACAAAGAGACCGTAGGTCGAGTAGAACAATACGTTAAGTGCAAATATGCTTTTTGAACGAGTTGCATACACTATTTTTTCTACGATCGATGATCATCCACCATTTAATATAATAAAATTCTATACAAACATGAAATTATTGACAGATATTGACATTTATAAATTTGTCATTTATGATCAGCATAATAATAAGTAACAACGTTTTTGTGCACTCGTTTTGTATTGTAACTAAAACTAGGTTTTTTGTGATTTATTTGAAAACAGTTTGTAATAAAGATTTGAAATTTGGTGTGAAGACTAATATATGGCGCGCCGTTGGCACATTTAATCCATGTATACGGATATCTAAAAGTTATCTAAAATTGGTCACAAGATGCACTTGGTCGCTAAAATAAACTTCATCCTATAAAAGGTCTCCAAAATTGCAGGAAATTGCCTAACTTTTTATTGTAGTATGCGGTCCTTTGGTACAAATAAATGCCGAGGTCTTTTTAATTCTTCCTCAAATTGAAAGTATCTCTAAAATTATTCTCAAAGTATTAACATCCGCCGAAATGAAATTATAACTGTAGGTACATTTTTATTTTAAAATCAAAGTCACCAGAAATATTTCTTAAATCATAGAGTCTCCAAAATAAACTTAAAATTATCGATGAGAGCAAAAATAAAGCAACGCCAAAAATAAATTTCTAAACCAAGGAGAAATATTACTAAATTTTTTCCATGTTTTAAACATTTAGATTTAATTTTGGAGATATATTATCTTTGAGAGCATCGTGATTTAAATTTTAGAGACCATCATCGTATTTTTTTAATTTCGGCGTTTGTTAATTTTTGACACCACCGAAATATTCAAAACTAATTTCAGCGTTACTTTAATTTTGAGACCATCGACTGCTTTATTTCGGAGAATGTTTAATTTTTGCCAACAGATATATAAATCTTAAATGAATTAAATCGTTTATTTGATTTTCGTGACCGTTGAATTTTAGCGGTTGTTGAATTTAAGACCAAGTTTAATTTTGGAGACCTCGAATAAAAGGCCACTCGGCGCGTCATTTTCTATCTGTCACCTAGCTGCGATGTAAAACTAGCAATCCATGGAGACGAGAGTATTTTACTGCAGCGCCCTATGTAATCCTAGTTGGCAACACTAATGACCAAGTCTAATAAAATCGGAGGAGATGTTAAAGAAAGAATTATACACATAATTTTGTCAGTTACACCAAAATAGATAGATAGAAAATGACGCGCCGAGTGGCCTTTTATTCGAGGTCTCCAAAATTACTCTTGATCTTAAATTCAACAAACGCTAAAATTCAACGGTCACGAAAATCAAACAAACGATTTAATTCATTCCAAGCTAATTTCGGCGTAACTTTATTTTTGCTGGCATCGATCAATTAATTTCTGAGGTTTTTTATTTTTGAGGTGTTGAATTTAAGACCAAGTTTGACTTTGGTGCGGTTTTCGTTATCCGCAAATGCGGATTAAATGTGCCAACGGCGTGCCTGGTTGACGCGCCAACAGGCCTTTTATTCGAGGTATCCAAAATTAAACTTGGTCTTAAATTCAACAAACGCTAAAATTCAACGGCCACGAAAATCAAATAAATGATTTAATTCATTTAAGATTTATAGTTAATATGGCGTCGAAGAGTTAAACGTGTCTACAAGTGCTCTGATTAATCCGTGTAAACACTGTAAAACTAAACCTAAGGAGGGTCTACTTTGTATTAATTGCAAAAGTCTTTTCCATCCCGGGTGTGTAAAATACTTAAAAAACATTAAAAAGTTAGACAAATCAACTATAATTTGTTGTGAGGAACGTAATGTGGAAACGAGTGATAAGACAGCCATTGTAAATAATTTAAATTTGAAACCAGATGTCAACAAGGAAACAAAACAGCTGAGTATGGAACTGTTAGTAAATAAAGAGTTACTTGAAAGTAAAAATATCATAATTAAAACAAAGGACGAACTTCTTATAACGAAGGATGAACTTATAAATGAGTTAAAAGAAAATATAATTTCCCTAAAAAATACTATTCAAACGTTACAAGCAGAGAAAACATTGATAAATTCAACAAATAAATCCTACTCAGGTGCCCTCGAAGATGTGCATGTGAAAAATGCGAACCCATCCTTCAAGGAAGGTGCACTCATCAACCAGGACGTTGAAACTTCACATGAGAATGATAGCGGAGTAAGCGATAATTCCAACCAAGAATTCCTACCAGTAACTTATAAAAAGCAAAAAAACAATAAGGTGCGTAATAAAGAGAGTGCAAACAACAAATCCAAATCTAAAAAGAGCATTATTGGGAAGGATTCAACTAATGAAGAAATTATAGCTGTTCAAATCCAAAAAAAGTTTTGGGTTCACGCAACTAGATTCCAATTAAATATGTGCGAAAAGAAACTTCTTTCCTATGTAAAAAGTAAACTTACTGGGGAAATTTCCTGTGAAAAACTGGTAAGCAGGAATCCAAATCCAACTTATAGCTCTTTTAAAATAGGAGTTAATGAAGACATTAGGGAAGACGCCCTAAACCCATCAAATTGGCCTACCGGGATAGCAGTCTCGCAGTACCAGTTTTTTCGAGGAAAAGGGAAATCATACCAAAGAAGTCCTAACAGCACTTCATCTGAATGTCCAGTCACTACGGCATAAAACAGTGGAAATAGAATCATACCTAGACAACTGTTCTACAGGAAAAAGATATGATGTTGTTACTTTTAGTGAACATTGGCTCAAACAAAACGAAGCTGAGTCTGCTATTATTAACAATTATAAATTAATTTCACATTTTACTCGCAAAGAAAAATCTAATGGTGGTGTAATATCGTACGTGCGTAGTGATTTAAATGCAGTGAGTTGTATAGATTTAGACGCGCTCTCGGTGGAAATGCACTGCGAACTCTCTAGTGTTTATGTAAAAGACAGTAACTGTATAGTAATCTCTTTGTACAGAGCACCTTCAGGTGACATTAATAAGTTCTTTTCTGTGTTAAATGCTCTATTCTCTAAGATAAGTCAAAAAAATGCACAAGTAATTATAATGGGGGATTTCAATATTAAATTTCACTCCTGTAGCAAAGAAGATAGAGAAATTAAGAACTTACTAATGTGTTTTGGTTTATGTGTAACCATAAGTGAAAATACGAGATATGCAAATTGTATCGATAATATCATAACAAAGCAAAACGAAACTTTTAAAACCTATGTTGATGATCCTTTGTTGTCAGATCACAAGGGAATCTCAATCGCTTTAAATTTAAAAAGTAAAATTAATAACCAAGTATCTAATTTAATATTGCGCCCTATTACAAAGGGAGGTCTTTTTGATTTATTTCATTATGCTAATCAAATTAATTTTGATTTCATCAAAGACATGTGTCTTAGCATTAACGATAAGTTCAGTATTTTTATTCAAAAAATTCAACAATGTGCCTCTTTAGCATTTCCTCAAAGGAAAATTAAAGATGGAGGATCGAACAAAATAATCTGGTTTAACGAAGACCTAAAAAATAAGCGGGACACTATCAATCTAATGGTAGAAATTTATAATAAACACCCGAGTAATGATTTGCGTGACAACATTAAACGAAACCGAAAAATATATCGCAGTGAAATAAAATATGCTAAACTTAAAGCCAATGATTTATACTTGAAGGGTCAATCGAATTTTAATAAGGGCGCCTGGAAAATAATTAATAATGAATTAAATCGTTCAAGTAAAAACGATCAAAATTGTCCTATAGACCCTCAAGATTTAAATCACTACTTTTCAAATATTGCAAAAACTTTAGTGCAAATAATTCCTTCTACTCCAAAAAATCCTTTAGACTTCACAATTAATCTCGAACCTCATTGTACTTTTGATATTGATGATATAACACTAAATAATGTCCGCGACGCAATTGATGATTTGAAAAATAAAAACTCAAATGACGTATATGAATTAAACTCAAAAATTATTAAAACTATAAAAGATATTATTATTAAACCGTTAAAGTGTCTTTTTAATGAATGTATACAAAAATGCGTTTTTCCAGATGTCTTAAAAATATCGAAAGTCATTCCAGTTTTAAAAAATAAAGGTGACTCGTATGATGAGTCTTGCTATCGTCCAATATCTATTACACCGATATTTTCGAAGATATTTGAAAACATCATAAAGAAACAAATAAACTCATTTTTTGAATTAAATGATTTGTACACTCCGAGTCAGTATGGGTTTAGAAAAAATTCCAACACATCCGGGGCTGTACTTCATTTTGTTGAAGAAGCAATAAATTCATTGGAGAAGGGCGAAATTGTGGGTGCGCAGTTTTGTGACCTATCAAAGGCTTTCGACTGTGTATTTCATAAATTATTACTTGAAAAATGTAAAAAGTACAATTTTACTAGCAACTGCATTGATTTTCTTGCATCATATTTACTTGGTCGTAAACAATTCGTTTCCATAAACGGGATTAAATCTGACCTTGCGGAGATTGAACATGGGGTACCCCAAGGTTCTGTTCTTGGACCTCTCCTATTCCTGATTTATGTGAACGATTTTCCTAGTTGTTTATCGGAAGGGCGAACTATACTTTTCGCTGATGATACGACCGTAATTAACAATACAGATAATGAAAACTTGTTACAGAATAAAATGGAGAATGCACGGTCGGAGGCTAATGAATGGTTTAATGCAAACCTGCTCACACTAAATTCTAATAAAAGCGAGAAATTATGTATCTCCCTTCGAAGGAATATAGAATGTAAAAATCCTGAATGTATAAAATTCCTAGGTTTGTCCATACAGCCAAATCTCTCGTGGGATATTCATATAAATAATGTAGCAAAGACGGTATCTAAAAATATATTCCTTATAAGAAACCTTAAAAAGTCGGTAAGCCTAAACATCTTATGGCAAGCCTACCATAGTCTAATTGTTTCGCACTTTTCCTATGCAATACTGGCTTGGGGACATTCAACTCACGTGATTCAATTATTTAAACTTCAGAGAAGAGTATTACGCATAATAACTAATCTCGGTTACCAGGATGAAGTGCGTCATAAATTTGTATAAAATGAGTTACTTACCTTACCATCATTATATATTTATAATGCATTAATCTATATAAAAGCAAATACTGACAAGTATGATGTTGTACGCGACTTTCACGACCATAATACACGAAATTGTGGTAAACTGAAAGAAAATTTCATAAGATTGAAGAAGTCCCAAGTTTCTATTAACTATTATGGTCCTAAATTCTATAATAAACTGCCGAGTTATTTAAAAAACCTTCCATTAAAATCATTTAAGAGCAAGGTAAAAGAAATACTCACTAAGAACGCATTCTACTCACTCGAAGAGTTTTTGCAATATAATTTTAACTAGGTAATCTTACACATTATTAATATTTTTCCAAAAGGCGTTGCTTCTGTTTGCTGTCCTTATCTTATTGTATTTTATCACATATATTTTGTAGTAATATTTGTGTATCGTAATTAAATTTTTGTACCCTTTCTTTGTACTTTTATTCTCTTTTGTTGACTTGTGTAAAATATTTTGTATATTATCAAGCACTAATAAACTTATTATTATTATTATTATATCAGTTGGCAAAAATTAAACATTCTCCGAAATAAAGCAGTCGATGGTCTCAAAAATAAAGTAACGCTGAAATTAGTTTTGAATATCTAGGTGGTCTCAAAAATTAACAAACGCCGAAATTAAAAAAATACGATGCTCTCAAAGATAATATATCTCCAAAATTAAATCTACATGTTTAAAACATGGAAAAAATTTAGTAATATTTTTCCTTGGTTTAGAAATTGATTTTTGGCGTTGCTTTATTTTTGCTCTCATCGATAATTTTAAGTTTATTTTGGCGACCAAGTGCATCTTGTGACCAATTTTAGATAACTTTTAGATATCCGTATACGTGGATTAAATGTGCCAACGGCGCGCCATACTAATACGTTTAAGATATAATTTTTATATTTTTTTCAGATTTTTTGAAAGCTCTGCAATTTCAAATCTTTATTACAAACTGTTTTCAAATAAATGACAAAAAACCTAGTTTTAGTCACAATAGTTAAAGGCTTCCTTAGGAAACGAAAACATGTTTATAGGAAGTTTTTTTCTTAAAATTAGTTGTACAATCGCCTCTTAATTTCGGGACACCCCGTATATATTTTAAAAAGTTATATTAAAGATAAAAAAAGTTAAAAAATAATAATTTTTTTTGAAAATACATGTAAATTAACCTCTGAGTAGAATAATATTACATAGATTTCACTGTTATCTGGTAATTATTGTGTAAGCAAACAAATATTTTTTGAAAATTAAATGATCCCCATGTAATATGTACAAATAGGGTAAATAATGAAATTTTCCGACGACCATATGTATGAGAAAACCGTATATGTAATTAATATTGGTAGTTTAGAAAATGTATCATTTCAACACTAGTGAGTTTGGGTTTCTGTTTTGTAATTCCGAGTACTTTTTGTAATTTTCGATAGAGGCGCTGCAATGGAATCCCGAAAGCCTTCTGTTGGACTTTTTTGAACTTGCAAAATAAGGACAGGTCAAACAAAAATTTAAATTTAACCCCGCTGATATTACTTGTTTTATTATTAAAATCATTATATAACTTTTGTGTACATTTTATATATGGGAACAATTTTTATTCATTTCGATCAGTTGCTTCCGTCAAAACAGTGCCACCTATAATTAGGTACATTTAACAAAAAATATCCGATTAACTTCAATGCATCTTCAATGTCAACTGATGTCAACACATGTTATGTTCTGACTTTTGGGTTATTACTACAAAATTTTAATATTGGTATAAAATGGATATGGTCGTCGGAAAAATAGCGTACGCAACTCGCAAGAAAGTAAATTTCGTGTAATATGTTCACTCGCCTAGCACCTCGTTCGGCTATTTTCACACTCGCACAAAATTTGTCACTTTCTAGCTCGTTACATAATATACTATTTCCTATGACCATAAGAGAAAATCGTATATGTCATTCATATTAGTGGTTTAGAAATCTATCATTGCTACACTAGTGACTTTGGTTTTCTGTTTTGTAACTCTGAAATACTTCTTGTAATTTTCGAAAGAGGCGCTGTGAAGGAATTCCGAAAACCCTCTCTTGTATTTTTTTGAACTTGCAAAAAAAGGACAGTTAACCCTCTAGTTCCTAAAACCGCCTTGAGGCGGGCGATATAAAATCTTATGTAGAATTGTGTTTATTGAAATTTTGGCGCAATACCCGTCCTTGCCTGTAGACGATTGTTTACAAAGCAAATAAAACTGGGTCCTCAGACTACCAGGTACAGTTTCAGTTAAATTTTAATACAAATTTAGTATTAGTGACCTTAAAGTAGTCTATTGTAATTTTATTAGAGAGAAAAAAATTTGGGCATTAGAGGGTTAAAATCATTATATGTATAATTAACTTTTGTGTAAATTTTAAATAAAATAGGAAATTTTTTTATTCGTTTCGATCAGTTGCTTCCGTTAAAACAGCGCCACCTACAATTAGGTACCAACTAAAAATAATCGAAAACTTCAATGTCAGCTGATGTTAACACAGGTTATGTTATGACTATTTACTTGTTACTAAACTTGATTTTTTAACTAGGAGGAGTGATTTAAATTTCCCGCGCTAAAATGCCAAAAATTAACGTCCCTGATTGGTTAAAAGTCAGGAAGATTTACACCGGATAATTATTTTGAATGAATTTTGACATATAACCTCAAAATATTAATCATAAAATTTGAATTACTAAAGTATTTACATGTATAAATTAGTATTCAGTGCAAAGAAATGGGGAATTTAATTATGTTTCTGTACATATTTTACCATTAAAAACCCAAAATAACCTAAAGTTCCTATCAAAATCTGTTTGGTTATTTTTCTAGTAACTTTTATAGTGTAAGTTATTATTTCCTGTTACTCCTCCTAGTTAAAAAATAAAATATTAATAATGGTCGCAAAATCTCCGTGGTGGTCGGAAAAATAGCGTACGCAACTCGCAGAAAGTGAATATCGTGCTCGTATAATATCCTCACTCGGCTGGCGCCTCGTTCGGCTGGCGCCTCGTTCGGCTATTTTCATACTCGCACTAAATTCATCACTTTCTAGCTCGTTGCGTAATATATAATTTCATATGACAAAATTTTCCTATCAAAAAATCTCTTAAACTATTTTGCTCGAGAAAATCTGAGCAAATTTCCCAGTTTATTTTCAGCGTGTTCTTTTTAGACGCTCATTTTGAACTCAACTGAACCAATGCTTTCCCCTTACTCCTAACTTCATTTGTTGTAAAAACCGCTCACATAAATTCAGTTACTCAGTTTAGATATTCTAGCATTAATAAACAAATATTAAATAAACAATAATTTGTTGAGGTGTGCTCAAATTGAAAATTATCTGAACTAGACTGAGCTAAATGATGTAAAAAACAAACCTTATACCAAATTCAAGACTTTTTAAAGTTCAGCACAAAGTTGAACTTAGATCCAAGACCCAACTGAACCCAACATTAAATAACAAAATAAACAATAAACACGAATAACACAAATAACAAATAATAAACATAAAATATAAGCAAACCTCTTTTGTTTGTCTATTTGTTTAGATTTGTAAAGACTGAATCTACAAACTATTTCAGACTTCTTAAAGTATTTCAAATACTTTTATTACCTGAAATTATAAAAATACAAAATACTTGTAAAAAAAGTATTTGAAATACATAATACTAAATACTATTTGAAATACTTTTATTTGAAATACTACCGAACTCTGATAATAACTTTGGGGTTACTAGCTAAGTACCAGTACTTTTACCCTAAATTTTAAAACTTTAGAAGATCGACAAATAGGTTACTATGTTCACAGTACAAATATTTTGTTTAAAAACATCCGCGTCCGTTTAAACGGACGGTATGCACTAATGGGCCAAGCAGCAAAATTTTAGAAGTCGATTCTACGACTAATTTTAAGAAAAAAAACTTCCCATTAGACAGTACATCCATACCAATCAAAGATAATCAAAGTAGGTTTTCATATATCTTTTCTAGACATTTAAGACAATGTCGAGATTATCTTTTTATCGCATTTTTCTTGTTTTATATTTACCTAGGGTAATTTTTAGCGGATGTTCAACTTTTAACCCACTTACGTTTTTTTCTTTCTGATAATATTTGTTCACTTCTTGTATCTCTAATATTTTTAGTTGCTCTTATATATATATTGAATTTATTAATAATTTATTTTATTGTTTTTTGAAAAATTCATTTATAATCCCGAAATAATATATAGAGTTCTCGGTTCTCGTTCGTATAATATTATTGTAGAATAAACGGTAACAGCCAAAAACGAACTAATTACTTCTAAATATATTTATTACAAAATATTTGCTGACGTTTCGACCATCTTTGTGGTCTTAATCTTCTTTTGTTAAAGATATAAAGCCTCTATATTCAGCGACTGTGATGAAAAATTTAGAGACGTCGTTAAAGTTAAACTATTAATAGTTATTAAAAAATATTTCTTCGCAAGAAATATTCTTTTGAAAGACGTCGCTGAATACAGGTTATAGTGTCCAACATCTAATTATGGATTTAAAAACAGGGGCTAATTGCAATGATGGTTGAAACGTCGGCCAATATTTTGTAATAAATATTATGAAGTAATTTTTCATTTTTGCCTTTTACCTTTCTATTCTACAATTTCATTTATTTAATATTTATTGCACAAAATTTGTAAAACTGTTTTACTTATTTCAATTTTAAATTTTAACTGGGGGCGCTGCCACATTTTTTACTGAGTTATATTTATAAATAAAATAAAAAAAATAATAAAAATATATAAATATAAACATTTAATAAAATAAAATATTATTAAAAGTTAATACATATACATTTAAATTAACAAACAACTTTAAAATTCAAAAAAAAAACATAAGCGTATACAGCGTATTTATACAGGGTCCGCCAAAAGTCCTAGGACAGCGCCTTATTTTTTGATTGCGAGAATATATTTTTTCAAAAATTTGCATGCTTATACAGTATCATAAAAACTACATTCTGAGATGGTTTAGAACTTCCCCATCTTTCGAGGGGGTCTCGTGGGGAGAACTACTCCGCTTTTTTAGATTGCAGCCCCTATCAAGTTTTAACTCATTTTAAAGAGAATTAAAAAAGAAACACATTCCTGCAAACCAGATGCCATTATGTTATTTGTTAAAATCAAGGATTAAAGTTATCAAAACAGTGTGGAAGAAAATCTAGTTACCATTGATATTTTGCAAACTAGTCAATGCCAATTAATAATTATTTACGTTTTCATCCCTGATAGCACCTCCTTCGTGGCTTTTTTACACAATATTCAATGATTTTTCTTTGCAAAATATCAATGGTAACTAGATTTTGATACATATTTAAGCACGCACGATGCTCCTTGCTTCGTATTAAATTTTAAATTCTATAGTGGATTTCATCTGAAGAGAACCCTGCGCAAAAACCAATTTGTAACAAACTTTAGATTAACGTCGATTATGATTGGTGTACATGATGATGTACTAGTCATTTAGAATTAAAATTCCTGAATAAATCTGAATTCCTGTAGTATACGAATTTAGGTTAAATAGTAATCGCTCGGGTAAAACCGCTCAAGGCACAGGAAAGGTTCACTTCAGATGAAATCCACTCTAGTAAAATTACATAATTTAAATAGACATAGATAAAAGAAACTAAAATATTAATTTTTGTTTTGTTTATTTTGGGGGTGCTGCAGTTACGCAGCACTTATGCACGAGCCGCCACTGCACGTCACCCATTAGGAAGTTACAAAAAAAGTATCTTATACAGGGTGTCCCAGACCACCTCTTTATTCGAGAACCCTTTGTCGCACATTGATGAGAAAAAAACTTTACCACCAAAGTGAACCTAAAGAACCTTTTAGTATAATTCTTTATTTCCAAACCAAACTGGACGTATCCGAAACCGGAAGTAACTTTGTAATTCTAAATGGCAACCTAGGTCGAGTCTGGTATTGTTGGAAAGGTCTTTTAAAAAGAAACAACATTCATTAAAATATTTTTGTAATATCTGGCAACAGCAACGAATTAAACGAAAAGGAAATATGAAAACAAGTGACCGTTCGTCTCTTGAATTATGGAAAAATTAAAACGTTACCATCATCCGCAATAGGCGAGAGAGAATTTTTTAAATGGAAACTCTTCTTTCGCTTTATTCATTAAAGAATAATTATTTTTTATTTTTTGAATAACCTAAAAAAGTTGATTATTTTTAACAATCGAAGCGAAAAATGCAAAAAATACAAGTTTCCATTTAAAAAATTATAATTGACTCTACCCCCACCCATTAAGGATAATGGTAGTGTTTTCTTTTTTCCATAATTTAAGAAACCATCTGTCACTTGTTTGCTTTTATTTTTTCGATAAATTTGTTAATTATGCAGGATATTAAAAAAATATTTTTATAAAAGTTGTTTCTTTTTAAAAGACCTTTCCAACAATACTACACTCGACCCAGGTTGCCATTTAAAATTTAAAAGTTACTTCTGGTTTCAGGTACTTCCGGTTTGTTTTGGAAATTACGAATTACTCCAAAAGATTTTTTAGTTTCACTTTGGTAATAAATTTCTTTTTCATCAATGTACCACAAAGAGTTCTCAAAATAAAGAGGTGGTACGGGTGGTCTCGGACACCCTGTATAACAATTATATTAATATTGCTTTAATCATTAATTATTAAAAATCGCAAAATTATTACATACGTATTTAATAAATTAATTAAAGCAGGTTGGGTAAGGTGGTAAATCACACACACACGTTGCGTTTAGACGAATATCATTTATATCCAGGTATTCTACATCGAAGTGGTCATTCTTGTAGAATTTTCTTTTTCCCAACTTGCACACATTAACTAAAATTTTTTTTATAGTTGACAATTACCGAAAAAATACTATTTTACCAGTGGTAGGAAGCCCTTTTGATTTCATTTCTAGTGAAAGTATACCATTGTCTGAAATAAAACTTTGGATTATGATTTTAATAATTTATGTTATATAGATTTATTTATTATTTTTTTATTAGATTTAAGATCAAATATAGAATTGTGATATTTAATGAAATAAAATTTCTCAATTTTTAATCCAAAGCAAAATGATAGGTCTGTTAAGAATTGATGACCCAAGGATTTACTTACTGCAAATAAAGCTTGAGGGGCAACAAGGTGTAGTCATTTTGTCAAAAACTGGTGCACATTTGTTATTTATTTGGTAGGTGTTCCATATTTCAGTATCGCAACTCGACTTTTTACAGTAAGGAGTTCGGTAGGTTCCATCAAAATCTTTAGTGCACATGCAATTCCAACATGTATTTAATGGTTGAAAAAAATGTCCTTGTTTGTATTTAATACCATCCACCTTGCATATTTTCGTCTCATTTTCTAAAAAAATATAAGTTCCAAAAAACCATCGACCTTAAACTTTTTTTTTAATATTAAGTTCATTATTTTATTTTCTGAAAATGTCTTTAAAAATACCGATCTTAAAACTGTAGTATCTTTACCCCGATATAATCAAAATTTTTATCAGTCATTTAATTTGACATATAGGTATAGTATTTTTGTGAAGTTTAAATCAGTTTGAATCAAAGACTTCTATGTATTCTGTTGTTATACATAGACCGGACACGCTTGACATTCACATAAAATAGGTGTTTTTTATTTGCCACTTTTACCTGCTAATGAGCTCTGCCTTTGGACTTTTACAATTCAATCCATTAATAACCGAAGTTATCGTAATCCACCGCATTAGTTGTTAGTTGTATCTGGTAATTTGTAAAATGAAGAAAATCACAGCTAGTTTAAAATAAACACCAGCGCCCCTAAAGCGTATTAGCGTCAACTACGGCGGCCATTTTAAAAGTGTCCATTAGCTATATTCACCTTGGTTATTTTCTTAATTTTTAGTGTTCTCTGATCAAATGGAAATCGAATTTGACAAGTTTTTATGAGAATTATAGGTTATATATATAGATCCAGTATTTCAAATTTACCGCCAAAATGGACACTTTTAAAATGGCCGCCAGAGATACACAAAAATTTGACACGTGTCAGGTCTATGTATAACAATAGAAAACATAGAAGTCTTTGGTTAGAATACACTTTAAATGACGTCAGCTGCAAAATAGACTCTACAGGGTGTCCCGTAATAACGTGGACAGACATAGTAGAACATGTTTATCACCTCAAATTAAGATGACAAGTTCCTCTAACAGTTTGCCCAAAAATGCTTTCCGGGAAAGTTACACCCAGTTAATGTTCACTTTTCAAAAAATGAAGATCAACATAACTTTTCTTCCTATGAAGCTATCTCGATAAAAACCGCCATGGGGGGCTAATTTTTACTACTTTATGGTATGGTATACTAGTTTTGTAATTTCTCATTCATTTACTATCAGTTTACCTAAACTTAGAATCTAAGATTTACCACAACTGTTTCTGTTGTCACTATTTTGGCAATTTTAACTGATTTGCTTATAAAATAAATAATTTACTATGAAAAAGGTATACTTGTTTACAATCGCTAAATCCAACCCTCTTCGAAATAATCTCAATTAAAATTTCGAAATAAAAATAAAAATGTGCTTTTATTGTTAAATCAAGTAGGCCTTTCCCTAAATTGCATTATTAAAAGAATATATGATTGAAAATTATTTTAAAAGATGATTGAAAAATACAAAAGAGCGCACTATTTGTGTGATAAAATCGTAAAAACGTTTTAATTTCTTTAAAAATATTAAATGTTAATGTCGGCCTACTTGATTTAAAAAAAAAAATTAATAGTGATTTAACCAACGAGTTGGTTAAAAAGGGCGATTAATAATCGAGAAATTTTAAAGCACGAGCGGAACGCGAGTGCGTTATATTCGAGATTATTAATCGCTTTTTAACCTACAAGTTGGTTACAATATTTTGTCGTTGATCGTGTATTTGATTAACTAGAAAAAACTATCATTTTTACAAGATTTTTTGAAATGTCACTATTAAAAAATACGAACCCGATCGGTCATAACCGAAGTCGAATTAAACGAACAGCGTTGTCTATTATCAGAGAGTTCTATAGTCATTTAATGATGACTTGATGTGTACATAACCTCACATTTATATAAATATAAAATGTATTCGTGTATCGATTATTTGAAGTATATTTAAAATTACATGTATTTATTTAATTTATAATTTTAATTAGGTTAAAACAAATTAAATTAACTTTATATTCACAATTGTCGAATACTTCGTAGAAAATTTCGTTAGAAACGTCATCAACAGAGGGCACCTCCAAAATCATTTATTAAACAAAAATCATGCATTAATAGGTGTCATTAATGAATTATTTTGTATACATTAAAAATACTCTTTAATAAACGATCAACGAAAAAATAAATTATGAAACTTTCATAGAGATTATCTTTAAAACTATTAGATTTATCGATTTTTAACAGGTATACCTTTTTTCATAGTAAATTATCTGTCTTATGAGAAAATAAGTTGAAATTGCAAAAAAAGTAACACCATAAAAAGTTATGGTAAAACTAAAAGTCTATGTTTAGGTTAACTGGTAGTAAATGAATGCGAAATGGCAAACTACAATACCAAATTATAAAGAACTTAAAAGTAGCCGGCTATGGCGATTTTCATCGAGTTTAATTTTTTGAAAAGTGAACTTTAACTGGGTGTAACTTTGCAAGAAAGCATTTTTAAGCAAAGTGTCAGAGGAACTTGTTATCTTAATTTGAGCTGATAAACACGTTCTACTTTGTCTGTCCATGTTATTACGGGACACCCTTTATATGTCAAATTAAATCTCATTTAAAATTAAATGACCGTTAAACGTGTTTGATAATACTGGGGGTAGTCTTATAACTATTTAAAATAAACCACTCCGATCCCTGATCCAGTGACGAACCGAACTGTCTCCCGTAATTTCAGGTACTTTTAAAAGGAACCGGATTGTCTCCCGTAATTTCAGGTGATTCGGTTAGGTTATTGTTTTTTAAAAGACACTCTGTGGTGGTCGGGTTAGGTTAGGTTTGGGTAGAGTTTGAGACGTTTTGACGCGAAGAAAATTTAAAATATACATTGTAATTTGGTGAGGTTATAGTATTAGAAAAATTTAATTATTTTTTTTGCTAATAAATATAAATTTTACTAAAGCTTTGTAGCTACTAAATTTGCACGAGAATGCGCTATTCGGCATTCTTACCTCTATCTGGCCTTCGCGGGAGACAAATTCGGTTCCAAACTTTTTGCGGAGCAGGCAAATTTTTTTTTTTTGGGTGACAGTTCGGTTGTGCCGATTCCAAACAAAGCAGTGACCTAATACAGCAGTTTTTGTGTGACTTAACAAAAAATCGCATTTATGCCCAAATGGCTGGATAAAGAAATTGGGGTATAAATTCACTATAGGGTGTGGGCGTATTTTATTCAAAAAAGTTTGTCGTTACCATAGTTTAGCATATCGTCAAATGTCAAAACAATGAAGGAGAAAGGAATAATAACCCTGTTGAAGTTATAATTATTATTTATTATAAAAACTAAACTAAAACTAACCATCGCCAGCTATTTGCCATCAAAAGAAACACTAACACTCTTCTAGCCCATACCAAGATTTGGCTATTATTTCAATATCTTCCATTATTATTTTACAAACTTAATTTAATATGTGACTATTTGAATCTGAATGAATGGTGATAATTAGTGACAGCAGCTGACACTAAATATTTTTAAATATTTGTCGCCAAGATACGTTACGCGCGTGGACACGCCCACACCCTATAGTGAATTTCAACCGAAATTGGATATTTGTACCATCAAATGGGGCCTTTGTACAAATATTTTAAAACGAAAAGAATTTTTTTTATCGCCCGGATTTTTGACACGACAGCCATTTTTGATAGTTTCAAATGGCACCATATGTCATACAATACATCATTGGAAAGCTAATTTTTAGTACTTTAAATAGTCCATAAAATTATTATTTAAATCATAAAAAATAAACATTGACAACATTTTGTAATCTAGCTTTTAGTATTTTGGACTATTGTAAATTACACAAAATTGCCTTTTTTTATTTACCGTTCAAAATAAAAATATTTTAACCTTCAAAAAAGGCCTAAGACCGGGCGATAAAAAAATGGCACCAAATTTCAAATTTTTTATCCAGTCATTTGGGTATGACCGCTTTGGTTCCATACATAAAAATCACCCTCCTGTATACAGGGTGTCCCAATTGACGTTGGACTGTATGGGTATCTTTGTTATTATTGGAGATAGAGAGTCGGTTAAATGGACAAAGTAGTAGAGATTTTTTCGAATATTAATAATTCATTGACAAAACATTTGAATATCGCATCGTTCCAACTCTATCTTGAAAAAACGAGAAAATGCGATTTTCAAAATATGACTATAACTTCGTTATTTTCGGTGGTACCAAATAAATGATTTGACAATTTTTTGTGTATAATGCACTAAAACAAATGAATATTTTTTTTCGCCAACGGATTGACCGGAAATGAACCAAACTTATTTTTTTTCTTATGGAAGCCATATTGGATTTACATATATTCGGAATTAGTGTATTTTTCTGAGTAATTTGATATATCATATGTAATATTTTATGAAAAATAGAAATTATTTTATTTTACTAACCAAAAATGGCCTTGAATAAATGTAAACTGTCAATACATATGTGTTAAGATTTATTTTACATTTAATATTTTAAAAAGTTACATTTATGTTATTGACAATTTACATCTCTTAAAGTCCAATGTTAGTTTGTAAAATCAAATAATTTTATTTTTTTTAAATATGACATATGGTATACCAAATTACTCAAAAAATACTGATTCCGAATATGTGTAAATCCAATATAGCTGCCATAAGAAAAAAATAAGTTTGTTTCATTTCCGGTCAATCCGTTAGCGAAAAAAAATATTCATTTATTTTTCTGCATTGTACACAAAAAATTGTCTCTAATAAGTAAAAACCTTTTTTTTGGTAGCACCGAAAATATCGAAGTTATAGACATATTTTAAAAATCGCATTTTCTTGTTTTTTTAAGATAGCGTTAGAACGATGCGATATTCAAATTTTTTGTAAATGAATTATTAATATTCGAAAAATTCTCTACTACTTACAGGGCTGATATAAAAAAAAATATTACCCTAAAGTGAACCTAAAGAATTCATTGGTGAACTTATTATTTTCCGGAACAACCCGGAACTAGCCGGAACCGGAGGTAGCTTTGATTTTTTAAATGGCAACATTGGTCGAGTTTGGTATTGTTTGATAGATCTTTTAAAAATAAATAACTTTTGTTTTTTCGTATAAAATTGTAAATATAATAAAAAATTGAGTAAAACAAATCGATGATGACATCATTGCTAAATCACCAGTGACGTCATTAATAATTTTTTTTACCAAGAGATGGAATTTTAAATACAAAAATTGACCTGTCCGAGCGATTTTCTCAAAAAAATTAAATACGGCAGTTACGATTTTGTTCCAAACTTTATCACCACCCTGTATATTTCAATGAATGAAGAGTAATTAGATTAATTATTTTAATAGCTCAATAGCAATAACATAATAGAAACTTCAATCGTGATTTCTGTTGAATTCACATTTTTTATCCAAATGTGCGATTGCTTGAGGTAAAAGAAATCCGAGGCATATATTTTTTAAATCGGCAATTCAAATATCAAAACCCTGTTTTATTATGTTTTTCTTTTAACCCCTAAATAATTCTTACTGCAGATCTCTTTAAATGAGCAACACTTATCCAAACTTGGTAATAAAGTACAATTTTCATTCACATTAATTGGTGCACAATCAGGCATAGCACAAATAATATTTGGGTCGTTACTAAAAAATAAGCTTGAATATTCAGTTGCGAAAAAAATTAAGAAAAAAACGTACTTTTCAACATTACAATTACAAAACATGCATTTATCAGTTCCTTTGATTTTCTCCTGATGTTTATAATAATTTCCTTTATATCGACAGCTATCATTTTTATTCTCAATATTTTCACAATTAAAACCATCGGGGCATCCACAAGTGCTACCAGATTGTATGTAATATGGAGTGCAGCCTATATCATAATAAAAATTTTCCCCTTTCGAATCGCAGGATTTAGATATTATTGCCCCTTAAAAATATTTTTAATAAATTGTTTTTGTAAAAATTAATTAACAAACCTGTTAAAACTACAAAGGTTGCTATTATTGTAAAAGGAAATAAATTTATCATTGTAAGTTTGTTTTTACAAATACCTGAACAATTGTAGTTTACTTTGTCATATCACATACTGAATTATTAATTTTTGAAACATTTAATATATTAACATGTTGATTACGTTATTACGTTTTTTTTTTTAATTGCTGTATGTTTCTGACTGATTAGAAAATCAGAAAATTTACGTATGTAAATAATGTTGTTCAAATATGTAAAAAGGACAAAAATTATAGGCAATAAATGTGGGCGTCTTTTTTTTATTGTACGACTAAATTAATCTGCCAAAATACTAATTAATTAATTACCTTTGGAATAAGCATATTGCTTACTTTAGCACTATTTACAACAGTTTACGTAACATAATGCACCAAATGCAATATTTTAGTCAGGGATTATTTAAAGACAACATTCAGAAACTTATTAGAACTTACCGGAGCCCTTGGGCCCCTTTTAGTTGATGACAGCCCCTTTTAGTTGATGACAAAACTATGGCCCTTGGGCCTTGAGTTGCAGCTGGTAGCTCCTGAAAGGCCGAAATCGTAGCTTGACAATCCTCTAAACCTTGATTTTCCCCAACCATAGCTAAGCTAGGGCTCACCCACGCAACCCTTAATAATTTGGGGTTCTTTAGAAGAGCCCCACACATTTTTAGGTCCAAACTAGCGACCGCACGCATTCTAGGATCCATTCTAGCAACCCTTCACATTTTAGGGTCCAACCTAGCAACCCTTACTATCAAAGGGTCCACCCTCGCCACCCTTTTGCTACCAATACTTGGTTCTCCCTCGCAACCCATTTCTACTCACACTGGGTTCATTTATTAAGTGTTTACTTTTAAAACAAGCTTTAATTTATTATTGTTTGACATAATTTATAATAATTTTGGTTTTTTAAATTAATTAATTAATAATGTTAGCGATTTTAAAATAAGTTAAATTTAAATACTGCAAGAGAGTTAATAATTGAAATTTTAATCATCAGTTTTTAATATAGTACTTAAAATAGCAAAAATCAGAAAAAAATAGAAAACGCAAAATAATATTGCATTACAAAAAAATAATTAAAATTAAATAGAGACAATTATTTTTTGTTAAAATTGTAAAAAAAGAACAAAAATTAAACAAAAAATTAAAAAACAAAATACCTAAATAAAAAATTTAAAAAACGTATTCGTTTTTATTAAACAAATTAAACTATGGTAAGCTAAAACCATCCTCTTTCAATTAGTAAGAACCGTAATACTAAAACAAAACAAAAAGTTAAAAAAACCTAAAAAAATTTTAGGTTTTAGATTTTTATTAAAAAAAGCCA
Source organism: Stenus bimaculatus (assembly GCA_963971135.1). Lineage (NCBI taxonomy): Eukaryota > Metazoa > Arthropoda > Insecta > Coleoptera > Staphylinidae > Stenus > Stenus bimaculatus. The sequence goes on from OZ020180.1 coordinate 40,728,818, forward strand.
ATTAATGAGTTGTTAATGTACTCCGAAACTACTTTATAATCCCTACAAATCATGCCTTGTATTGGATAAAATATTATTTGCAAAGTTTTAATTACAGCTTTATTTATTAGAGAAAGATATTTTTTACAACCTAATTGTAATTAATAATACACGTTAAGAAAGGTGGAACTGAGCACTCACAAATTACAGAGTAAGTATTTGTTTCATCATATTTATATTTCACATCTAATGAAAATTTATCACCCTTATTGAAAGTATTTATTCCAAACTTGCATTTTTCACCTAAAATAAATCAGAAAATTATTATTCTTTAATTTTTATAAAATTAGTTTATATTATAGATTCTAGAGAAAGTGCACATGTAGCAACAACATTTTATTTAAAAGAAGCAAAACAATTAAAAATAATAACCTATACAATATAAAAGTTTTTAATTTTCTTTGCTATTAACATGGGCATCAGCAAAAAATTAATCAGGGAAGCGCCGCAGCTGACATTTTTAAAAATTGTCGTGGTCCCTTCCAATTTGGTATTGGCATTTAAAAAAATACCGAGTACCTACTGGATGAACGTTTTTAAAAATTACCAGAAAGTTAAAAAAAAATTAAATTAGAAGAATAATTGGCGATGATTTCGGATAGTAATTTATTAATTAGTTTTTGTACGACGTGTTTGGTCTTAATTAGGGTATTATCAGGCACATAAAGTGAGTTATACAAAAAACATAAAATTTTAGCGTTGAAGCTCTTTAAAATATGATGTCCTAATTAAGGTGAAACGTGTTGTACAATAACTGGTTAATAAAGTTTTCTACACTGTTGGGACATTGAATTTTTCCTGTTTCTCAACACATTAAAAAAAAAAAAAAGAAAACTCTCAGTCGAAGCTCGATTCGATAAGTTCACCAAAAAATTCCGTAACAGTTTTACAAATTTACTATAACAAATAACAATATTATACAGGGTGTCGCGTAATTATGTGGACAGATATAGTGGAACAGGTTTATCATATCAAATTAAGATGACAAGTTCCTGTAACGTGCTTCCCTGCAAAGTTACGATCAGTTAAAGTTCACTTTTGAACTTTGGGTTGGGTTGGGTTGGGTTGGGTTGGGTTGGGTTGGGTTGGGTTGGGTTGGGTTGGGTTGGGTTGGGTTTGGGTTGGGTTGGGTTGGGTTGGGTTGGGTTGGGTTGGGTTGGGTTTGGGTTGGGTTGGGTTGGGTTGGGTTGGGTTGGGTTGGGTTGGGTTGGGTTGGGTTGGGTTGGGTTGGGTTGGGTTGGGTTGGGTTGGGTTGGGTTGGGTTGGGTTGGGTTGGGTTGGGTTGGGTTGGGTTGGGTTGGGTTGGGTTGGGTTGGGTTGGGTTGGGTTGGGTTGGGTTGGGTTGGGTTGGGTTGGGTTGGGTTGGGTTGGGTTGGGTTGGGTTGGGTTGGGTTGGGTTGGGTTGGGTTGGGTTGGGTTGGGTTGGGTTGGGTTGGGTTGGGTTGGGTTGGGTTGGGTTGGGTTGGGTTGGGTTGGGTTGGGTTGGGTTGGGTTGGGTTGGGTTGGGTTGGGTTGGGTTGGGTTGGGTTGGGTTGGGTTGGGTTGGGTTGGGTTGGGTTGGGTTGGGTTGGGTTGGGTTGGGTTGGGTTGGGTTGGGTTGGGTTGGGTTGGGTTGGGTTGGGTTGGGTTGGGTTGGGTTGGGTTGGGTTGGGTTGGGTTGGGTTGGGTTGGGTTGGGTTGGGTTGGGTTGGGTTGGGTTGGGTTGGGTTGGGTTGGGTTGGGTTGGGTTGGGTTGGGTTGGGTTGGGTTGGGTTGGGTTGGGTTGGGTTGGGTTGGGTTGGGTTGGGTTGGGTTGGGTTGGGTTGGGTTGGGTTGGGTTGGGTTGGGTTGGGTTGGGTTGGGTTGGGTTGGGTTGGGTTGGGTTGGGTTGGGTTGGGTTGGGTTGGGTTGGGTTGGGTTGGGTTGGGTTGGGTTGGGTTGGGTTGGGTTGGGTTGGGTTGGGTTGGGTTGGGTTGGGTTGGGTTGGGTTGGGTTGGGTTGGGTTGGGTTGGGTTGGGTTGGGTTGGGTTGGGTTGGGTTGGGTTGGGTTGGGTTGGGTTGGGTTGGGTTGGGTTGGGTTGGGTTGGGTTGGGTTGGGTTGGGTTGGGTTTGGGTTGGGTTAGGTTAGGTTTAACGTGTTTGATAATGTTGGGGGTTAGAGTCCTCTTAATTTTTTGATAACTAGAGAAACACTTAATGTATCCAAGTTTTGCTTAGTTTGGCGACTCACGGGTCATTTAATAGAAATACTGTTTTATTGATATAAGTACAGGGTGAGCTAAAATGATTGTGGTCAATTCAAATTTCCCGTCTAAAAATCTGGAAAATTTGTTTGCTTCAAGTTCATAGTAACAGAAAATCATGTTAAAATTATAACAAAGTAACTAGACTACACAAAAGCAGGGCCGTAGGTTTTTACCGTTGCGTTGCGATTACTGGGGGGGTTTTCTTTTTAAATTTATAGTTGTATTGAGGGTCAATAAATCAAGTAACATGGTGGTGTTGCTAGTTGCTAAACCTTCTAAATATGTGTCAGGAGATGCAGCCAAAATGCGTTGAATATGTACAGGAAGCCGTTGAAGAAAGAGTTCTTTTAAAATAGTTTCGTCCATAATCTTGTCACCAAGTAAATTCTTCATAGCATGTAATAATTCGGTAGGTTGACGATCACCAAGTACCAAGTTCTTCTGTTGATGAACTGATGAAGTTTCGCTTTTTCGTTTACAGACGTGCGGGAAATCAATGCCTCTTTAAGGACGTCATAGGAATTGTTGACAGGAGGATTCATAATAATGTCCTTTACTAAAATGGCCGCTTCAGGAGCTATTGCCGAAACCAGATGGTGATATTTGTGTTGTGGATTAGTAATTCTTTGGACGGTGAAACTCGAATCAACCCGAGACAACCAAAATCCCACATATAAGGACCAGTAGGTGGGCAATTTAACAGAAATAGCACAAAAATTTTCCTCAATATGCTGTTCTATCATGATCACGTCTGCGCATTTGGTTGGCTTCATGTCAAACCACAATCATTTTCGCTCACCCTGTACAAACTTTTAATTGCATAGTAAACAGTTTCTTTTAAGTTAGTTTTAAGAATATAATAATTTATTGAACAAAACAGTACTCTCGAATTCGGACCCCCTCTGTCTACTTCTGTCATTCTAATAATTTTTTATTATTCATTTACGTTCTAATTTTGTAAACACATTCCCGTCTTGAAGATTAGTTAAAAGTAACATTAGCCATTATAATAGTTTTATATCTTAAATTTACATGAACATTTTATTATTTTTTTATTTTTTTCAAGTGTTTTTGTCGATTTTAGCACCTACTCAATTTGGCGCTTGAAGCACAGGTCTCTCGGCCTTACGTATCGATTCGGCCCTGGGTAAACTGGTACTAAAAGTGAATTAGAAATTTCAAAACGACAATACCTTATCCTCAAGAACTTAAAATTAGCCCCCCATGGCGGTTTTTATGAAGATAGCTTCACAGGAAGAAAAGATATGTGCGTTTTTGTTTTTTGAAAAATAAACTTCAACTATATGTACGAGTATAACTTTACCACTGTACCCTGGTTCCCTAACTACTTTTAGTCAATATGTTAGAGGAACTTGTCATCTTAATTTGAGGTGATAAGCCCGTTCTCCTGTCTGTCCACGTAATTACGGGACACCCTGTATAAATGAAAGCCACTTTAGAATAACTTGGGTACTAAGTCATACTCGTACCTTCTTCTGGTCCACTGGTCAAAGTACTATTAGTCTTTATCTCTTCAGCTGAAATAAATAAATTATAAATAATTTAAAAATCTTTTTTACATAATATAATACACTGGTCCACAAAATTAACGCACCACTTACAATTTTTGATAGGGCTTTTAAAATCTTAAAATAAAAATATGATAACTATGAAAATGTAAGTTTCAACTAATGAATAACGCGTTTTTCCTCCTCTACCTTGAATAACGGCTAAACAGCGATTTCTCATACTCGAAATTAGGCGTCTTATTTCATCTTGTTGGATTTCATTGCAAATTTGGATCAAATTTTGTTCTACGTCATTGATATTATTTGCTGGAGGATGGATATTTCTCACTCGTCCTCCAAGCATATCCCATACATGCTCGATAGGATTAAGGTCCGGACTTCGTGCTGGTCAATCCAAAAGTTAAAAATTAACCTGATCTAAATATTCTCTGACAATTCCTGCAGTATGAGGTGTTGCATTATCCTGGATAAGTAGGAAATTTCCGCCGATGTAAGGAGCAAAAAGAACGACGTAATCTTGTAAAATTTCTGTTATGTACCTTTCACTGGTTAGGGAACCTCCATTTATCTCATGAAGCTCAGTAGCAGCTGTTACTGAGATACCACCGGAGACCATCACAGAGCCTCCACCAAACAACGTTGTCTCGCGGATGTTGCATTGGGCATAGGGTTCATTTGGTCGTCTAAGAACCCTCCGGCGTCTATCAGAGCTATATAAGCGAAATCTGGATTCACCAGTAAATAAAACTCGTTCCCAGTCATCAGTCATCAAGATTCCAATTAACATGTTCTCTAGCAAATTCGTGTCGGGCTCTGCGATGATTTCTGGTTAAAGCCGGACCAGTTGCAAGTATTCTGGGACGTAAGTTCTGTTCTATAAGACGTCTACGTACTGCCTCTGTGCTTATATGAATGTTATGAACAGTTGAAAGTTGCTCTTGAATCATTCTTGTATCTGTGAAACGTTCTCTTAAAGCGCGCATCATGAGAAAACGATCTTGTACTCCCGTTGTAACTCTAGGTCTGCCTTGTCTAGGGCGTCTATTGTGATCGTTTGTTTCCCTAAAACGCAAGATTAAACGGGAAATTGTCGTATGTGTCACACCAAGCCTTTGACCAATGGCACGGTAGCTCCACCCTTGATCCGCCAAAACTACTGCCTCGACACATTGGTCACGGGTTAGATTTCTAGCAAAACGGTCCATTTTAAACTAAACTTATCTAATTCACTTATAAAAGAATAAAAGTAAAGTGCTTCAAAGAGTAAATATCAAATAATACAACATTTATTAAATATCGTTTTTAAAATCCAACATGTGTATCTTTACAATTAAAATTTAAATGCCAACTGTAGAGAAACAAAAAAGACTATAAGAAAACATTTTCTAAATCTTATATCTTTCATAATATAAACGTTGTAGCCCAGTCAATTAAGCAAAAAATGGGGCCAACCTCGGAATAAGAGATAATCAGCTGAAAACTCGTATACACCTTTATTTTGACGTTCTACAAGTTTTCTCAAAAGTCTCATAAAATCTCGTGTCTGCGTCGTCAGTTATTCAACGCCGAAGATCACATAAATCGGATTTTCACGATTATCTAGGTTTATATAGCTCCAAGGATGTTAAGATCTATTATAAAAATTGTAGACCATAAAATATGTGACAAATTCTGTTTTAAACATTTTTTGATGCGCTCAACCGTTTTTGAGGTAGAGGGCGGAGAGCGCTCACCCATACATACCATACATACTGTAATGCAAGTTAAAAGAGGATAGTCGGCAAATTTTAGCGCTGGATTTTGAAATTCGCTTGACATTTGCGGTTTTGGTCATAATTTTTTTTCCAGTGAAGCTTTTTTAAAATTTCTTTTTTTGGTACTCAGAAGAGTCTTGTGGCTGCCAATTTCTTCTTTTTTTATTTTTGTAAGTCAAACCAAATACTCATACGGAAGCAGTAAAACGGGCTCTTTACAAAAAACGTTCGCTAAGCGGCGTTTTAGATTTTTATAAAAAACTAATTGAAATAATATGTCATTTCCAACGCTAACAATAAGTTAAGGTATAAGCGAAGAGTGTATAGACTTGTTTTTTGTTATAAAAATATTTTTAAACTTTTCACAGCGCTCCAAATATTAAGTAAAATTTTAAGAAATATTTGGAGCGCTGTGAAAAGTTTAAAAATATTTTTATAACAAAAAACAAGTCTATACACTCTTCGCTTATACCTTAACTTATTGTTAGCGTTGGAAATGACATATTATTTCAATTAGTTTTTTATAAAAATCTAAAACGCCGCTTAGCGAACGTTTTTTGTAAAGAGCCCGTTTTACTGCTTCCGTATGAGTATTTGGTTTGACTTACAAAAATAAAAAAAGAAGAAATTGGCAGCCACAAGACTCTTCTGAGTACCAAAAAAAGAAATTTTAAAAAAGCTTCACTGGAAAAAAAATTATGACCAAAACCGCAAATGTCAAGCGAATTTCAAAATCCAGCGCTAAAATTCGCCGACTATCCTCTTAAACTGTGAATTGTGAATCTTCATATAAGGCGGCTGCACAATTGACGGAACGGATACGTAACGGTTATACAAAAGAGAGATAAAACATAAGAGTTTAATTTAAAATTTACAAATCTTTAATAATTTAAAGAACAAAAATATTAATTTTCTTCTTTTTCATCGTTGTCATCTTCCGGGCATTTGAAAATTTCTGTTTCATTCTCATCTTCGTTTTCCTGAATTGTTGTTTCCAGACCTTCTAGAATATCCTGGTTAAATGCACATTCTTCCTCGAGGTCGCTTTGCAATGAAACAGCATTGAGACAAGCTTGGCCATTACACTGGCCACAAGCTAAAGTGCATTGCAACCCCGATTTTTTGCACCCGAAGCGTGGATCACATCCATTCTTACAATTACAAAAAATTGTATTAAGTAATTTATCTAGAGCTGGTGATAATATTGTTATCATTGGCTCCAGGAATTCTTTTTGGAGCACCCAACCCCATTCCTGAGGTTTTAAATCCTGGGGTTCTTAACACTAAATATTTTTGAACTTGGTAATACACACGGTTTATATCCTGATATGAAAAAATCTGAGGACAATATCGATCATCTTCGATATAATCAGTTCATTAAATCTACAAAGCTTCGTAAACTCTACCACCGACAAGTCCAGCACCCTATCTGCATATAAACCGTGTGTATTACCAAGTTAAAAAATGGTTAGGGAATGATGTAGAACCTCAGGAATGGGGTTGGGTTCTGCGAAATGAATTCCTGGAGACAATTTCAACAATATTACCACCAGGTTCAGATGAATTACTTAATACAATATTTTGTAATTGTGAGAACGGATGTGGTCCAGACTTAAGCTTGTGTAGTATAATGGGGAAGCTTGCGTCAATGCTGTTTCATTACACAGCGACCTCGAGGAAGAATGTGCATTTAACCAGGATATTCTAGAAGGTCTGGAAACAACAATTCAGGAAAACGAAGATGAGAATGAAACAGAAATTTTCAAATGAAGAAGAAGAAGAAGAAGAAGAAGAGATTTTATGAGACTTTTGAGACAACTTGTAGAACGTCAAAATGAAGGTGTATACGAGTTTCCAGCTTATTATCTGTCATTCCGAGGTGAAACGCTAATTTGACTGGGCTATTGTTGTAGAAAGAAAAAAATATTACATGTTATTTATTAAAAACTAGAGATGGTGCGTTAATTTTGTGGAGCAGTGTATTTAATTATAATAAGTTAATAAAATGAAACCTATTTTTTTTGTATAAAATATTTTACTTACGACAGACAAATGACTCAGGGCAACAAGCTTCACTCCCATAATACAAAGGTGCACAATATTTTTTAAAATCTTCATAATACATGGCTGCAATATCACACACTTCTCGTTTACATGAAGATTTATTAAATTTATAATTGTTCTTTTTGCTGCATATACAGTTTAAGCAGGTATTTTGGGGGGTAAATTTTTCACCTTCACCAATCTCCATTCCATCTATATTACAAGAACCTCTGGGACCTAAAAATAAAAAAAATATACATATAATTGTTGTAGCTCAATGAGTCTTTGTAGATATTTAAAAAATAGAATAAATATGTAAATAGTTTTTTGGAGATAATTGAAATTGTACTGCTCAAGATTTATTATTTTGTTTTATAAAAGTTTGTCTTATTACTATACCGAATTATGCGATTTTATTTTTTTTTCGAAATTTCTTATATGGGATAACATTATCATGTTAACATTTTATTTTTAAGAGCGCTCGAAAAAAAAATGGACTTTTACGGAATCTATACTTATAAAGCTGGTATACTTATACAAAAATATAAATGTGATTAGAAAGGTAATACTTTTCATTTCTTTGATACTCACCACATATTATTTCTGAGGAATCCCTACAACATTTATCTAAATTATCTGGATAGTAGCATGTTTCATTATCTCTTGGAAAAAAACACCTGGGCATGGCGCACGCAATCATAGACTTTCCATCACTGAAACAATAAAACTTGATGTATGTAGAGTTTTTTAGTCTTCCAATAATTAGAATACCACCATCAATATTAAATTTAAAAATAGCTCATTTAAGAAGTTGATTCTAATTAATCTTACCCATTATCCAAGCAACTGCAAAAATGACAGGGTTTAGTTGGCTGAATGGCCTCCCCAATCTCAAAATATTTTCCGTGATAATAACATTTTTCTTCGTCCTCAATTTTAGGACATGAAAAGTGGGATGGGCAAAGACCACCATTAAATTTTGGCTTACAACCAATATCTTCGTAAAAGGATAACTCCATTTTATTGCAGCTGTTTTTACATGCAGCATTAACTATATATAAAATTTTTGTTGAATTATGGTCAAGTATGATATTTAAAGTTGATAAAATATTAGAATTTGTAGAAAGAGTTAATAAATTTATAAAATTCTTCAAAATATGGAATAATTTTTATTTACTTTTTTTTAACATTTTTTTTTGTTTATCGAATAAATTCTAAACCATGGAAAATATTAAAAAAATATTTATATAAAAGTTGTTTGTTCTTAAAGGACCTATCAAACCATACTTATATATTTCCGGAACAACCCGAAACTATCCGGAACCGGATATCACTTTGATTTTTCAAATTACAACATAGGTCGTGTTTTGTGTGGTTTTTTCTTTTATTAAAATTTTTTTTATTATTTTCCGTACTTTAGAATTTATTATAAAAACAAAATAAATGTTAAAAAAAGTAAATAATAATTATTGCATATTTTGAACAATTTTGTTGAAATATGGACAAGTATGATATTTAAAGTTGGTATACTTGGTATAACATTAGAATTTGTAGAAAGAGTTTATAAGTTTATAAAATTCTTCAAAATATGCAATAATTCTTATTTACTTTTTTTAACAATTTTTTTTTGTTTTTCGAATAAATTCTAAACTATGAAAAATATTAAAAATCTATTTTAATTAAAGTTATTTGTTTTTGAAAGACCTATCAAACCATACCAAACTCGACCTATGTTGCCATTTAAAAAATCAAAGTTACCTCCGGTTCCGGATAGTTCCGGGTTGTTCCGGAAAAAACTAAGTTCACCAATGGATTCTTTGGGTTCACTTTGGTAATAAAATTTCTTATTTCGGCCATGTACGATAACGCGTTCTCGAGATAAATGGGTGGCATGGGTGGTCTAAATCACCCTGTATATGCTGAGTGCAAAGTCCGTAAACGGCCATTGGCCGTATTTTTTAGCCAAATCTAGGGTTGGACGTTTGTATATGGCCAAACCCCGAAATAAAGCTCGATTTCTAACTTTGGTCGTGCATATTTGGCCAAACCTAGAATTGGACAAGTGTGAAATGCCCAAAGTTTAGCCTTTACCCTTTACTTCAAAGGAGGGTAAGATTAAAAATTAAAGATTTAATTGATTTTTATAATGACTATTCAAAATTTAAATGTAAATAAAATACATTATTTGTTTCTGCAACTTGATGATGAATATGACATTTCGAATTACATTTAATCGCACTTTTAATACACTTGCATTTTTTACTTGCGCAGTTATTTCGCGCTACGTCAGGGATGTTGCTGTGAAAATAATAAACATAACCTAAAAATATGCATTATTTGTTGTTTTGGACGTCTAGAACTTACCCTAGGTTTGGCTGTTTTTATACGGCCAAAGTTAGAAATCGAGCTTTATTTCGGGGTTTGGCCATATACAAATGTCCAAACCTAGATTTGGCTAAAAAATACAGCATTTGGCCGTTTACGGACATTGCACCCAACATACACAAAAATCATTGAATTTTTGAAATTTTAATATTGCTGTAACTTTGCAAGTGATACATGATACATACGTTCGTTTTGAATCGTAAAGTAGGTTCTCCAAAATTTGATTAAATGCGATCAACAAAAAAATATTGTAACAAAATCGTTGGTAAATTAGGCATTTAATAAACTCAATAATTAAAACTTTCGTTTATTAAACGCCTTTAATAACCAACATGTTGGTTAAACTGCTATAAATGCGAATTTTTACGTAATACGTTTGTTAACCCTTCTTTTGTTCCAATATATGAAATGTGTACAATTCAATCATATACATCAGGCAAATTACAGTTTTCTGATAAAATGAAGTTTGACATCCTGTGTTATTAATTCATTTTTTAAACTTTTTAACCAAATAACTTCTTGTACAGCATTTAATAAAGCTATGTACTCTGGTTCTGTTGTAGATATTGCAATAGTTGGTTGCTTTTTAGAAAACCAACTTAAAGCACCAGAATTATAAAGAAATACATAACCAGTTATTGGACAAATCTACGCGATGGAGCTATTTTTACGGTCCGAAAATTTCTTCTTTTTTTGCTGGATTCAGATTCAAATAAAAAAATATGAGTTTCCATTTAAAAAAAACTGAGTTAGGGTTAGAATGGCCATGAAGAAGTTCTCCAGGTGAAAACTAACTTCTCCTTCTGTGGCCCCTTTAAGACCAATTAATTTTTATTTGAAACGTTTTTTTCTAAAACTCTACATTAATTATATCACAGCATACTAATAATAATTAACCAAAAAACACATAAAACACAACACATAAGGCCAATGTTGAACGCACCGTGTGAGGTATATAACTTTGGCCGTGATTCGACTAGTCGTCTGGAGGGAGCTTTACACGTAGTACTTCTGCCGCATTCGCGGTGTTGTTCGCGGGTCGAAAGGAAACTTAAGAAATTTTGTTGTATAAAAATAAGTTATAATTTACGTTTAGTTTACACTCAAAAAATGTTTATACAGTGCGGTCATAAAGTAAATCCCCCCCTGCTATCTTTTGAACGATTATGCTTTTGATTCTGAAAATTTGTTTACTGAGGAATTTAATTGCGAACTTTCTAATAAAGGTATTTTCGATTTTGTGGAACTTCCGGTTATACCAGAAGTGGATGGCAACTTTCTTATTTTAAATGGAACACCCGGTATATTTTTGCATTTTTGTGTTCTCCATAAAAATACCATTAAATTGACCTAGCATAATTTGGCCTACGATTAATACTTTCGGAATTACGCCCATTTGAAAATCGCATTTTTATGCAACTTCATTTACACCAGAAGTTGGACCCAAGTGCCCAAACTTCCTTATTTTAAATGATTTTTTTTGCGATTAAGTTAATAACATCAAATTTAAACAAAATTTTTATCCAAGAGATTTCCTCTAGATTTTATTACTATCAAAACGTGGAAGGTGGTTATGGTAATCAGCAAAATTAACGAACTTACGATTAAACATAATTTTGTTTAAAATTAATATTATTAACTTATTTGCAAAATATTTCATTGAAAATAACGAAGTTGGGGCAGTTGGGTCCAACTTCCGGTGTAAATGAAGTTGCATAAAAATACGATTTTAAAATTCTGAAAGTATTAATCGTGGACCACAGTATGCTAGGTCAATTTAATGGTATTTTTATGGAGAACACGAAAATGCAAAAATATACTGGGTGTTCCATTTAAAATAAGAAAGTTGCCATCCACTTCCGGTATAACCAGAAGTTCCAAAAAATCAAAAATACCTTTATTAGAAAGTTCGCAATTAGATTCCTCAGTAGATAAATTTTCAGAATCAAAAACATAACCGTTCAAAAGGTAGCGGGGGGGGGGTGATTTACTTTATGACCGCACTGTATGTTTGTTCAAAGTTACATTTGAAATCTAAAAAATGCTATAAAATAAGTGGAAAATCCCGCATTTCAAATACCTAACAATTTTCTAATGTAACATCATGAGGTTTATTTAGTGACTAGATATTTCGACTGGCATGGCACATCTTGTAAATACATGATCATAATCAGTTAATAATTACCTGGTATTAAAAGGATATTAAATCCAACGAAAAATATTAAGAATTTTATCATCTTGTTACTGGCGTTTTTGGAGTTTTACGTTAAATGAAATTAAAAAGTATAGCTTTCAAGGCATTTTTTTATCAATTATTACTTATTACCATAATAACATGATAAGATTTAAAAAGTACCTTGAGGGTATTTCTAGATAGTTAGTGACTTAGGTATGTACTGCTTTGTTAGGAAAAATTCATTCCGCTAAAAAAAAATATAAAATTTTAAATAAAAAGCAAAATTGCGGAAGTTTTTCTCAATGGTTTCAAATGTTTTTTGGGGTGCTGAATCAGATTTTCAACTTTTCTGCCTTGTAGGAGGTCGGCTTCATAAAAAAAAAACGCAAAAAAACTCAAAATTTTCCTACTTTTTTCACTGTTTCGCTTATATCTCGAGAACATTGCGTTCTTCAAAGATGACCATTCCATACAAAATTTAAGTAGATATAATTTCCTACAATGTGCACTAGTCAAAATTGATTTTATGACAAACGGTATCGCCGATGAAAAACAGCGATAAAGTAAGTTATAAGTGCTAATTAAATTTTAAAAATACAATTATTGTCCCATCTGATAATTATGAGCAATTCCCCTAAGATACTCTAGCTATTTCTGTTATAGTAATCTTGGACCAGGCGTAGGATTCTGGCATCTGCATCCCGATACTTTTTAAGTTTGGTAGGTGGTAAATTTCCAGCAACAAGAGACTCGTAATAAGTATCACGACCTCTTTGTACCTTATGAAGTCCATCTATTAGCTTCCATATGGTTGGATGGTCCATTCCAAGTTCCGATTGAAGTCGACGGTGATCAGCTTCTGCGTGGTTATTTGTTCTATCCGAACCATATAGAGTCCTCAAATAAACATTCCACATTGACCACGAAAATAATGGGACATTTCTTCCATTTCCACGTCTATTTGGTCGCCCAATATAGGTGTCTTCGAACCAATTTAAAACTGGGCTCAGTTCGTTTGGTAAAGCATGCTTAAGAACATCAAGGCTTTCATCTAAACCTGGAACAAATGCCAAAGATGTTATCATTTTGGCATGCAATGCAAATTCTGCATCGTTATTATAAGTCTGCATGAGTCCTATTGATGAAATTTGTTTTTTCATATTTTTTACTAAATGAAAAAAACAACCATTTATTTGAATATCGGGGTAGGTTAGGTTAGGTTAGGTTATTCTTACTTTTTCTTATATACCTAATACATTCAGTATTTTATTTTTGGACCTATACAGCAAAAAATTATGTTTATTGACTTTAGATTGTTTTATATAAAATCATTATCCTATGTAAATACTTGCGCCGAGTTGGCTGGCGCCGAATTGGCTCGCGCCGAGTTGGCTCACCGTCAATTTCTTCGCCTAATTTGTACAATATTGAATAGAATTTTAACGCGAGAGGCGAGTTTAATGTTTGGTGTTAGGTTTAGGTAAGCTAAATAATCAAAGTGGTTAATAAAATACATTTTTGCACTTCCAAACAATATTCCAAACAATAATGAGCCATTTTACTCTCTTAATGGCAGAAGTAAAAGTAACACATTTACTACCAAGTATTCATTTGATCTCTAGGGATTAAAAGTCCCATAACGGTTCATTTAATCCCTTGGTATTAAAAAAATTTCGTAGTTAGATATTACAAACACAGATGGCGCGCAAGTTTTTACAAATAATTGTTTCTGAATTCTGAATTATATTTGATAATTTAATAGGTATGTATATTTCTAATATTACTACAATAATTTTTAGTGTTTTTTATTTGGGAAAGGAATTTATTATGGTTTTTTGTCTTAAATTCAAAAAATTTTATTGACAAGAAATTCTAACCTCTAAATTGTCTTGTATTATTTATTACGAATTGGAGAAAACAACACAAATTTATTAATAGATATGTACATTTACAAATTAGTAAATATAAATATGTACGTTTACTCTAACATTACAATCAATACAATTTGTTAGACCAAATAAAGGAGGTACAACTTCTTCAATTATTTTTTTTAATAAGGTGACGGTTATGTCTGGTTCAGTAGTTATTTGCATTCGAAATAACCATTGTCCCAAAATTGAAAACGTTTGTTCAAATAATTAATTGGAAGTGCAAAAAATTTAATATGCACCGCTGGAGCAAAGTGCATTTAATCCTTCGTGTGGTTGTTGCCCTCGACTACGTCTCGGGCAACAATTTCCACACTCAGGATTAAATTACTCACTTTGCTCCCTTGGTGCATAAATTTTATTACTATTATTACTATTACTATTTTATTATTCAGGGTCCGCCAAAAAATGGAAACACCTAAGCATATTTTGAATCATAATAAATTTAAAAAAAAAAAAAGGTTTAGTTCATTTAAACGAGATACCATTTAAACATATTTTTAATATACAGGGTGTTCGTTTTATTAGTGATACGGCACCTAACTTTCGGTATTTATACGCAACACCCTGTATATTTTTATATTTTTGGATTCTACGTTTAATTTGAGTAAACTTTTCTAGAAATCATTTTTTTTATAAAGCTCGATGTTTTCGAGTTACAAGCAATTCTTTAATGTTAAGTTCCCCAGTAGCACAACAATATTGGTACAATCATGGCTTTCAATATTGGCTGGAGATGCATTTGTTCAGATGGAATTATGTGAAATCCAATATTGGCAACCCAATATTGGCAAAAAACGAAGGTCCAATATTTGTTTACCTTTATTCTCCCAATATAGTTTACCTATTGCCTGCCAATATTTGTTTACTGACATACAACAATATATGGTTGCCTTTATTGTACCAATATACTTTAGCCAGTGTACGCCAGTGTATTTTATACTAATTTCATGTATTTCTAATTTATACGTATTGTATTAACCAAATAAAAGCTTATAAAAATAAGAAAATTGCTAATTTATTTAAACAAATAGCAATTAGCTAGAAGAACCTAAAAAGTCCTCAAAAGGTAATTTTCAGCATTCTACACTGTTAGATCCTAAACGTGCATCGCATGAAGGATTTGTGTTGCATTCAAAACCCGACTCACTATTTATGCTATACACTGACCGAATTCTCTGCGTAGAACTTGAAACGCCATCTAGTGATAATTTTGGAACTAAGAATACAGAACAATTCACCTCATAAAAATGGATTTTATCTGAAAAAATATCGCTATGAAAGGTATAAATAAAACACTCAATAGTAAAATGAATTGTATGGTAGGTGAAATAAAAACTGAATTTACTTTTAATTGTAAAACCAAATTGGACCATCAAATACAAGCTGATAAAAAATAGTTTAAAAAATATTATTGAACCAATTTTGGGTCAACATATAAATACCAATATATTTTTAAATTGGTTAACCAATATAAAACCAATATAGTATCATACGTTTATATATTGGGCCAACATTAAATATTGGTTCAATAATGGTTATATAAAGGTGGAATATTGTGTGCTACAGGGAATATTGGTCCATTAAAGGCAAATGGATAAAACATATTATAAAAAAATATTGAACCTATCTAATCCCAATATATTTTACTATTATTTTATTACTCCTACATATTTTATATATTTTAAATTAAGATTTATTTCACCTCTATCATCAGTTATGCTCGTACATTACCTATTAACTTCCATTTAATTCATTTTATTGAAGTTTGCTTAAAAACAATAAGCATACAAGAAACAATATTTTTACAGTAGTGATTAGATCTCCAAAAACTATTTTGAAAATTTTATTTTAATAGTATTATATTGGCATTTCTTTACTTAAACAACTTTTCAATACAAACATTAGTTTAATATTGGCCCAATCATAATAAAACGATATATTTTTTTAAATTAATAAACTATATTGGGCCATTAAAGGCAAATCGATAAAACATATTATGATAAAAAAAATAATGTTGAACCAATCTAGGCCCAATATATTTTACTATTATTTTATTTTATATTATATTATATTATATTATATTATATTATATTATATTATATTATATGTATATGTATATGTATATGTATATGTATATGTATATGTATATGTATATGTATATGTATATGTATATGTATATGTATATGTATATGTATATGTATATGTATATGTATATGTATATGTATATGTATATGTATATGTATATGTATATGTATATGTATATGTATATGTATATGTATATGTATATGTATATGTATATGTATATGTATATGTATATGTATATGTATATGTATATGTATATGTATATGTATATGTATATGTATATGTATATGTATATGTATATGTATATGTATATGTATATGTATATGTATATGTATATGTATATGTATATGTATATGTATATGTATATGTATATGTATATGTATATGTATATGTATATGTATATGTATATGTATATGTATATGTATATGTATATGTATATGTATATGTATATGTATATGTATATGTATATGTATATGTATATTTTAAATTTAAATTTAAATTTAAATTTCACCTATCATCATTTTATGCTCGCACGTACCCTTTTAACATCAAAACAATGAGCTGTATGAAAAAAATTAAGCAAATGCTTTTACTTCAATTGTGATCTGTATTTTTTGAAATTTTTTGTTTTTCCAATATGTTTCTATTCTATTTAATTTCTAGACTAATCCTTAAACCTTAACCTAGATAATAGTTTATAATAAATATCCACGAAAAATATATATACATTATATTTTGAAACTTGATTTTAAATAATGGTATCATATTGGCATAATTTTAAATAAGCAACGTTTAAAATCAAATATTTTTTTAATATTGGTCCAATCATGATAAAACTATATATTTTTTTAATTGATAAATTATATTGGCCCATTAAAGGCAAATCGATAAAAGATATTATGATATTTATCCAATCTAGGCCCAACATATAAATACCTATATATAATTAAATTGGTTAAACAATATGTAACCAATATAGTATAATATGTTTATATATTGGGCCAATATAAAATATTGGTACAATAATGGTTAAATGTAGGTTTAATATTGTGTGCTACTGGAGTTCGGCCATAAGGATAAGGTGTATTATTAACTTTTTATAAATATTAAAGAGATCTAACAAAATCCAATCCATTTTTTTAGGTTTAAGTAACATACATTTAAAATGATTTCACTTATACTTTTGTTTAAACTTTTTTTTTTAATTAAAAAAACTAAGTTAGGTTAGGCTATAGTTTATTGAATTTAAAAAATTGTTTATAAAAATGTATTATCAATAAAATATTATTTGCAAACTTTTAATTACAGCTTTATTTATTAAAGAAAAATAATTTTTTAACTTAGTTATTACTATTAATACAAGTTAAGAAAGGTGGAAGCGAGCACTCACAAGTTACAGAGTAAGTATTTGTTTCATCATATTTATATTTCACATCTAATGAAAATTTATCACCCTTGTTGTAGGTCTTTGTACCAAACTTGCATTTTTCACCTAAAAATATATTATTAAAGTTCATTCATTTTTATAAATTAATTCCTATAATTTTATATTCTAGATTCTATTACACGAGTAGAAAGAATATTTTATTTAAAAGAAATAAAAAATAAAATTAATAACCTAGGGAAAAAATTTTTTTAGTTTGCATTGCTATTTATTTAGATAATAATATATTTATACCCAGATTCTGATCAAAGCGTTTTAGTTTGAAGACCTTTAAATTTACTATACCGTAATTATGTGGACAGATATATAGAAGAATTTAAACCAATTTTCTTAAAAAATAAATAATTTACTATGAAAAAGGTATACCTGTTTAGAATCGCTAAATAGTAATAAAAATACAAAATTGCTTTTATTGTCAAATCAAGTAGCCTATTCCCTAAATGCCATTATTAAGACAATGACTGGTGAATATTATTTTAGAAAATGATTGGAAAATACAAAAACGCGATTCTCTTTATGTCATCAAATCGAAAAAATATTATAATTTCTTTAAAAATTTTAAATGTTGAAGTCGGCCTACTTGATTTAATAAAAAAAAATTACTTTAATTTATGAAACTTCATTTGATATTATCTTTAAAACTATTTGATTTATCGATTTTTAACAGTAAATTTCTTTCATAGTAATTTTTTTTCATAGTAAATTATTTGTTTTATAAGAAAATAAGAAGAAATTGTAAAAAAAGTTAACTGGTAGTAAATGAATGAGAAATAGCAAAACTACAATACCATATTATACAGTGAGCTGCAAAATTATGGAATAAATTCAATAAAACTGTAACCATAGGTTTTTCAAAAAAAAGTTTCGAATAAAAGTTGTTTGGTTTAAAGGTATAATCACTAAACATATTTTTATTTTTTATTTAAAATTTGTTTTCAAGGTCATTTCAAGGTCAACATTGTTTTTTTAAATGCAAACCTATATTTTTTCTAAAAGAAATTTACAGCTCTTCAAAAAATAAATAAATAAAGGTAGACCTTTAAACCAAACAACTTTTATTCAAAACTTTTTTTTGAAAAACCTATGGTTTCAGTTTTATTGAATTTATTCCATAATTTTGCCGCTCACTGTATAGAACTAAAAATTAGCCCCCCATGGCGGTTTTTATGGAGTTACCTGCATAAAGAGAAAAGTTATGTGGGTTTTTATTTTTTCAAAAGTGAACTTACTGGTTGTAACTTGTAACTTTGCAGGGAAGCATTTTTGGGCAAAGTGTTAGAGGAACTTGTCACCTTAATTTGAGGTGATAAACCCGTTCCACAATGTCTGTCCACATAATTATGTAATTACGGGACACACTGTATAGATTGTATTGGACAATTTCCATGGTTACCTTATATGTTTCTAATTAAAATTTTGTTTTGAGCAGAATCTGCCAATAAATCATGTTATAAAATCAAAAAGTAAAATAAACTCGGTTTGTATGGCACCCATTTTAATAATTAAATGAAATATGAATTGAACTACGTATAACAAAGAGTTTTTTTTTTGGTCTTGGACTTTACAAAAACCAAGTATACTAATTTATACGTGTACCTTCATTTGGTCCACTGGCCAAAGGAGTATTCATCTTTATCTCTTCAGCTAAAACAAATACATTATAATTAATTTAAAAATAAATAAATTATAATATTGTATTTATAATAACCTAATAAAATAAAATACACGTTTTTGTGTTTAAAATATTTTACTTACGACATACAAAAGAGTCTGGACAACATGCTTCATTGCCATAATACAAGGGTGCACAATAATTTTTAAAATTTTCATAATACATGGCTGCAATATCACACACTTCTCGTTTACATGAAGATTTATTATATTTAAAATTGTCCTTTTTGCTGCATATACAGTTTAAACAGGTATTTTGGGGAGTAAATTTTTCACCTTCACCAATCTCCGTTTCGTCTATATTACAAGAACCTCTGGGACCTAAAAATACAAAATTAGTGTCTCATACCCGATTGTAATGGTATTCTATTAGGCTTTGATGTATTTTAAAAAGACGATAAATAAATAATTTTTTTGAAGAAATTTTCAATTATCCCCGCTAAAGATATCTATATTTTATTTTATTAAAATTTGTGTTATTACTTACCACACCGAATTCTGCAATTTATGTTATTTTTTAAATATATCTCAATGACCCACATTTTTGTTTTAAGGTTTTCTTTAAAAGAAACAACGAAAGAATAGACTTTTACGAAATCTGTATACAGAGTGGGTCACCAAAACCGAAAAATTAGTTAATTCAAAGTTTTGAAAAACCGCTTAGACTGGCTCCATATTGCAAAAAAGATGTCACTAAATTTTTAAATGACATGATCAGATAAGTAAATTCTCATTGGACAGATCTTTTTATTCCAAGTAATATAAAAAAACAAAGTTAAATCGATCGTTTTGTTTTAAAGATATTCAAAATGTAACATGTTTCTACTTCTTAAATTTTGAATATCTTTAATACAAATCTATCGATTAAACTTTTGGTTTTTGTATATTACTCCAGGTTAGTAATACATCATTGGAAAGGTCTTTTTACCTTAAGGGTCATGTTACTCGCGCCGCGCACCGATATAAACATTAAATACCCAGTTTAAATAAATACTAGCAACAATATACACAGTTTTGCATGATAATTGAAAACTATTGTACATATTATTTATGTTTATGAGTTTTTTTTTTGTTGCTGCGTTTAAAAAATTGTGAAAAATCATGAAATCGAACATTACTGGCAACAAGTTTTTCTTGACAGATTTTTAAATTTTTTTCTAATTTGTAAACTAGATTAATTAAACTAAAACTGGTCTACAGCTTTTGTGTTGCAATTTTATCCAAAATTAATTATAAGCGATCAAAGTTAAGGTACTTTTGGGTAATTATATTTTTTTTATAGATTCTCCAATTTTTTCCTCCTGTCCATATTTAGTTAAATGACTCTAGAATCTGAAATAAAAAAAAGTACTAGCATATCTAGTGTTGCCCGTAAACTACTATTTTTGCCTATTAGAAAATGACTCTTAAGTAACATACAAAAAACAAAAGTTAAAACGATAGGTTTAAAATCGATTAATGTTTTATTTTTTTGTATGTGCGAGGTAAAGGGGTAGTTCCAATGATTTATTACTTACCCTATTATTTCATTTTCTTTTAGTTTTATTATACAAAACTATGAATCTGACGCGAATACTTTTCTCTTTTTTGATTCTCACCGCATACTACTTCTGAGGAATCTTTGCAACATTTCTCTAAATTGTCTGGATAGTAGCATGTTTCGTTATCTCTTGGAACAAAACACTTGGCCATTCTGCATACAATCGCGACCTTTCCATCACTGAAACAATAAATAACTCGATGTAGATTTTTTTAGTCTTCAATAATTAAAATATCATCATCAAAATTCGATTTAAGAAGTTTTAATTTCTTAAATCTTACCCATTTTTTCGGCAACTGCAAGAATGGCAGGGTTTAGTTGGTTTAATTGCATCCCCAATCTCAAAATACTTTCCCTGATAATAGCATTTTCCTTCATCCACAATTTTTGGGCATGAAAAGTAGGATGGGCAAAGCTCACCACTAAATTTTGGCTTACAACCAATATCTTCGTAAAATGATAACTCCATTTTATTGCAACTGCTTTTACATACTGCATTAACTACAAAAGATAAAAATAAGGTATATTTATAGATTTAGATATAGGTCTTATACTAATCACGAAAAATAAATTCGAAATTTAACTATCCAGATCTGACAATCGCAATAACAGACATATAATTTGAACCGTATTTGAATTAATTTTGATGTATAACAATAAGTTAACTGTGTTTACACTCAAAAAATGTTTATACTTAATGCAAAATTATTAAAATTACTAAGTTCCCGAAAGACTCCCAAAAAACGTTACTTATTACTACTAAAAATGCTTAAAAATACTTTCTTCTAATTTCCATAGTCTAGTCTATAGGATATTTTTGTTCAAAGTTACATTTATAATCTAAATAATTCTAGAAAAGAAGCGGAAATTCCCGCATATAAAATATAAGCATTTTTAAATGACGTAAAGTAATAAGGTTTATTTAATGAAACGCTGAATTTTTGTACTATCTAATAATAGATATATTGAAAAGCATATCTTGTAAATACAAAATTATATTATTTAGTTAAAATTTACCTGTTATTAAAAGGATATTAAATGCAACGAAAAATATTAAGAATTTTATCATCTTGTTTCTGGTGTTTTACGTCAAACAAAAGTAAAAAGTAGAGGTTTTAAGGCATTTGTTTTATCAATTACCATAACATGATAACATGATAACATATGAAACTACTGACTTAATAAGTTCATTTGTGGTATTTCCTGATATTTATGTAGGTCGTACTCGAATTGTTTATTTAAACAAAATAAGTAAAATATATTTCCGTAAAAAAACAAAACTTAAAAAACAAGAATATAGGGATATTACCCAAGAAATACAAAAAACCTAAACGGAAAATAGCCAAAACGGAAAATGACCTAAACGGAAAATAGCCAAAACGGAAAATGACCTAAACGGAAAATAGCCAAAAGGGAAAATAGCCTAAACGGAAAAAAGCATAATGCAGAAACCGGAAAGTAGCATAACGTACTTCAGCATAACGGAAAGCAACATAACAGAAAATAGCAAAAACGGAAAATTACCTAAACGGAAAATGGCCTAAACGGAAAATGGCCTTAATGGAAAATGACGTAAACGTAAAATGGCATAAAAGGAAAATGGCCTAAACGGAAAATAGCATAATCCAGAAACCGGAAAGTACCATAATAACGTACTTTAGCATATCGGAAAGTTTGATAACGGAAAATGGCCTAACCGGAAAATAGCCTAAACGGAAAATGGCCTAAACGGAAAATGGCCTAAATGGAAAATGTCCTAAACGGAAAATGGCATAAACGGAAAATGGCTTAAATGGAAAATAGCCTAAACGGAAAATAGCATAATCCAGAAACCGGAAAGCAGCAAAACGGAAAACGACCTAAACGGAAAATGATCTAAACGGAAAATAACCTACATGACATTCTGGAACATTCCTTAAAGACAACATCATAATCATTGGTGATTTTAATATCACGAACTGCTTGAGTTATACGAATGGAGTCGTATTCTTGGACCGGTCGAGATCGTGTGCTCGACCACATTCATCATTCTGTCCTTTTCAATTACATGAAAAAATAAGAGTCTGTCCTTCTGGTCTAGTCGACCACACGATGTGGTCGGGCCCAAGAATAAGCCTCCTGCAATCCGTAATAGTCTTACTTTCACATATGCAACCTCAAGAACAACACACCATTATAAATCGCCGCTTACTACAATGATAAATAATTAATTATTTAAATTTTTAGATTTTTAGATTTTTAGAAACTAAATATTAATATTTTTTATTACTTTTATTTATTGTTGTCAATGTTTTGTAATTTTTAAAATTTCCCTGTAACTGGATATGTTTATCTGTTGGGTTAATAAATACTAAATACTACAGTAAAACCTCTCCTTAGCGGTCACTTAAAATGTATGGATATGTGACCGTCATTGAGAGATGGCCGTTGTAAATTTTGTATGGACGAAATTTAATAAAAAAACAAAAAACACGATATTAATCTATAATTAAATTACATGATTTTTGCAAATATCCATTTGGTCCTTTAAAGTTTTCCAATTTTAAACTTTTCTCTTTCCACAGCTCTGGCTTTAATTAGAGTTACATATATTATATATTGATATGTTTTTATTTCTGGCGCTGCAAAACCAACAGGCCATTTAGGCCATTTTCCGTTTATGCCATTTTCCGTTTATGCCATATTCCGTTTATGCCATTTTCCGTTTATGCCATATTCCGTTTATGCCATTTTCCGTTTATGCCAATTTCCGTTTAGGCTATTTTCCGTTTAGGCCATTTTTCGTTTATGCTGAAGTACTTTATGCCACATTCCGGTTTCTGGATCATGCTATTTTCCGTTTTGGCTATTTTCCGATTGGGTCATTTTCCGCTTAGGTCATTTTCCGTTTTGCTGCTTTCCATTTTCTGCATTATGCTATTTTCCGTTTAGGGTAATTTCCGTTTAGGCCATTTTCCGTATATGCCATTTTCCGTTTAGGTCATTTTCCATTTAGGTCATTTTCCGTTTAGGCTATTTTCCGTTTTGGCTATTTTCCGATTAGGTTTTTGAGGTACAATTTAAAATCGTCAGGCTATGTATAGTATGATTGTACCTGGAAGAGGAGGCCGGGCCGGTTTAAAGTAATAAAATCTGATTTGGAGTGACCCATAAGGCATAGAATCGAAACTGTGCCGGCCCAAATCCAGTTACGATTTCCCGAAATTAATAAAAATTCGTTCTTATTATTTGCAATATCTACCAATTTAAGGCGGCCATAAAAAAACTGTTCCAGCTGATTTATAGTAATGAATGGTGTCGGAAATTATCACTGTGCCACCCCGAAATCAGTTGCTAACCCTAACACAGTTAATTTGAAGTGGTGCAAAAAAAGAATTTTCCAAAATAGGTAACCACTTTTTCTAACGTCATCGTACCTACCTATTTTATTAAAATATAATGCTGCCATCGCTTATATTAATTTTTCCTCCAAAAAATAGGCAACCACTTTTACGATGATGTTAGTAAAAGTGGTTACCTATTTTGGAAAATTATCTTTAGTTACTAAAGTAAATAGTTTAGAAGTTACAAGTGTTTACAATTTTAATAGGTAAGTTCAGCAACGCGGCGCGGCGTGGCGCTGACATATTATGAAAGTAAGGACTCTTAAGAAAAATATTTCAAATGAAAGTTGTACGGTTTGTGGTTATTAAAAAAAATCGGCGCGGTGTTGCCGAACTTACCTATTAAAACTTTAAACTCTTGTAACTTCTAAACAATTTAGTTTAGAAAAATAAAAATATATTCTCTAGAAACCTCTGAAAGCAAGCTTTGATAATACGAAATAAAAATGGGTCGTTGCTGTTTAAAAAAAGTTAAGTAATTATCACTTGTCCTTCAACTTGCTTGTCAAGGTAATGTGAATATTTTTAAAAAGTGCGTCACTAAGAATCGTACAACTTTTACTTATATAAAACATTTTTCTGTAAAATGCTTAATTTTCAAAATAAACCAGCATTACCGAAGTTTATGTACTGAAAATTTAAACTGTTTTCTTTAGAAAAATAAAAAAATATGCTCCATAAACCTCTGAAAGCAATCTTTAATAATACGCAATAAAAATGGGTTGCCCTATTTAAAAAAAGTCAAGTGATTATAGCCTGACCTACATTTTGCTGTTCAAGGTCGTGGGTAATATTTCCAGATGGTGCGTCGCTAACAATCGTATAACTTTTATTTGATAATTTTTTTTCAAAAATGCTTCATTTCAAAAATAAGCGGGCGTTGCCGAACTTTTTGTACCCTTTATAAATAATGTATATTTTTATTTAGTTTGAATCACTTATACGTGAAAATATCTCTCTCTAAGCAATATAGGAAAAAATGTTTCAGCAACTAGCATTTACCTGGGCAAATATTATCTTCCTGAGCACATAGCTTTAATTTCTCTTAAGTTTTTTAGAATTTAGCTAGGCAAATAGTATTTGTCGAAGCACTTTTTAGGCAAACATCATTCGGTTTTTGAAAAACAAATATTCTATATCAAAAACAAATTCAATATTAAGCGCGATAAGCATAGTTTTTGTTAAATTTTTGATTACAAATACCCAAAAATGAAATGTTAATTGTTAGTTAATCCAGACATCGTTGTCGAATTGTGCAAAATGGTATTAGAAATTCACAACTTCAAAAGTTTTTTCTGAAGCCCACATATATTTTCATTACCCAATATTTTACAAAATTAAATATTGTACTTTTCTATACATGTGGTATGAATATCAACGTTGGAACACGATCCTCCCAGAGAACGATAAGGTCCTTTATGTATAAAGTGATGATTTTGTTTTTTTGATAACTCATTTTTTAAACAAAAAACTAATAATGTTGCACGGTTGCTGGCTTTGCGATTGAAAACTCAGTTTTTTATTTAAATTTTGGTTTTAAACAGATTAAACTTAAAAAAAGGTGCAAAGCTGAATCTGTACGAGTTTTATTAAAAATTCTTATACAGGGTGATCATTTGAAAACGATCCACCCTTAATAACTCTAGTATGACGAGATATATAAAAATTCGACGAAATACGTCCATTTTGATTTCGAGGGGGAAACTTAGTTACGTATAAAAGTAACCGCTAGATCTCTATAATTTTGCCATTGCCACCTTGATTTCAAAATTTTAAATGGCCACCCCTAATACCTCATTTTAAAGGAAATTAAAAGGACTTTAAATTTGTGTGAAAAATTTTGGAATCGGATCACCTCATCAAAAGTTATAACAAAAAATGTCAGACCAGAACTAAAATTTTGGGGTAAAATTTGTCCCCTATAAGTCTGTAAAAATTGATATAACATATTCCTCAGACGAAAATGGGATGATTTAATCAAACTTGTCTTTACCCAAAAATGATTCGTTGAAGCGCAATCGAATGATAAAAATCTGCAAATTTTGTTATCTTTGAGTTTCAATAGCGTCTTAGCAAACTGTTTTTGAATAGAGATAATATGGGCTAAAAAATTCAAGTTTGGTCTCAGGAAAATTTTGCACACCAATTTAAAGTCCTTTTTCCTTTAAAATGAGGTATTGAGAGTTAAGGGTTGCCATTTAAAATTTTGAAGACGAGGTGGCTATGACAAAACTAGAGACATCTAGCGGTTATTTTTATATGTAATTAAGATTCCCCTTCGGAAAGAAAATTAACGTGATTCGTCGAATTTTTATATATTTCGTCATACTAGAGTTATTAAGGGTGGATCATTTTCAAATGATCACCCTGTATATTAAATTTTGGCAAAGTTAGTTAGTCTAGGTAAAATTTATTTATTTCGGAGAGTTTTGTTATAAAATATATGAGGCCACATACCTAAGTATTTAAAAATTGATGATTTTTTACCCAAAAATTACATTAATAATTTAAAAATAAAAGTAACCAACCTACGTAACATTATTAAATGTAATTATAACTACATAATATATAATTACTTCCATTTATTACCTAAAAGTATTTTATAATAATAATCTAATAAAAGTTGTAAAATAAAATTAGCAACCGCTATTTAAATTATTATTTTGACACTTAATTTAGTCAAAGGAAGTACACTTAGCTGATTCTTTATGTAATTAGAAACTTATCAACATTGGACCATCATATTCCTTCCTATTGTTTATTATTATCTGCATTTATAGGTCACTGATTCATTCATGATTTCACCTTATTAGATAGAGCCTAATTAGTAATTATAAAGATGTGAACATGAAAGAATAAAATTCGCTATTCTAGATAATCAATTTAAAATAATACTAATAAGTATAAAGTAAAAAAAAGTGTTTATTAATTTAATGCTAAAAACTATAATATAATAATAATTAAAAGTAAGAATTGATTATACGCTTTTATGAAAAATAAAATTAATAAATGAATTTAATTAAATAATATGTATAATTAAAATTTTCAATAAAGTTTTGTGTTCTATGAATATAACCTTTTTAGATCTAGTGGTCACAATTTACATTTGCGTTATATCTGTACACAGAGTGTTTCTAAAAAATATGAATATGGATATGCGTAAAAATGCGATTCCTTGACCAATTCTAAGATAAAGGTCAAAAAAAAAAATTCTCAAAAGTCTTGTTTTTATTTACAATGTGTTACAGTTTATATACAGGGTGTCGCAAAATTCTATCGACAACGCTTTACTGGATATAGTACACCAAAAAATAAGTCGTTATGATCAAATTCATTGCTATAAAAGAAGAATTATAAGTCTCAAAAGTTGATTTTTTAAAATAGAATTTTTTTTATTACCGCTAAAGCAGCAAAGATTTTTTAATGAAATTTTGTATACGTACATTTGAATATTGAACGCTCAATTTTTAAAAATTTGGTTAATCCTCGACTTTTGTAAATAGTGTTTGAGGGATGAAGGAGACATAAAACAGTCAAAAACTTTTAGTTGTAAAAAAGCAATAATTTGGAAAACGCAAAAAATTTAGTCGTTTCCATATGGCAACAAACTACACAATTTCAACATAAACTTTGAAATAAAAGTACTTAATTTTAATAATTAAATTCAGGTTTAGAGAATATGCTAATATGCAATTAATATCGAGTAAATGTAATGTGTTTTTTGAGCTTAGAAAAAGTGTTTTATTTAAACTGTATGTAAAGTGGCCTAACTTCCGTACCTTTTTTTAAATTTTATTCAAAAACGACTTAGCCTACGAACAATTTATAAGGGGAAAAATCATCTTTTACCTAAATTTTCTACCTAAAAAAAATGATTTGTACATAAAATATATAAATACCTAAAAAAAATTTGTTTGTTTTATGTCTCCTTCTTTCATCCAACAAAATTTACAAAAGTCGAGGTTTAGCCAAACTTTTACCAATTAAGCGTTCATTATTCAAATCTAGGTGTACAAAATTTCATTACATAATCTTTGACACTTCGTCCGTAATTAAAAAAAATGTTTTAAAAAGTCAACTTTAGAGACTTATAACTCTTTAGGGGTGTATTTTTTATTTAAATGATTTTGAACATATCGACTTATTTTTAGGTCTAGTATCTCCAGGCTACAGTTAAGCGTTGTCAGTCGAATTTTGCGATTATTTAATTATATTAGAATTTAATTAACTAAAAAAGGCACTATATCTTAAAAAACATTTTTTGAAAAATATTTATTTTATGTTTGACTGTAATGAAAATAGTGAGTTTAAATTTTGATGATCTTTTCTTATAAAAGAAGTTATGCTAAAAATTCGCATCTACATATTTAAAAGCACTGAGTATTTATCTTTTTGATTAAAATCATTAAAAAAATTTGCAATTTAGATCAGCAATCAGAATTTTATTTTCGCAAAAAATAAAAATTCAGCTCTAAAGGGTTGAAATTTAATACACATCAGGAACATGTTAATATAAAAAATTATGTTTAGTTACCAAAAACTTTGATTTTTTTATGTTAACTTAATTTAAATTGGTTCAATTATTATTGTTATTTTGTAAACTATTTATATTTAACCTAAATTCACTAAAATTTTATGGGCAAATTTTATGAACACTATTTTAATACTTTTATCTCTTAAATTAGTTCATCAGAAAATAATTTTGTTTCCTGGAAAAATATACTTTCAAAAACTATTATATTTAATACATCAAATAAAAAGCATAATAAGCAGTAAAAATAATTTCTATAATTAAAAGAGGCTTCTAAAATTTCATTTAATTAATTTAATTCTCGATAAAAGATCAAAAGGAACGTAATTGCAATAGTCTAACAATTTCAATTAAATTTGAGATTAGCACAGTGAAATAATTCTCACGTTTTTTCTCCAGATCATAATAAAAATACAAGAATGAAGGAACTTTCATGGATTATTTGTTTTATAAATACTGTAGTATGCTTTCACGTAGTTTTCCTACTTTATATCATTAAGAGCGTGTCACGAGTAAAATGAAAATAATTAAAGTGCTTGATGTATTAAGAAATTTATTTTTATGGTAATTTGGTGCACTTGGTGCACCAGATTTGAGTTTTAAAATGCAATCATGGTAAAAGCGCTCGTTATTTATGTTTTCGTTTACATTTTAATATGTATCTCTAAGAATAGTAATTTAATATTCCTGCATTAATTTGTCATCAACTATATTTTCTTGCATTCACGTAGTTTTCTCCTTTGAATTAATATTGTACTCAATTTTATAGACATAAATGGTTATATTTAAGCTTGGTATAATTAAGCACCTATTCTACTTAAAATATCATAAATTATATGAATTCATAAAAAATGGATTTCTGCAGTAAAGTAGGTGATTACTGTAATTTATAAGTTATTTAGAAATGTTCAGGAATAGTTTTCTTAAAAATAAGATATCACTTTCTATTGCTAATATTGATTACTGATAATTATCACGAATAAATTTATTACACTTTCAATACTTGTCTATATCGCTCTAATAAATCTCGGAAACACACGTCTACTTTTCTTTAGATTTACAGCTCCGTGATATTGTTATAAAAATTAATTTTTCAGAAGTAACTAATTTTTCGGTCTAAAACTAAACCAATATTTATAAGTAGTCAAAAAATTAAATACATTTAAACAGAAATCAAATCAC
The DNA here is from genome assembly GCA_963971135.1 of Stenus bimaculatus. Taxonomy (NCBI): domain Eukaryota; kingdom Metazoa; phylum Arthropoda; class Insecta; order Coleoptera; family Staphylinidae; genus Stenus; species Stenus bimaculatus. The sequence goes on from OZ020180.1 coordinate 40,758,733, forward strand.
ATATTTCTTGATTAACTTTATTACTTTATAAATCTAAAACTAAATACTCAAAAAATTAAAAAAATTGTCATAAATTCAAGTGACGCTTACAGAGGTTGCATAAATTATTCCAACGGATTCTTTTGGAGAATTACAATTTCTTAAGCGCCCTCCACACGACATGGCAAACGTCGGCCAACGTTGGCGCTGGTGCATTTGCCGTGTGGAGGGTCAACGCATCGCAAATGTGAACAAATGTTGGCGTTTGGGAACGTTCGCTTATTAGGCGGTAAATGTTCCACACATCAAAGGAGGAGACCAATGTTGGCCTATGTACGCAAACACAGTCGGTGCTCCCTTCACACGATTTGTGAACACTTGCCAAGTAGTTTGTTGTCTCTTGTGATTGTGTGAATTAAAAGTTGAAGATAATACATTTAAAAACGTCAATATATGTTTATGGTAATGTATTGTAATCTAAAAAAATAACTAATTTACATGTAGGGATGCAGGTACATGGTACATACATAATAAACATGATTATGTTATGTGTTCCAAAAAAACACATTTAATGGATACTCCTTTAATTTCACTTCCTGAAATAACATGTTCTTTCCTATTTTAAATGTAACATGTAACGCCCTGTTTTTAAAAATTATTAAACGTTCGAATGTTTAGAGTATGTGACAAACATTTTTTTTTTCTAAACTTGAAAAATTGTTGGATTTTCTACTTTTTTCCAGCATTTTTTTTAGATAGTAAGTCATAGTAGATACCCGCCTGTATATATTTTTTAAATTTTTTTAAATTTAATAAATGAAATAATCTCCGGGGTGCCTCCAGGTAAATCTATAAATTATCTCGATGCCGAGACTGATTTGTATTTTACATTTTGTATTCTAGAACTTTAGATTATTCAAAATTATATTTTTATGCAGGGTGCTTCGTAAGTAGCGTATAAATTTGAAACCCCATGTAGGAAATACTTTTTTAAGAAGAAAAGTTCATATAAACATGTCCAATATTCATTCATGAAAAAGTTATAAGCATTTGAAGAAAAATAAATTAAATCAATTTATTACTAATAAAATATAATTTAGCATGCTTTGACAATCGTCTTTTTTTAATTTTGGCATTTAAATAATAAAGATTTATACCCAGATTCTGGTCAAATCATTTAAATTTAAAGGCCTTTAAATTTAAATTTGTTATATGGGTTGTAATGGACGATTTCCATGGTTACCTTAAATGATTCAAAGGGCGCGTTCCAGTAATGAACACTAAAGCCCACGACGACCGCAAAATCGTTCTAAATAAGACCGCGATTTTTTCTTTCGTGCATCGATGGCGACCGCAAGACGCTCACAACGACCGTATTTATTCGTGGGTTTCCGTGGTTGTTTGTTGAATGGTGACCTTTTGAGCTAGTGGAACGGGAAAATTTTGCGATCGTGGTCGTGGGCTTTAGTGTTAATTACTGGAACGCACCCTAATTAAAGCCCTTTAACTTTGACCAGAATCTGGGTATTAAACATTTATCGTATTTAAGTTTGAAACAAATAACAAAAGCTACAAAATGTTTAGTAATTCTGAATATGCCGATATAATTTTTATTTATGGATTTTGTAATGGTAATAGTTGGCAAGCAAGTAGAGAATATCAACGCAGGTTTTCCAATAGACGTCACCCTTCTTACCATGTTTTCTGCAGGACCTTTCAAAGATTAAGGAACACCGGAAACATACATTGTGCACCAAAAATTGGTGCCCCTGAAAAACATACATTTGAAGAAGAAGAAGCAGTGATGGACGCCTTTATTGAAAATCCGCGTACAAGTATACGCAGTGTTTCTTCAATGCAAGGTATTTCTCAATCATTTATTTGGAAGACGCTAAAGAGGGAAGTAATACATCCATACCATTTTCAACAAGTACAGCCCTTCAGCCAGGAGACGTTTAAACTTTTGTCAATGGTTCTTGGAAAAAATGGTAGCAGATCCAAACTTTTGCTCAAAAAATATTTGGACGGATGAAAGTCAATTTGGCAGAGGAACTACACCAAATTACCACAATGAACATGCATGGTCATTGGAAAACCCAAAGTTAATAAAAATAAGAGGATTTCAGCAAAGATTCTCAATAAATGTCTGGGCAGGGATTTTTAATAATCAATTAATATCAAGCAAGTACTGCCTAATAGACTGATATCTGACATCGAATGATTATTTGATTCTATTAAATACCAATGTACAAGATATTGGTGACAACGTAGCCTTAAATGTCTTAAATCAGGTTTGGTATCAACACGATGGAGCGCCACCTCTTAGGGGAAGAAATGTGACTAATTGGTTGAATGATAATTTCAATAATAATTGGATAGGTTTTGGAGGACCAATATCGTGGCCACCGCGATCTCCAGACTTAAATCCGTTTGATTTTTATCTTTGGGGTACTCTCAAAACAAATGTGTACACGATTGAGATAAATACTCAAGCACAATTACTTGAGAGGGTAAACAATGCGGTTGCGGAAGTGCAAAATATTCCATTCAAAATCCCTGTTTATTATTTTCAATATACTAATTTGGGATTTAAATGTATTTATACTTATATTCGTATCAATACTTACTTCGAAAATAATAATAAAATTTAAAAATGTTGTTAAGTAGTCCATATTTTATTTTACTAAGATAAAATTCTGAATCTATTTGTTTAACATTTGTTGAAAGTTTTGATGAATATTTTTTTAACTTAATACAACCAGCATACAAGTAATAGAATAAATTCAATAAAAATAATTATTTTAACGTTTACGATCTTTCGATCATCATCAGATAAATATTTTATAAAAATATCAAACTTTAAAAAACGAAATAAAATGTTAAAATAGTGATAAAAATCAAAATTTGATTTCTAAAAACGCACAAATGAAATAAAAAATTGAACATTACACAAACAATCATTAATACATTTGGCGCTATTATTTGAAAACATTTTTATAAAATTTGGATGATTGACAGACAAAACAACTGATCGCTTAAATTACTTCCCAACATTGAATCAAAGTTATTAACAAATTCTCAGTCATATTAATTTGTATTCAGCGACCGTTTAAAAAACTTTGATTCTTTAAACAACAATTTGACAGGTTTGGATTTTATATGCCTAATGATTACTTGATTCTTGTTGAGAAAGGTCTGCCTGTTTAGGCAATATTCGAACTACCACAAGAACACATCACAAAGGTCATAAACACCATTCCTATCTGATTCTTATTTTTGTTCTTGTAATTCATTTAAAGAGTCTTTTCAAAAGAAAAGTAATCACACAAGGCTCACTTTCTGTTTTTGGTAGATGCTGACCATCGGTCTTAAAATTTTCAAATAAAGTTTAAAAGAAGATTTATTTTTTCTAAACTAGTTATTAAGAGAATCACTAAGCAAGGCGGCAGTTTTTTAATTAACGGATAAATTACAGTAAATTCTAGCTTTTCATTCTTTTGCTAAAATTTAGAAGAAAATATAGTACTGCAAAAATTTTAATGGTTATTGTTTTTTTCTTGTATTCTTATCTTTGACTTAATTTTTCAAGCTCTGGTAATAAAAAAATATGCAAAAAAATCATATAATACCAATAAAAATATCATTAAATTAAAATTAGTGATCTAGTTTTTAAATATGTCCTTCAAAGATAATATATAAATGCATGTTTTCTGTTAAAACTGTATTACAACCTAGCGAATCAAAATGAAGTCAATTTTTGTTTGTTTGGTATTTTTTGTTAGTGCCGCCTTGGCTAATGATGTAAGTAAAATTTTCCTCTTTTAAAATAGGAAAAGTGTTTAAGCTCCTTGTAAACGTTATAATTATTTTCAAAAGTAAGAGTTTAAAAAAAATCCAGTAAAATTTGTTTAGTTTGAAAGGGGCTAGAGAATGGGTATAGTTTTTTTACCTGGAGAACAATTTCATGCTTATTATAAGCCCAAATCAGTTTTTTAATGAAATCTATGCAGACCGTTTAGCGAAAAATTTAAAATTTTTTCTAAAGTTAGTTAGTTTTTTTCTGCCTAAATTAAAGGAGATAGAAAAATTCTGTAGGAGACAAAAAATTTAACTTACACTTTTTAGCTTCAAGTAAAGTTTTATGAATTAAGAAATTGTCGATACCCTACTTTTGACCACAACGTGCAAAAGTAAAAACTTATTGTCTAGAAATACATTTTTCCATTATATAGCCATACTAATTTTTTTATGTTCGTATAAACCGATTTTTTGTAATTAAAAACAAAACAAAATATTTTTCAGAACTTTGATGGTCTGTAGCGTCTGTAGTATCTTTACGAAACACTTTTGCTTAGAGATAAGTTTGGTTAAATCGTCTAATTTTTGTTTCAAGAGTATGTGGTGTCATTTTGTATAGACCTTTTAGGGACACTCTGTATATTTTTTTAATAGATACTGACTCTAGAGAAAAAACAATAAAACATTGCCTGAAGTAATTTTGTTTTTAAGGTTAAAGAAGGTTGTCGAATTTTGGGCAAATTTTGTCCGGCAATGAAACTTGGACTTACTAGGTATTTTCACACGAGAAAATACGACAAAATTATACAATTGTGAAAACTATTATACTATACTTTTCTGTCCTCAGTAACGCCCAAAAAATATTCTAGAAATTAATTAATTTTTGTACAAATAGACAGTCAGTTCTTTCTGCAAAATTATGTAACTTTCATAGAATTAATATACATGGAAGGAGCAAATCTGTTATCATTCGTTGATTTAGTAAAGCCAAAACTCGTTATTTATGCTGAATGTGCTCTAATATATATATGATGAGAAAACTAATAAAATGTAAAACAAAGTCGGTAGTTAATCAGGATAGAGAAGCTCCCATATAAAAAGTTTTGTTCCTAAGTTTCCTCGGAATCCTACGCGATGGCGCTTTTGAATTGTTTCTTTAATTTTCTTGCATTATTTTTGCTTTATCTCAAAATATTATATTTTTATAGTATTATTTGGAAGTCATGTCACCGTCATACATCTGTTTTTAACTTCGCTTTTATATTTGGGTTTTTCGGTATGTGTTTTTGTGTTAAAATTTTAAGTATTATGGCCTGATATACAACCAATAGTGAATTTTTATCTAGATTGAATTCTTACTTGGAACTTGAACATGTGATTTGCAACTGTTGTAAAAATAAAGTATCACAAGTACCCTTGAACTCTTCAAGCAGCACCACCTCAAGACCACAATTTGATTTTATATTTGAAATTAAATGTTATTTAAGTGCAACATTGTATTTTTTACCTGCTTAAGAGGATAGTCGGCAAATTTTAGCGCTTGATATTGAAATTCGCTTGATATTTGCGGTTTTGGTTATAATTTTTATTTAATGGAGTTTTTATAAAATTTCTTTTTTGGTATACAGAAGAGTCTTCTGGCTACCAATTTCTTTATTATTTGTTTTTGTAAGTCAAACCAAATAGTTATGCAGTAAAATGGACACTTAAAAAAAATTTTGCTTACCGGCGTTTATAATAGTAAAATGTTTTATTGGGAGTAAAAGAAGTACTTTTTGTGGCGAGCAAGTACGTTTGCAGGACAAGCTTTGCGAGTCCCGCGGATAGGTACAGTTGCTCCCAGCTGGAAGTAGGACAAAAGTAATCACGATCGCGTATTCTTTGTCATACTTCCAGCTGCGAGCAACTTTACATGCGAGCTATAGTTTATTTATTTAGAAAACCACCTTTTCAGCAGCTATTATTTATATGGCCAACATGGTCAAACTCGTCAGCGGTCGCGTCCCCCGATTCTCTACTCCAGCATAGGCGTCCCACCAAACTCCCGCTCAGCCGTCCAATCATGAACGACAGGCAGGTCACGTGATTATTAAGCGCTGGCATCTTAGTGAGACCAATTCTCCTGCGAAAAAGGTGGTTTTCTAAATAAATAAACTGTACAAAAAGTTCTTTTACTCCGAATAAAACATGCAATTTTTTCTTCAAACGTTGAAATTTTTAAAATAGTAATATAATAAATAATTTTAAAATTTGACGTTTAATTTACATACAACACACAATACAATGTTAGTGTATATTAGATTGCCCAAAATTCATTTCTACTCCGCCCTTTTATTCATTGTCAGTGCAAAGTAGTAATTTCTACTCCTAGGCAGTACAAAGTGGTCATTTAATCAACGAACATAAAAAGTGACATTTTAAAGCCTGTCAAACGTCACAGAAGACTGTACTTTAATCACGTTTGAAGAAAAAAGTTATAAAAAACTAATTGAAATAATATTTTTTTCCAACGCTAGCAATAAGTTCAGGTATAAACGAAGATTTCAATTTTTTGTTTTTTGTTTAAATTATATTTTTAAACTTTTTATAGAGCTCCAAAAATTAATCCAAATTTTAAGAAATTTTTGAAATGATTTGGCCAGCTTCTGGGTATAAAACCAAAAGTTTTTAAAAATAAAATCTGTCAAAACTAAATGCTAAAACGGAAAATGCTTCAGATAAAACTTTATTGTTTTTTGCTAGATTCAGATTCCATTAAAAAATATAGGTTTCCATTTAAAAAAAACTGAGTTGGGGTTAGAATAATCAAGAAGTTCTGCAGGTGCAGGTGAAAAATAACTATGGCCAGTCATCTTTCAACAATATTTTTTATAGTTAACCCCAAAGGCAAAATATAAATTTTAAATTAATTCACTTGTTTAAGTAAATAAAATATGTAAAAATCAAATTTTATTGATTTTTCCCTGGCCATCCGTTTTAAAGAATAAAAAATTTCAAAGCTACCCAGTTGTTTTTCTCAAAGTTAAAATCCGATTTTATGAACTACTTTAAAAATTAATATAGTGTTGACTCCTATGGTGCAATTATATGCACATCTGTAAGTCCTTACAGGAAATATCTGTATGGTTTGTTATATGGGTTGTAATGGACGATTTCCATGGTTACCTTACAGATATTCTCTCTAAAGACTTAAAGTTTTGTGTTTAGTACAGAATTGAAACACTAGTTTTAGCAGCGCTTCCCAAAACCTTTCTAATTTTTGTACTATTTGGAAAAATCTTCAAAACTTGGCGTACCATCATTAAAATCAACATCGTATATTATCAAATGTTTTGACGAAAAATTTTACTCGCAGAAGAAAGAAGAAATTGACGTGCAATATTTTAAAAATTTGATCGTTATTCATTCTTACGTACCTACCACCGAACTCGTTATCGCGAGTGCGCTGTAAAATCGTCGAAAGTAAAAGTGTCGAAACGCAAATGTGTCGAACCGCTAAATTGTTGAATCGTAAAAACGTCAACCGCAAAAATGTCGACCGTAAAAACGTCGAACGCAAAAATGTCGAAACGCAAAAACGTCGAATCGTAAAAATGTCGAAACGCAAAAATGTCGAATCGGCTATACGTAAACTCATAGAACGCAAAATTGTTGAAACGTAAAAACGTCAACCGCAAAAATGTCGACCGTAAAAACGTCGAACGCAAAAATGTCGAAACGCAAAAACGTCGAATCGTAAAAATGTCGAAACGCAAAAATGTCGAATCGGCTATACGTAAACTCATAGAACGCAAAATTGTTGAAACGTAAAAATGTCGAAACACAAAATCGTTGAACGCAAAAATGTCGAAAAGCAATAACGTCGAAACGCAAAAACGTAGAAACGGAAAAATGTCGAATCGGTGATACGTCATCAGCATCAACATTTATAACTTATAACACATTGCCACCTACACTAAGAGAATTGAATTTAGAAAATTTAAAAGGAATTGTGAAAAAATATTTGATTGATGAATTTCCTTCAGATATTTTAATTAGAGCGATTTTTTTAATATTAAATATTAATTAATAATTAATATCATTAATGTATAATTTCATACATATAAAACTTAATATTAGAAATTTAAACATCAGAAAGATCATCTGAAAGAAACTCAACAAACGAACATAAGAATTTATCAATCAAGTATTTTTTAACAATTGGTTTTAATTTTTCTAAATTTAATTCTCTTAGTGTAGGTGGCAATGTGTTCTACATTTTTCGAGAATTTTGCGTTCTACGAGTTTACGGATCGCCGATTCGACATTTTCACGTTTTGACATTTTTCCGTTTCGACATTTTTACGTTTCGACGTTTTTGCGTTTCGAAATTTTTACGTTCGACGTTTTTATGGTCGACATTTTTACGGTTTTACGATTCGACAATTTAGCGGTTCGATACGTTTGCGATTCGACACTTTTACGTTCGACGATTTAGTGCGTCACCATTGTCGCGTACCACCTACGACTAGTAGTACGAGTGACAAATGTTGGGAAGCGCTGCGCTGGTCTACAGTATAACTTCTTCTCCATACTTTCTATATTTTTAAAAAAACATTGTTATGTTATACAAGGTGTCTCACTTTTTTTATGTATGTATGTATGACATGACTAATATCAACACGTTTTGTGCATTATTTTTTTTTAATATCAAAAAGAACATCATCTTTTATTCAAATGTGACACCACATATTTTTGTACATAGTTTAAAACAATTTTAGAAAAACGCGAAGATGTGGGTGGAAAATTGTACTAGTATCACATTTCCCAACAAAAATCTCTTTTCAAACTTCGAAGATTTTTTTTTTAATTATAATTTTGTATTTGCTGTTTTCTTAACTTTTTATCCGTAATTGAGGAAGATTACAATAATAATTAATAAATAATTATTTACAGGTACATCCCAACTCTTTAAGATCTAAACTTTTGTATAAAGTTATAATGACAAATACTGCAGAAATGGCAAAACCAGAATATCTATTAGATAAAGATATGTGCTCATTAGATGACGGCGAATGGTCAAATTTGAAACAATTCATAGTAAACTACGCTGTAGAAACAGACCAAATTTCAAATAAAACTGGAACAGTAAACTCAGTTTTAATTTCAAAAGTAAGTCCCAATCACATCATGGACATTATTGCTGCGATTTGTGATGAAGAGGTTGATAGGACAAACGACATGGATTCAAAAATTTTCAAAGTTTTTCAAGGTTTTATTAAAAGGATAGGAGACTGTGAAGGCTTAAAACCATTTAAAGTATCATGTTCTCATTGTCTTGAATAAGTCTTAAATAATGTTGAAGTAAAGGAATTTTAAGATCTTATTATAAAATTAAATATATAAAAAGTAAATTATAAACATTATTTTAATATTTTAAACCTACCCTTTTCCTGAATAAAAATTAAATTTATACTGAGTGTTTCAAAAGAACCTTTTCAATCCTGCTTAATGGAAAATGGCTAGAATAAAACAATAAAAAATCAAAAACAGCATCTTCAGCACAAAATGACGTTTCTTCAAATTTTTTTAATAACCAGTTTTTCATAATTTTTTATATTTAAAGTTAATTTTCGCATGCATCATCAATTTTAATTAAATTTCAATATTTATTTACATACAAAACAAATCAACATTCTAAATCTAAATTGTAACAACATAATAATGGCCACCAAATTTCTTCAATTTATATTTCAACAGTTATTTTAAAGGCCTGTTTAGACGGTCTAAAATATTACCAAATCGACTCAGATGCAACTGCACATTGCGCAGTTTCATCAGAGTCGTTTTGGGAACAAAATTTTGGTAACAAATTGTGCCCGTCTAAAACGGCCTTAAGACGGTAACATGACTTTTTGGCTGTTCATATACATTTATCATATAAATAAATATATTTGATAAAGGTAATCTTCAAATATCAAAGAAATACAATGAAAACATCAGCTAGTGCACTTTCGGACTTTCGTCCATCTTCAGGCTAAAATACAAATGGTTGAATAACACAAAATATAAAATATAAAAACAGAATAATTACCAATAATAGGAAAATAATTTAAATAAATGTTTCAAATAAAAATTATGACAGAAATTTGTTAAAAATTTTCTTTCAAAAACAAATAACTTTCATTAACATATTTTTTTAATATTTTCCATAGTTTAGAATTTATTCGAAAAACAAAAAAAAAATGTTAAAAGAAGTAAATAAAAATTATTGCATATTTTGTTTAAATATGGGCAAGTATGATATTTAAAGTTGATAAAATATTAGAATTTGTAGAAAGAGTTTATAAATTTATAAAATTCTTCAAAATATGCAATAATTTTTATTTACCTTTATTAACAATTTTTTTTTGTTTTCCGAATAAATTCTAAACCACGGAAAATATTAAAAAAATATTTTAATAATAATAATAATAAATCATTTATTGGTTCCATAAAGTACAATAATTATAAATTTATCAAAAAACCAAGGGGAACATGATCAGCAAGTTTACCGAAGTAATACTGTTCTTCCTCAAGTCCCAAACTACTGCTTATTATAAAAAAAGGTTTACAAAAAAGTTATAAACATAACAATAATTAAGTTGAACATAAAGACTAATGTAAATTAATATAATTTTCAACTAATTACAAACTAATAGATACATACATCAACATGTGAAAAGAAATAAAACAAATAATTAAATGAAAAGGAATATTTTCCAAATATATCAGGAGTATCGATAATTCTTGTGTTTGATGATTAACGATACAAGCGCAGATCCCTACGCTAGTTTTGAGCCAGAAGCCAGAAGCAACTGAGTTCTCAAGCATAACTTGAAAGAGTACAATGAATTATGTGAAAAGTTGTAAGTGTTATAGAAAAGTGCAATGTTGTACGAGAAACTTCTTTTAAATATCTGAGAACGATGTTTTGGTAGCGAGAGCATATTTTTACGTCTAACATTGATGTTGTGAACATCAGAGCGAAATTTGATCCGTTCGTAAAGGTAGAGTAACCCTATATAACAAAAGGATATGTGTGTATGGTAGGGTACCGAGGTATTTAGATTGTGAAGAAAAGAGTGATAGTGTAAGAGTGATAGCAAGATTTAGATGCGGGAATGAGGAACGAGGTAAGAAGTTCTGGATGAATGAGGAATATAGAAGATGTAGGTCGTGTGAAAGAGGAGAGGATATCTGGGAGCACTGGGTGAATGGATGCGAGGCAATTGATTTGGAAAAGGATGAGCATGAGAAGGTGAAAAGGTGGTGGATATGTTTGAATGAAAGGTGGTGGGAGAACAAGTTATTGGAAAGGCTGCAGGAAAGAAAACCCTTTTGTTAGAGTTAAAAATATAAATTTACTTTATTAGTGGATGAAAATTTATTTATTATTTAACTGTATTTAATGTGTAAATTGTGTAATTAATTAATGCCAATAAAAGGTTTAAAACTAAAAAAAAACTATAAAATAAGCACCCCGAGTGTAATATTCGTCGATTTTTCATTATGAGCCAATTTAATTCTCTTACTTTGTGGGAAATTTATCAAATTTTCTAACTCCAAATATTAGTCTTACACATGCGTTCTGGACAAGCTGTATTCTTTTAGAGCAGTAGCTGTCAATGTAGGAATTGTTTTCTAAAATTATACAGTGCGTGCCAAAAGTAAGTACCCCCCCCCTTGGTGACAGGGGTAATTGATTGCGTGGTTTCTAAAAAAAGTATTTTTGTGTATATGAACCTTCCGGTTATACCGGAAGTTGAAAATAATTTTCTTATTTTAAATGAACTCCTGTATATTTTTTGATGTTTTAAATCTCCGTGAAAAGCTGATTCATAAAACCTAGCATAGTAAGGATAGTTTTGGAATTATGGCAATTTGAAATATGTTTTGAAATTCTGTGAAAACTGTTTTTGCTACACCAAAAGATTTTTTAATGTCTTTAATTTTCAAGAACTTTCTGATTACAGGACTTAAAATTATAATACAAGATGAATTTGTTTTCCAGATTATTATGGTTAGGTTAAGATTTTTTTGGACAAAACATACAATTTTCAAATTGCCGTAATTACAAAACTATCAACCTTGTACCCTTACTATGGTAGGTTTTTTGAATCAGCTTTTCACTGAGATTTAAAACATCCAAAAATATACAGGGTGTTCCATTTAAAAAAAGAAAGTTATTGTCAACTTCCGGTATAACCGGAAGGTTCATATAAACAAAAATACGTTTTGTAGAAACCACGCAATCAACTACCCCTGTCACCAAATCGTCAGAATAAAAAATTAAGCTGTTCAAAAGTTAGCAGGGGGTGACTTACTTTTGGCGCGCACTGTATAGCTTTTTAGTAGTATTACTGCGGCAATACATAAAATTTACTTTAGAATTAATAAACTCAATTATTTTTAAAGACCGTTGAGTACCAATAAGCTTCCTAATTTTTTCCAGGAACCTCAATTATCAATATTAAACAGTTACTACTAATAAATCTAAAAAATTGTAAAGAATTCTAGAAAAGAAACGGTTTTAATAAATAAAGAGGCTGTATAAATGAATTTTATTACCAACTTCTTGTAATTTGAACGTTTGCAATTGAAATAGAAGGAAAGCTCTTATTTCTGTGTATACGGTGAGTGCACATAAAACAGGTGCACGCACTCAGACGAGAAGAAGTGCTTCATTTCTACGGTAACTCGTAACCCGCAACAAACTCGTCACCACTACGTGCAGGTGGATCCAGGTGTTGCCGGCGTTTTTGATGATACAAACCACACACGAAAAAATCGATAAATGTCCATTGTTGATTTAATAATTTATAGTGATTATTAAAAGTTTAGTGTTTTTACAATCGGTGATTAGATTTTTTAAATGTTTAGTGTTAAACTACGTTCAGGATTATTTTTTTTGTGATTTGGGTTTTTGATGTGAAACGTTTACATAAAATGATTCCAAATTAAAGGTAATATAAAATAAGCGACTACACTTTATCTAAAGATTTTTATTTTTGTCAAAGCCAACTAAGATTTGCAGTTTTCAAAAACTTAATTCCAACAATTTTTGAAATAAAATGAAGCACTCAGTTACGATTCAAAGTAACTGGTTTTTTTCAGTAAAGAACTGAAATATCTTTAAGAAATTTATATGGAAAAGTGGTTTAATCTGGGACATAAAAGACAAAATGCTAATTTTTGTTCTGATCAAATTTTGGCATACTTTTTCCATACTAAGGACTGTTATAAAAATGTTTTTCATATTTGTACTATTAACTTATTTCGCCTAACAAGAACATAAAAAAATAGAAAAATCTCAATTTCCTTCGAAATAGAAACGTCATAAGAATATTTCGGATTTTTTTAGATTCTTAAAAATGTAGTTGATATGCAAGAGCGATTACTGACCACCTTGTACTTTGTTCTTCGTATAATTTAAAACAAGGTCACCTACACCTAGGGCCTTTCATCCTGTCTGGAAAAATGTCAAAATTGTTTCAAAAAATTTTGGTTTTGTTGCATGAAGTATTATACCTAATTCTTGGTGTATTTGCCTCACTGAGTCTAAATTTGAAGTCCATTTTGCAATAGCAGCTCTAGTTGTTGAGATATAAAGGAAATGAATTTTTACAAAAATATATCCGTTTTCAAGCTAAAATCTTTTATCGCATAAAACTACTTTGAACAAAACTTTCTTTTATGGGATTTTCTTGTAGAGCCGACTCAGGAATACTATTCTGAATGCTCCAGCAGTAATCAACCACCATATTTGGATTCCAGTAATCTCTTCCATAGTGCGAATATCCTGATGGAAGCGTTCTCCTTGCTCTTTACTTAATTCGCCCTGATTTTCAGGGAAGTGATCTAAATGGCTGAAGAGGAAGTTTAGTTTAATGCTCATGTTGCATCCAATCTATCATCATCATCCTTACTATCATCACTATTTTCTGAAGATGTTTGAGTTATTAGAAGGACATACTGGGTTGGGACTGTGGTACTGACTCACCACTAGAACTCACTGAACTCAAAACAGGTCTAATAGCAGATTGCAAGCTAGGATAAATCCATTTGGAACGATTTTTGCGGTTTATTCCCGTAATATTCACTTATTCACTACACAAAAATAACAGTCATCATCCTGATTTGATGGTTCTCGCCAGATCAAAGGACTTTTGTACTTAAAAGTGGATCTTTTTTTATTTGCCCATAAACGCAAAGACTCTACACAGCATTTACACCCAAAATTTGATATCCAGTTATTGATATTTATTTCTAAAGCAGTCCATATAGGCTTGTTTTACAAAGTCAAACACATTCAAGCGATATTCTTTGAACATGTACTCACCACAAATGAAACAAAAACTATTTGGATTGTTTACACAAGTCTTCTGGATGACGACATCGCGAAAGGTTTATAAAATCTGGTTAATTACTTCTCCTTTCGTAAAAAATTGTCGATTAGAAGTTAAATTCTAGGGGATACTTGCATTTCAAAAACTCGAGCTGTTAGATAAAAACTGAGGTTAAATTCGAAATCAGTTAAAAAACATCATGCAACAGAAAAAATTTCGATTTTGTTTACCAGTGTTATTCAAAAAAAATGTGAATTAAATCTAAGTTAGTGCCGAAATTAAAAATTTTTAGATTCAAGTTCTATTAAACATTATTAAAATATTAAAAATTACCGGAGTTTCTAAAATGGTGGTGTGGTGGCTTGGTGTGCTTAAACAAGTAAAAATTAGAGAAATAATTCTTATAAATATTTGTCGAAAATTCAACTGGTACGAGATCTCGTACGAGATAGAGGATGTTGAAATTTCATTTTATTTTAACCTTTTCTCTGGATCAGCTGAATGAAAATTAACAAAAATTTTAGGGTAAGTACTTCTTTTGGGTAGTCATCTTTGGCTATTACTTTTGTTTTAATTTAACAATCAAGTGGCGTTTAAGAAGCTAAAAAAATCCGAAATATTATTTTGAGGTTTTATTTCGAAGGAAATTGAGATTTTTCTATTTATTTATTTTCTTGATAGGCAAAATAAGTACATAGTACATTTTCATAACGGTCCTTGGTATGAAAAAAGTATGCCAAAATTTTGATTCAGAACAAAATAAAAATGAAGAGAAAAATACGGCAAAAATTAGCCTTTTGTCTTTTGTGTCCCAGTATAAACCACTTTTCCATATAAATTTCTTAAAGATATTTCAGTTCTTTACTGATTTAAAAAAATACAGCTACTTAGAATCATAACTGAGTGCTTCAATTTAATTCAATAGCCCATGCGAAGTACTCACCCTAAAATTTTTATTAATTTTCATTTAGCCGATCGAGAAATAATATAAAGTAAAAAGAAAATGAAATTTCAACACCCTGTATCTCGGTAAAATTTTTATATGGACTTGTTGTCTTATTTTTCCTTGTATTATAAGCACACGAAGCTGTGACCCCCAATTTAGAAACACCCTGTATAATGTGGCCAAATCACATATCAGTTCTTGAGATAAAAACAGTGTTGAGCAGTGTTATATGCAGAATATAATAAAAAAAACTTTACTAAAATTAAAATTAACACAAAGACGGCGCTTGTCTAAAAAATAAGCAAGACCATTTTTTTGCCCCATTTAAAACCAAGAACTTTTATTTAAAACGCCTTTCTCTAAACTTTTTAGTTTATCGACATTTATTTATCTCAAGTTAAAAGATTCACCCTGTATAATATAATTAAACATTATTTATGTCAAAAACACGAATAATATATGTATAGATCATTTCACACTTGGAACAGAACGCAGCCGATTTCTGTAGACTAACTAAGTATAAAATAATAAACTATTCTATAATTTAACAGCCGTAGATCGGTGTTTCATGAAATAATTTCCTCAAAAAATAATAGACAATTTAGATTTTCACACCAATGGTAAAGGACAAAGGACTCTCTTATCTTTTAATAATTATTTCTTTATTGCTCTATTAATTATAAATCATTAAAATGTTAAATTGCATCAAAAAATTAGTATTCATTATGGGTAATTTTTGTGCATTAATTATAATCTAAAAAACCGTTAAAATTTTAATAAGATCATTTTAATTGTAGACCTTTAAAATGATATTATAAAAAATTGAAACATCGGCTAAAATTTGTTTTAATAAAAGTTAATTTAACAATTGACTTTATTTTAGCTTACAACCCACTAAAACAATCAAAACATAGACTACGTTTATCTCGAGCAACTCAACACAGCTTGAATTCGGCTTGGCTAGACCTCTCAAATCAAGCCCGAATTCAAGCAGGCTTGACCTGTTCGAGTTAAACGTAGTCAAAAATACCGAGTGTAAACGAAACATACCCATTTTTCGTTGAAAGGTGCCGGGTCACTAGATTTTATAACGATTATTTAGGTACCTCACATAAAGGGTCAAATCAATTTGCCTGTGCCTATTTTTAATCTTCTAGTGTAAAAAACTATAAATATGAAAATCTGGCACATGCAAATTGGTTTGGTGCGCGTGTTGACTTAAACTGTTTTTTTGTGAATTTGTATTTTCTCCCATTTCTAATAGGCGTGATGGATTGTAGTGTGTTCTGTTGCACAATCACCATCAAATTTTTGGCTTTGGCGTCATGAATAATTGTTTCTAAGTAAACCAATATCTGCTCCATGAAACCTGTAGCCATGTCATAAGAAATCCAAAGTGGGTTTAACAGAATAATAACCTAAGTATTGCTAAATTGCCAAAGGACATTTATGATGAATTCATGAATTGGATGTTTCTGTTGTGCTTCACGTGCACAATCACCGTCAAAAACTCTTGGCTTCCTAATTATTTTCAAATTGGTAAATATTTAATAAAATTATTTACTTTGATTTACAATTGATGCTTTCTGACCGAGTGCTTTTCAATAAAGTTAAAAAGTTAATAGCATGTATTCATCAACCGTGATGAAAAATTTAGAGACGTCGTTATCGTTTATCACGTGATTAAAAAAGATTTCTTCATAAGAAATATTTTCTTAAAGACGTGATTAACTTTAACGACGTCTCTAAAATTTTCATCGCGGTCGCTGAATACATGCTAATATCTCAAAAACCTTTTGAATAGTTTTACAAATTTCAATTTTATTTAGGTATTTGTATTATTTAGAATGAGTTTTGGTAGTTTGTATCAACTTCGGACGAAAAAAAATATTTTTAATTTTTTTTGTTTTCAAAAAAATAATTAAAATAAAAACATACTTTTCTAAAATTGTTTTAAACTATGAACAAAAAACTGGGGTGTTGTATTTAAAAAACAAAACCATTTCAAATTTTTATTTTCATAAATAGAGAAATTATAGAGGTGACCCATGTTTTGTTTACACCCTGTATATTGTATATTAAGCTATTTTATCTACTTGCATGCTAAAATTTCATCTTTACGTGTGCCAATTTGAATCACATAGGTAATGACATTCTTTATCGGTTTGAGACCCATAAGGAAATCATAATAGTAACGATTTCATTATAGGCGCCAAATCATAGAAAACGACCATAATGAATACTTTATGGGCACTAAATTGATGACACTAAGCTGTCAATAAATTCTAATTTATTTCAATTTATTCATGAAAATCTAAGAAAAGAGTTTCACATGAATCATAATAATTGATCTATGATAGATTATAATAAATGTAAAGAGCAAAACGCAAAATTAAAATTAAAATGAGATAATGGAAATTCTGCGCAATTATAATATATGGTGATTTTTTTTTGTATGGAACCAACACTGTTATGTCCAAGTGGCTGGATAAAAAAATGAAATTTGATGGGATCAAATGGCGCCTTGGTACAAATGTTTTAAGATGAAAAAAAAATGATTATCATCCCTCGGATTTTTGACACGGCAGCCATCTTGAATTTTTTAAATGGCAACATATATGTCATGCAATACATCATTGGAAAGGTAATTTTTAGTTCTTTACGACAATCCGTAATAGCTATTTATAATATAACTTAAAAAAATTAATTTTTGAGGCATACGTATGAGTATGAAACTCGCTTCGCTATGCTGCGATCATTTTACAATTTATACAAATGCCTCAATGCATTTTTTACATCATATCATACAAGATTTTTTCTACAAACGGAGTTTTACAATAGTATATTACGATACAAGGCGTTATGACAGAACGAGAAAAGGGTTAGTTTATTTTTCGAGGTTTTTAGTTAAGTTTAAGTTGGATAACAAAATTTTATCAATGTTTATTTTTTATGATTTAAATAATAATTTTATAGACTGTCGTAAACTACTAAAAATTAACTTTCCAATAATGTATTCCATGATAAATATTGCCATTTAAAAAAATGCAAGATGGCTACCGTGTCAAAAATCCGGGCGATAAAAATTTTTTTTTCATCTTAAAATATTTGTACCAAATATTTGATCGCAATAAATTTCAAATTGTTTTATGCAGCCATTTGGTCATGATCGCTTTGGTTCTATAAATAATAATCCTGAAAATGCATTACTTTAAAGCAAAAAAATATATTTTTCAAACAAGACCGAGAAAACTTAATTTTCTAGGTTTAACATGGAAAAATTGCAGTCTCCACTATCTGATTTTCATTTCAATACTAAAGACTGACGCCCATTTTCCCAACGATTCTTAAAACTTAGGCATTGCGCATTGCTTATAGCACTAGTTGCTAGGTATTTTATATTAAATAATAAAAAATACCACAAGCAACTAGCGCTATAAGCAATGCGTAAATTTAAGAATCGTTGGTAAAAACGGGCATGAGAGTATTATTTTATTTCTCATGAATTTTCATAATGTAGTTATCCATACGGTGTATGTATTCCAAATTAATTAAGATGAAAAAATAAGAAACGGTGTTGTCTTTTTTGGAATATCAAATTTATTATAACAGCTATTGCAATTTCGGTCCTTAGACCATCTTCAATTTTCAGGATACAATAACAATACAATTAAAAAATATAAATGTAAAATTAAATAATAATAATAAAAAATACCTCGAAAATATTTTAAATAACATAAAAAGTGACTTTTGTTTAAACAAAATGCACTCCACTATTAAATATATAAATATTTTAAACTAAAATAAGTAGAATAAAATAAAGTAAATTGATAATAAAATAATTAGAAGAAGTTAACCCAGTTAGAAAATATTTATTTTCTCAAAAAATTTTGTACATTTGAAATTAATAACATCATTAATTACTTAATTAATTAGCCAATAATGTTGGAAAATTAGTTTGTTAAATCTTTTAAAAGTACTAAATTATTAAAAACACTTAACCAAACAATTTTGTTTTTCGTAAGAAAAATTCAGGAGAAAGTAAAGGAAAACTATATTATCATCAGCAGATGTAGATTTAGTATGGAAAGTAATGAAGAAAGTAAAGTAACAGTTAAGATTATGATAATTTTATTACATTAAATTTTCAAACGTGTTAATAAATCTAAAACGAATAGATATCAGAAATTTAATAAAAACAAATGGTTTCTTAAATTATGGAAAAATTAAAACACTACCATCATCCTCAATGGGTAAGGGTAGAGGCAATTATGATTTTTTAAATGGAAACTTGTATTTTTTGCATTTTTTTGCTTCGCTTGTTAATAATAATCAACTTTTTTAGGTAATGTATTTTTCTTCATTCAAAAAATAAAATAATAGTTGATTATTTTTAACGAATAAAGCGATAAATGCAAAAAATACTTTCTTTTTAAAAAGCTCTCTCGCCCATTTGCGGATGATGGTAACGATTTAATTTTTTCATAATTTAAGAGATCAATGGTAACTTGTTTACATATTTTTTTTCGTTTAATTCTGCAAGAAATTACAAAAATATTTTAATAAAAGTTGTTTCAAAAACAAAAAGGTGTCTTTCTCTTTTTTGTTTTTATTATTTCTTTATGGGGTTTTGCAAGAATTGTAAAATTTTACTAACATTTTTCAGTTGTTATGAAATTACAACAGAAATATACAGTGTGTCTCACTTTTTTTTTCCAGCAAAATTTCTTTTTAGATAGTAAATGTCATTTTGAACAAAAAATTTCCTATGAACTATTATGTTTTTTCGACTCCTTAAAAAGTTACAGCAATTTTAAAATTGATAAATTTTCATGATTTTTGTGGAGGACCCTGTACAATATTCTTTCTTATTATATTTTTTTTTATTTAAATCAATTATTATTTGGATTTTTTTCTTTGCCAAATTAAATTTATTGAACATTATCGACTGTATTTAAAATAAGGGTACGACGAAGTTAATTTCCCTCGCTAAAATTTACCATCTTATTGGCTTAAAGATATACAAAATCCAAAGCATACTTGATTTAAATAAAAAAATTTAAAATAAAATGAAATTTATACAGGGTGTCCCACAAAAATCATTAAATTTTTGAAATTTTTAAATTGCTGTAACTCTTTAAGGAGTCGAAAAAACATAATAGTTCATAGGAAAATTTTTGTTCAGAATGACATTTACTATCTAAAAAAATTTTTTGCTGGAAAAAAGTGAGTCGCTGTATATTATACATACAGTGTGTCCCATTTTAATCTTGTCAGGGGCGTTCGATGCTGTAACAAATGGTGGATAAGGGGGGTGACTTTAAAATCTTAAATGGAACCCCCTAATTTTAACTACAGATTCGAAAAGAACATCAAAAACTATGTAGGTTTTATCCGGGAATATTTTTGGTGAAACGTAAGATTAAGGTTTTGATGGCAATTTACAATTTAAAAAAAGTCATGATCGCTTAAAATGACCTCTTTTTCAACCCTTTGGAGGCGGGGTATCGAACAAAGTTTGATTACTACACAAAAAACTCAAAATTCTTAAAATGAATAGTCACAAGTAACTCTAGACTAAGAAGATTTGTTTGAATAATACTTTTATAATCATTTTAAGAATTTTGGGTTTTTTGTGTTGTAATCAAACTTTATTCGATGCCCCACCTCCAAAGGGTTAAAAAAGAGTTCATTTTAAGCGATCATGACATTTTTTTAATTGTAAATTGCCATCAAAACCTTAATCTTACGTTTCACGAAAAAAAACAAGTTTTAGCGATTACAGCGCCACCTGTTGCGAAAAAAAAAAGTTCCCGGATAAAACCTACATAGTTTTTGATACTCTTTTTTCTAATCTGTAATAAAAAATAGAGGGTTCCGTTTAAGATTTTAAAGTCACCCCGCTTATCAACCCCCTGGGGGGTTTGGGGGTGAAATTTATTACAGCATCGAACGTCCCTCTCCAAACCATCAAACTTTTATTCGGAAACTTTTTTGTCTGATGTACTCGTTTCGAGAAATTACCCTGACAAGATTAAAATGGGACACTCTGTATATTTCACTTTATTATTATTATTACGATCATTTTTCAACTTTGATCTTTAATCACATAAAAAAATCAGTCCACCTAATATCTACAAACAGTAATCAATAATAAAATTTTCATGTCAACATTTTTCTATCAACACACTTCATAAACTAAAAATTTTCCGTATTCCCGGGCCTTCACAATTTTACTTAAAACTTAAAATATAATCTCATATTATTAACCGCAAAGATTTTTTCATCAAATTTCTTTATATACAGTCGAAATTAAACCGCCAAAATTTTTAGGCAGATTCTACGACTAATTTTAAGATAAAAACTTCAAATTAACATATGTCTGTTTTTGCTTCCTAAGGGAGCTACAGCCCTTCAAAGATGTTGAGGAAAAGAAAGGTTATAAAAATTAAAAATACCCTTAATTTAATTAAAATATCCGAAATAATCAAATAAAGACATGTATTGTAGAAAAAAGTAGGTACCTAACGTACCGTAAAATATCGTTAAAACGACCAGCGCGTGATTATGTGCATTTTTCTCTAAAATGGTGCATTCTACAGAGTTCGTACAAGAATACCTTTTTTATCTAAAATTGTTTGGCCAACATTATGTTGAAAAAAAAAATCTTAAAAAACGAACCCCTAAAAAGTTATCACAGTTTTTATTACCATCCCTCTCCAAAACTACCCTTTAGAAGCATGCAAAAAAATTCAAAATAATCAGGAAAACATATCCAGACCGTATTATGATTTACACCAAATTTGAAGTTTCTACTATAAAGCGTTTTCAAATAAACTTACAAAAACCTTCTTTTTTACACCATCTTTGAAGGGCTGTAGCTCCCTTAGGAAGCGAAATCGGACATCTGTTAATTTGAAGTTTTTATCTTAGAATTAGTCGTAGAATCTGCCTAAAAATTTTGGCGGTTTAATTTCGACTCACCCTGTATAACATTTTAAAACAATTCACAAACTTTTAATAAGATGGAAAGGATTTTTGGAAAATATGTAACTCATTTTTTAATGCTTTGTACTTACGTAATATGTCTTGGAGTTTAATGAATCGTTTTTTTTAAATGCTATGATTTTCAAGAAAATAATTTTATATTTTCTAAATAAGCAGTTAGCTTATTACGTGTATTGTTGTTACACGTTACACCTATATAGTTATTAGTTTCTTCAGTTAAAAAAAGGCATGCTTGAAGGCAAACATACAATTATACTCTGACATGAACCTTTATTGTAAATTAAGCGTGCTTAATAAGCTCATAGCATATTATCCTTAGTACATAACTGCATGTAATTGTTGTGCAAACGACAAGCAGCGCGTGCTATGTTCCGTGAGCCACTGTGCAATATGCCCATCATAACCATCATAAATGATTAACATGGGCTTAACTTGTGCCTTACCAGTCGATAACAACCATCTCTTCAAGAGGTCGTGGATTTAGCGAGCGTATCAATACGTGCAGCGTTTTTATGGTAATAATACGATGCTCTACTTACTAAAGAAACGCTGCTTTTCTTTAACCCACCATTGCGAAATTACTTCCGCCAAATATAACAGTTAATAGCGAATACTATATTTTAATGCAAATCGGATTTGCATAATCAATTAGTTGCAAAGAATGCAACAGACCTTTAAGTTGTTGATTAGCGGATCATTTCAAATTTACCGATTTTCTAAAATTCAATATTGATTGCTCGTGAGAACTAAAAAGGTTTGTGAAATTTGTGCAGTTTCTCCAGCTAGATATAATCGTAGATCGTAGAATTAGAATTATTAATCATGACACAGATTTGGCATGAAATTTTCAGGTAAAGTAGCGAAGATTTGAAGAGGGTGGGTTGTGTATGTCGTGACAGGCAAAAATTGGGTACCTTTTTGGTATTTTTTTTGCAGTTTAATAACGGCGGCTATTCCCTAAAATAACTAAGATCAATTTCTCAATATCTTGTGCCATTCCATAATTGGCCATTCCATAATTGTCGAGGATGATTCACAGTTAAAATCTATCTGGTCGTGATGCTTTGAATTAAAACAAGAAAAAATTCGTTAGGGAAATATCTTAACCCAAAGAAGGACGCAAGAAACGCTATTTCTTCCCAAAACGGTAATCTGCGATTGATTGTCATATTAAAAAAAATTCGCAATTTCGACCACCTGTAGGGGGCGCTGCTTTGATAGAAACAGCTGATCCAAGTGAGGTAAAAGTTTACCTATTTTCTTTATAGTCTGCATAAAACCCCATGATTTAATGATTTTAGTTCACAAAACCAATAAAACAGGTAATTTTCGCTTGTTATAAGCGCCACTTCACTAATTTAAAAAAATCCATCAGAGGGCGACCTGAATTCCGAAATCGCGAATTTCTAGTTAATTTAATTAAAAATCTTACATTTTTCAAATAACGTATTGCTGAAAGGTAGTGCCGAATTTCAAATCTCATTTATCCCACTAAGTTTATGCCGTGGTTTTGAAAGTTATTATTATACAGGATGAAATTTCCAGATAGTGCACCACTAAGAATCGTAAAACTTTTATTTGAAACATTTTTTTCAAAAATACTTGATTTCAAAAATAAACTGACGTTGCCAAACTTTTTGTACACCCTGTATAAAGGTATGCAAAAACTAAAAATGTCAAAATTAACTCAAAAACTTTCGTACATAAATATTCTACTTTTTTATTTAATTCTTTAAATACATAGCATATAAAGATATGTAATAACTAAAAATGTCAAAATTAACTAAAACTGTTTGTACATAATTATTCAACTACAGAAAATTAAGCTCTTTAAAAAGAGCAACCAAATAAAGTTTTCTTTATTTGACAATGTTATTTTATAATAAAAAAAAATAAAGCTAACTAAAATTTTGGAAAAAAAAGTAAGGCTTTTATTATAAAACAGCATTACCAAATACAGAAAATTTACTTTGTTTTTAAAGGGCAAAGAAAACATACAGTAATCGGCAAAATTGTGGAATAAATTAATTACAAGCAAAGAAAGTTTTGGGTAAGAGTGGTTTGATTTAAAGGGAGAATTGTTAGACTTATTTTTATTTTTTAGAGCAATAAATTTACAGTCGAGATAGCAAAAAAAAGTGGACAAGGAAATTTGACCTGTGTAAAACGTATTTCAGGACGTGTTGATTAAATTATGGGAAATGTAACTGTCAGTAATTGTGGTTATTTTCAAATGAAGAAAATGCAAAAATGTTCCTTATTATAAACCATTATTTGAATCTGCTATAATATTCACTTTGGTTCCTTCATTTATTAACAGCATTTTAAAAATAATATCATACAAAATTTGATATTGTCAATTTTGATAGCTTTCAAATTCTTGAATTTGAATGGTTGTCAATAAAATTCTTTTGCATGATAAAAATTTGGGAAAACATAATTACAGGGAACTTTTTTTGCAATCGACTGTATCTTTAAAAAATATATGTTTAATACCCAGATTCTGGTCAAATCATTTAATTTTAAAGGTCGTTAAATTTAAATTTGTTATACAGGGTGATTCAGACCACCCGTTTTTTTTTCTAATTTTCCACTATTCAATTTCAAGAAAAAAATCTGTATATTTTTCATTTTATGTTCTTCAATAATGTTTATCTTCGCCATTTACTAATTACCTTTCTTGCTTTTATAAATATTTTATTATTTGAAAGTTGAAACTTATGTATTTTATTTTAAGGTTTATCCTAACTAAAATTGTGTTCACTATGCGAATGAAACTTATTAATACTCCAAATTTTAGATCAATGTAACATGGGGTAAATTAATTTTTGCGGATAAAAATGATATTTATTTATTGTTTACTTATTTCAAAATGAACGAAGGCCGGTTTCACAGTTGAAGCTTAGCTTCAAGCAACGCCTAAACTAAAAAGTTGTCAGATTGAAACCATTGTATTTCTGTCATTTTTTAGTTTAAGTATCATTTGAAGCTTAAGTTTAAACTGTGCAACCTATCCTAAATAAAATAAATTTAATTTCACAGCATTAAGAGGATAGAGTCAAATTAAATTGCAGCAAATTTAGCGGTTTATTTTGCAAGGATTGTATCAATATGGGTACAGATACAAAAAAAGAAAAATTTAATGTGAAAGTAGAATTAATTCTTAAAGGCCGTATAAAGCGATATTTTTTGTATTTTAACTTTAAACACCCCAAAATAAAATCTCCAATAATGCAAAATAATTGAGTTTTTAACGTTCCATTTTTACAGCTAAAATGTTATGATTTTAAAATTTTCTTCTTCGAGGGCCCTAGAATATACTATTATTTAACTAATGCAAAAACAAAGATTAAAAAATGTCAAAGATGCGGTTGTAATTTGTGTAAAATGATACCCATTTTTAAAGTGTTTTTTAACAGGCAATGAACTTAGATTTTTTCAGTAATTTTATTTACAATTACAAACCGACATTTCGGCATCAGATTCGTGCCTTACTCATGGCTTATTGTGTAAAATTACCAAGTTATGAAAAAAACCTCGTGGTTAGATGAATTATAAGTACGTTTATTGCCTGTTAAAAAACACTTTAAGAATATTCTGGAATGAACGTTAGGTCTTTTTACATACCCATTTTTACAGTAAAATTTACTGATATTTGCTTCAACGTTTAAAGAATTTGCTTATTATTGATAGATTCTTTTTTCCATTGTTTGGGACATCATTTTAGGAGTAAATAAAGTCTGCTAACTTGAGGAGATTAGAAACTAATATTTCTCGTCACATTTGACTCTCTACCGCCTTAAAATTAATTTTTTAATGACTTTTTTAAATTTTGTGCACAGCGAGAGTTTAAACAAAAATGAATCTTAGTTCACAAAGTTTCTATCTCCTATCTCCAACAATTAATAGGAGATATCAACATTTTTTTTACTTCTAGATAAACTCTTTTATACTAATTTGAAGAGTGCCGAAACAAAAATAGCTCAAAGGTGTAATTGAAAATTTGTTAATTCGTAATTATTTAGAGAGTTTAAAACAATACCTACACAATACTCCTATTTTGTAAAAAGAAGCCAATCAAAAAAATTACCTTATTTAAAACTTACCTTAAAATAATTATTTTTTAAAACATAGCAATATCTAAACGTAAACTGGGGACTGGGTATACACAATTAATTAAGTTATATTATTTGTTTTTTAGATGATTTTGAACGATGGATTTTTGTCGTGCTTCCATACCCGCTATCATCTCTATTCTTGGATTCCGTCTAATTTTTAGCCAAGGTAAGAGAAAAATAAACAGTCTCTGTAAATTTCGTTAATTTAAAATTTCGTTAAAAATAAATTTTGTAATCAATTCATTCACAAAGGCCGTTACTTTTTCTTTGTATAAGTATTTACGTACCGGAAAGGTGCTCAGCACCATAGTTCCTTTGTTTTCATGCGAGCTCATCCCTACAAAGAAGCCCCTCTTTATTCAAATCTTCCTTCGCACTAAAAATAATTAGTGTGAGAACAGACTAATAATATTAACCATTCCATAGCAGTTTAATAATTTAATAACGATAATTTAGGTAATTTTATTTAAAGATGGATATGGGATACAATTCAAACGAAAATTAATTTAAACACCATCATATCAGATATTTTCAAAATTGTTAGGTTTATATACGATGAGAAAAATCGGCGAGAATCATGAAAAGAATTTACACAAAAAAATCAAAATAAACTTTATAAAAATTATATTAGTTATTTTTTATAATATTTTTTTGTTATAAATCTTTATAGATATCCTAAGATTGTTATATAATAAAATATAATCAATTTTTACTTTTCAGTAATTCCAGATAATCGTT
This sequence comes from Stenus bimaculatus, assembly GCA_963971135.1. Taxonomy (NCBI): domain Eukaryota; kingdom Metazoa; phylum Arthropoda; class Insecta; order Coleoptera; family Staphylinidae; genus Stenus; species Stenus bimaculatus. The sequence continues at coordinate 40,785,687 of OZ020180.1, forward strand.
GCTATCTGGAAAATGGGGCATCATCAGAAAGTTTCTTCGTATCCGAAGATAGTCCCATTGGATACTTCATTGGGCAAATTCGTGTACATGGAGATCCTAGATCTGGCGGTAACATAGCGTTACACTTACAAGAACCTGACAGCCCAATTGCAATATCACCAGGAAGTCGAAACCTAACCCTTCGCCGGCGATTGGACAAAGAAGGAATCGATGGACCTTCCTCCGTATTCATAAATTTAATATGTGAACGATTACATACTTTAGATCCCGGTTTTGTTATTCCTGTAAATATTCGCGTGACGGACGTAAACGATAACGCGCCTCAATTTATAAATGCACCTTACGTGCTGAATATATCGGAAGTTACAGTTATTGGCACGCGGGTGTTACAAGGCGTGCATGCTGTAGACGCGGATCAACAAGGACCATTTTCAACAGTGCGATATTCTGTTATTTCCGGCCCGAACTCAGATTTTTTTGAGTTTGAAAACGAACTTGAAGGAACATTAGTTTTAAAGAAAGCTTTAGATTATGAAACTTTACGTACCTTTGATATAAATATTCGCGCACAAGACCACGGAGAACCTTCAAAATCAACAGATACCGTTTTAACTGTCCATGTTGTTGACGCTGACGATCAAAACCCGCGGTTTTTGGATGATAGATACGTTTCCTACCTATCAGAATTGCCTGTAAAAGACACGAATATAATTTTAAAACCTAGGGAACTTAAAGCGATAGATCAAGATTTAGGAATCAATGCTCCTATTTTTTATACATTTAATGGCGTTGGAAGTGACTACTCGTATTTTAAAATAAATAGGAGTACTGGCAGAATTTCTTTGGCTAAAGATATTTTGGAGAATGATTTACGAAATCCAGCTACGCTTGTGATAAGGGCCACTCAGCAGGATAATCCTGATAGATACGCTTTGGTCACCGTTGCGGTTTCGAGGAGAATAAATAACGGATTGAGGTTTCTTAAACCTATTTTTTATGTGAAAGCTTCTGAAGCTTTACCTCCTGGTGCAGTTTTGACTATGCTTTCGAATAATAGACCAGGCGAACATTTGAGGTACTTCGTTTCTGAACAAGCCCTCCTAAAAGTTTTTACTATCAATACTAGGGGTGAATTGGGCTTGAAGAGAAAATTGGACTTTGAAGAAAGGAATGAATATACTTTTAAAGTTTTTGCTACTGATGGAATAACTGTAAGTTTTAAAATAAATTTGAAAAGAGTATAAAGATAACATTTTAACTTAATTAACTAATTATTATTTTAGAACGACTCTGCTGCTGTAAATGTTACAGTTGAAGACGTAAATGAATGGGAACCACGTTTTAGATATCCTCACTATGAGTTTTTTACATCTGGTAAGGCTAATAATATGATTGGACGTGTAGAAGCAGCTGATGGAGATAAAAGCGATAAAATTACGCTCACGTTAACTGGTTTGAATTCTTCACTCTTTAGTATAAATTCCCGAGGAGAATTGCAGTTAAAAGCTTTGGGAAATTATGAAGGTACTGCTACTTTAGCCGTGGTTGCTACAGATAGTGGAGAACCGCAAAGACGATCAAGTGTACCAATTACGGTTTACTTCTCTGGTTCTGGAAAAGCTGGAGCTGTTGTAACCATAGCAAAATCTGGAGGTGGTCCCGTATTACTTGCTGGTTTAGGAGGAATATTATTGGTGCTTGCTTTTGTTATAGCTGCTCTAATTGCTTACATTTGTAAAGCGTAAGTTCCTTAATATGATATGTTATTTTCTAAGAACATAATACACAAAGCTCTCACAATGAGATAGACAAAACAAGTATTGTTATTTATCAAGTATAATTTTAATTGCAGGAGGAAAAGAAGAAATAGAGAAGAACTACCGTCACTTCATCCAGAAAAATCTTTGACTTCATCTCCTCCAATGGTTGAAAAAATAAGCAACCCGATGTTTGCAGGTGTTCGTTCACATTTGAACGCACGATCTCCAACGGCCTCTGCTATGGGTGGTATACCTTCTGATACAATGTCCACCGCAAAATCAAGAATTCCGAGTCCCAAAGTGCATCCAGCGCCGTTACCTCCAAATTGGCCTCAGGCAGCGAATTCACAACGGGTAAAAAAGCTTAGTTGGGGTGATGATAAGGTAAAATGCAGCATGATTTTAACACGACTTACCATTAAAGCTTCATATTTAAAAGCTGGTTTTATTTTTTATTGCTTTATTTAAAATGATACCTTCTTTTCGATACGTACCTAAATTGCTAGAATCTAACAAACTAAACTGCTTGAATAAGTAATAGGTTAATTTATTGGTAAAATAATCTAAATATAAATGCAATATTAAGTCAAAACTTTTACTAATTTTTGGACTGAATAACAATTTGGATCGAAAGTAAATATAAAAATTCCACTAAAGAAAAGTAATATAAGCTTTTTATTAAATTTTCTATTATATTATTTAGTACTGAAAAAAACCAACAAATTAATCTACAACAATATCCTATCCTGCATCTGATTTTAAATCTGTAAGAAGGAATTTGCATGTAGTTTTTTTTCAATTATTTCTATATTTATTTTTTAATATTTTTCAGACTGATTCTGACAGCACCGATAATTTAAACAACATCGACAGGCCGAAACTAATGGAAAATTCAAATTTGACTGTGTATTTTTAAGTTCAAAATTTAACTTTATAAAAATACTATTTTATTATTTATATGTACATTGCGATTATTTTTTGATAATTTGTTATTCATTATATTTTAGGAAGAAATAAAGATCTAAATAATAATTGTATTACATTTATTTTCTCTAATTTAAGGGATTTTCAAGTATGTACCTACATTCGTTACACAATTTCTAGATGACGGCACAATCAAAAGGCTGCATTTCCGTCCTAATATCAGAAAACAATTCCCAAACTTTCAAAGTAATACCTCTTATAATAACTTTTTTATTAACAAAAATAACATTTCTTGCGCCCTTCTTTGAGTTGAAATATCTCCCTAACGAAGCATTTCCGGACCCACGTTTATAGGAATTTTTTCTTATTTTTTTTTCATGGAATCACCACCAGAGAGATTTTAACATAAATGTGAATCACCGTGTATACAATGTGATGATAAAGTTTGGAACAAAACTCGTAAATGTCGTATTTAATTTTTTTGAGACGGGTCAATTTTAGTTTTTAAATTGCCATCCCTTGATATAAAAAAATATTAACGACGTAACTGGTGAATTATCGAATTTTTTAAATGAAACCCCCACTTTTTTTACTCGTTTTTTGATACACATTCATGTCACTTAAACGAAAAAAATATTACATTTATAAACAAATTTTTTAAGAAAAAATCTTTACTTCAATAAACTTGAAAAACAAATTCTTTTAATTCTATTTAAATGTAGGAACATTTTCAAAGACTAATATTTTAAACTTAAACTATTTACCATTTATTGAAATCAGTCAAAATCAGTTTAAATCGAAGATGACGTCGTTGCTAAATCACCAGTGACGTCATTAATATTTTTTCTATACCAATAGACCGGGAGCTCGTGACAGTTTTTGGTCTCCTATTTCATACAGAATGCCTTTTAGAGGAGAGAATATTTACCCTATAATAACAAAGAAAAGCGGGTACTCAACCCATGCAAGCTTTCCGATCATATAGAAAATTGAATTTCCATTTTTACAAAAATTTTATTTTTTTCTCTCATTTAATATTGTTTGCCCTTTTAGAAAAGGATAGTTAAAATAAATTTAAGTCTTGAAAATTATAGACATGCCACCCGCACAGTTCCAAAGGGTTCAAACGGTCATGTGATCTTGTAATAAAAAAATATGAACAGAATTAAAGTTTGTGTCAGAAAACTCTCATAAAAAATTGGCTTGCGCCCCTCGTTGGCTTAAGGGTGGAAATTTACCAAAAAAGTTTCAAATTTTCACAAAACTTCCTAAATAGTCCTAGACGGTAGAATTTCTTTTACTATACAGGGTGATTCAAAACTATTCCGCATCCTCTTAAGGACAGAATACTCTCATAAAGAAAATTTAGAGGTTATGTAATTGTAAATAACCACCAGCAAAGTCAAATATGCGATACACTTAACATTTCGACGGTGGCGTTTGCGGCTTAGTGGAACGGTATAAAACGCGGTCGTGGACATTGTGAGGAGTCTTTAGTGGAACACACTGTTAAAAGGTTGTAGCGCCCTTATGAATCGGGATCGAACATATGTTTATTTGAACTTCTCTTCTAATATTCATGTGAGGAATCTGCCCTTAACGGCTACTATTTAGCACCGTTATAAAATTAACTATTTTTCGGTGTTAAATTGTATTAAAAACCGACGATTTTATTACTTATCCCTATTGGCACGTACCGCGTCTTCTGGTGTTTCTTAAATTTCTATTACAGAATTATTTTTATGGTCTAATTATGTGATTTTTGTTAAAAATGCAATTTTAATATGGATTTTATAGGTTATAAAGGGTGTCCCAGACCACCCGTACCACCTCTTTATTTCGAGAACCCTTTGTCGCACATTGATGAGAAAAAAAATTACCATTGCCATTTAAAATTCCAAAGTAACTTCCGGTTTGTTTTGGAAATTACGAATTACTCCAAAAGATTCTTTAGGTTCACTAGGGTGTAGGGTGATAAAAATTCTTTTCTCATCAATGTACGACAAAGGGTTCTCGAAAGGTATATGTAGGTGTATCTTTCGAAATAAAAATTGTCCTGTTTTATCATTTTCTCGAAATTTAAAGAAAGTCGATATTTCAGATACCTACTATACACTGTACTTATATTTATTAAGGTACTTAATATTGCGTTTTATACAGAGGAAGAAACTCAACCACTACAATTATTACACGGAGCTGCAACAAAAGCCACAGAGCCTGTATTTAATTGTTGATTAATTGTCACCGAGTACCTATGAAGGGTACCCATTTGTGCTTCGAAAAGAATGTCATTAAGAGCATCTTCCTAGACGCCCGCGATAAATTTTCCGTTGGAGATAATAACAAGGAATAGAAAATCCATCCCACTTTTCTGGAGCTTCTTTGCAAATTATTCACAAATAACTGACAATTAATGCGAATCCATAGAGGGCGCGCGAGTTTGGGAGGAATAATTGTGATAAATCATGAAATCGAGCATTAGTAGCCCAGAAAAAACTCAAGTTTGCTTCGTTAGATTTTCAATTTTTTTTCAGATTTATAATCTTAATTAATTAGGCTACAACTTAACCGATAGTCACCTTCTGCAACCTAACACAAAATTAATTAGAGGGGTCCAAAGTTAAGGTACTTTTAGGTCAATATATTTTTTTTTGTAGATTCTCCAATTTTTTTTCCTTCCCCTGGGAGGTATAGAAATGACTTCTAAATCGTCTACAAAAAAAATTATACAAAAATCTTTTTCGTACTAGCCTATTTTTCTGGGGTACTAAACCACTATATTTTCTGTTTAGGAAGATGCTCTTAATAGCTTTCTTCGCATACGGTTGCTGTTCTGGTGTAACTTTCATAAAATCTATGGCCCAATTTTTTGCCAAGATTTCGATCTCGGGGTTTGAGGTTGAAGTATCTCCAGATGACGTTTCTGTTAATTGATTTTGTTTAACTGTTGATCGAAACTTTTTACTTGCCGGTTCTTTTTTAATTGTTAGTGCATGTTGTGGAGTAACCATGTTTTCTACTTCTAAAGTTGTTGACAGTGGATCTACATCAGGCTGCTGGAAAAAATATCAATCTTATACCAATTAAAATTAACAAACAAAAAATAATGGTATAGTATCTAAAATTTAGTGAACACCTTAAAACTAAAATTAAAAATATGAAAATTGTCGTAAGTATATCCCACTAACATTTGGTCCAAACCGAATAAACATTTTAAACGAGATACAAAGTATAAATACTTACCACATATTTGACTTCCAAAATTTCCTGGCTTTGATTTTGATTAATAGAATCCCTCTCTTCTATTTTTGAATCTTCCAAGCATTCTGAGCCAATTATGGCAAAAACCTTTTCTTCCGTAGTAGTTAGATTCCCTATTCTTTTCTTGATCTTTATAGAAGCTTTCCAATCACTCCATGACTAAACATTAAATAAAAGTTAAAAAAATCTAGATTCAAAAATTTTTTGATTAAAGTAAGATAGCTAAAAAAACTCACTCTTTTTAAAAGATATTTAATTGTTTAACAATGCCATTGATAATGTCAAGATTAACTTCATGAAAACATTCTGGCTAATTTAATATCTTTAAAAAAAAGTGAGATGTTTATTTTAAAATTAATTGTAATTATTTTTCATTCCTTGTTTCTTTGTTTTCGAGAAAGGTAAACAACCTAATTTAAGTAATGGTGACATTTATTATTTAGTATTTATAGAATTAATTTTCGAAAAGATATTTCTGGAATTGCATTAGTTATACAAGGTGTCTCTGAATAACTGTGCCAATTTTTTCTGAGTGATAGAGGAGTAAAACTTTTTTTAATTATAAAGTATTGTCCAGCCTTATTCTTGAACCGTCGACACGATGTGGCCGACTACTTTTATCATTCTGTCCTCTTATTTTTCATGTAAATGAAAAGGACAGAATGTTCAAAGTGGTCGACCACATCGTGTCGAAATGCGCTTCCTTAAAAGTTAAAATATTTGGAAATTTTGCTAAAGAATGTAAATGGAACGAGGCGGTAATATAACTTTAAGCAGTTTTTGTAATGATGTGTTTTTAATATTCTTATAACAAATAGTAAATAAAATAGTTAACATTTTTCATTATACTCAATTAATCACGAAATTTTAAGTAAAGCCTACTTTGATGTTTTTTAAATTTATATTTTAGCTAAAAATTATGAAATCTACTTTTATTCCGAAACGAAGCAGCATAGCGACTTACACTTTACTTTATTTACAAAAAAATATTTTTTTTGGAAATTTTTAAAGTGATTTAACTTTTTAAGGAAGCACTTCCGGGCAATACTTCATTTATCAAAAATGCTTAGTTTCACTTCCTGTATCACCCCAAAAAAATATTGGCACAGGTATTCAGTCATACCCTGTATAGGTACATACCGGGTGGAAATGAAAACCGGGTCACCTCTATAACTTTTTTATTTATGAATAGAAAAATTTGAAATTTGGCTATGTTCTATGGTTCAAAAAAACAAATTTTATGTGCATTTTTTATTTTCGAAATCACTTCCGGTTTCACCGGAAACACCATGAACTTTGTTTTTTTAAATGTAACATCCCATATTTTTATTCATGGCTTAAAATACTTTTAAAAAAGAAGAAGTTTTGAGATATTAGTTTTTATTTTAAGCCATGAATAAAAATATGGGATGTTATATTTAAAAAAACAAAGTTCATGGTGTTTCCGGTGAAACCGGAAGTGATTTCGAAAATAAAAAATGCACATAAAATTTGTTTTTTTGAACCATAGAACATAACCAAATTGCAAATTTTTTTATTCATAAATAAAAAAGTTATCGAGGTGACCCAGTTTTCATTTCCACCCGGTAGATATACATATATAGGTATTATCAATTATTTTCTTACTCTTTGCCACTGTTTTCTTGTCTTAATCGGTCCATCATATCTATTCAATTTTATTACTAACTCATCCCACTTTCTAGAAAATGTTGTCATGTCTCGCACTTGGTTTCGAGCAAATGCAATATTTTCTTCCATAAAATCTATAAGTATAGTTTTTTGAACCTCCGATGGCTTGCTGGTTTTTCTTTTGGTGGACATCGTTTCTATAGCACAATTACTAAATTAGTATTTTTGAATTTATAAGCTATAGATTGCACTTACTTCACAGACATGTATTAAGATTTTGAGGAAATTTATAAAAAAATATATTTTTTCACTCCCAATAGTGTAAATGTGTCATTATTATGTTCTTTGGAGGTGCGGTGCATATCTAGATTTTACGGTCCTTAACCCATTGGGACAGAATAACGAGGCAGACTCGTGGTATGTAACTTTTGCCAAACGTAGAAATAACGAGTCTCAGACGTGATAACTTATTTAATTTTTGGTTGTTTTTCATTTGGTAAATTTTGGGTTTAAAATGGTCTAACATTAAATTTATTATTTTCTTACATTTCAACATTTTTATTTCAAAAATATTTTTTGTATATTTTCGTATTTTGTGTATTTTCGTTAAGGCAATAGTCGGCAAATTTGAGCGCTTGAGTTTGAAATTCTCTTGATATTTGCGATTTTGGTCATAACTTTTTTTCCAGTGGAGTTTTTTTAAAATTTCTTTTTTTGGTATAAAGAAGAGTCTTCTGGCTACCAATTTCTTCTTTTTTTTATTTTAGTAAGTGAAACCAAATAGTAAAACGGGCTCTTTACAAAAAATGTTCGCTTAGCGGCTCCTTGAAATATTCTAAAAAACTAATTAAAATAATATTTTTTTCCAAAGCTAGAAATAAATTAAGATATAAACGAAGACTTTGATGTTGCGTTTTTTTGTTTTAAATATACATATTTTTAATTTTTTTACAGCATCCCAAAAATTTCTTAAAATTTTACTTAATTTTTGGGATGCTGTTGGTAAATAGTTTAAAAATATATTTAAAACAAAAAAAAACGCAACATCAAAGTCTTCGATTATATCTTAACTTATTTCTAGCGTTGGAAAAAAAATATTATTTCAATTAGTTTTTTAGAATGTTTTAAAGAGCCGCTAAGCGAACATTTTTGGTAAAGAACCCGTTTTACTGCTGCCGTATGATTATTTGGTTTGACTTACCAAAATAAAAAAGCTTCAATGGAAAAAAATATGACCAAAACGACAAATATCAAGCGAATTTCAAAATCAAGCGCTCAAATTTTCCGACTATCCTCTTAATAAATTTTGAAATATACATATTTTTTTCATTCTTATCCAATGAAAAATAAATACTGTATTTTGGTCCACATTATAAAAAAATACTGTCTCAATGGGTTAATTGGTTGCCAATGACGATGGGAAATAATAAATATTATTTCCCTACTTCATTTTATTGCAAATATGACATATTATTTGGTAAATTTTCTAAAAAAAATTATAAAAATATTATAATAAATCAAAAATCTTTTCTCTTTTTATAAATCAATTAAAAATTTTAAACAAAAATAATAATTTTAATTTGACCCGACAAAAAATAAATAATACTTCAAATGTCAAACTGACATACTGTAATTTATTATAAAAAGTCAAAATAAATAATTGGATTATTTTTTAATATAGATTGGGAGTGAAAAAAACGTTGTATACAACTCGGGGGTTAAATCGTTCCTCGGGCTGCAATCTGGTCCTCGACTATTAATACACTATTTACCCCCCATATAGTATAATATGCTATAAAACACTTACCCATCTTTGATATTTAAATTGAAGAATTGGTCAATACTGAAAGAGGAACGATGAAAACAATAAACTTTAAAATTATTAATTTTAAGGTTATAAATAACACCTACGAGAAAAGTCGGTCGCGGGTCGGTTACCTCTCGCCTCTCTCAAAGCCACCAACCGAATCAATCCGGCCTTGTTTAGGGACAAAGGAAACGAGAGCTATGGAAACTAGTCGCGTGCGAAAATAAAGTGAGATACCTAGATACCATTAAATGTAAGCGAGTAAGGTAACGACCGATGTAATATAGATTTTATTTCTATTCTCAAACGATCACACGCACACGCTATTTTAAAATAATAACAAAAGATGGTTGCTACAGGAAGAGAACAGAAAAATGCCCGAAAACGTCAAAATAAGCAATAATAAATGTAAATACTTTTGCAAACGAAGTTTTCTTCGGATTCAAGTATCAATTTTCGGTCTTCAGGTTCTGGCTTGTTTATATGCGGTTTCGGTCACCGGCGAGATGTTAGCAATAAGTATTTTACATGTAATTCTCCGTAAGAGGTTTTTTCTAAATAACTTCCTTCCTTATCAATTCACAAAAGAAATAAATACACCAAATTAAAGTACAATTAAATCCCTACAGAGTGGTAGCACCCACTTTGCTTGTCCGTCCCGATTAAGTGTTTTATAGCACCCCAATCGAACTTCTACCACGTATTTTCAAATTTTTAAATATTAACTTACAAAGACAAATGATATGTCTATGGATAGAATTTTTCATGTAGATGACGATGATATTGGTTACTTTGCTTGTCCGGGCCAATTAAGTGAGTAATTAACAAAAAACATAATTTTTCGACATTTTTATAAATGTTAACTTTATAGTTTAAACACTAGTTTATTAACGTAGTATTGTTGCATAAAAAAGTTAATTACACCAAAAGATCTGAAAATTAATTGTGATTACGGTGGTAAGTCACACTTTGCTTGTCCGTCCATAATTAATTTCCTATTAACCAGCAATAACTTTTAGAACGCCAAATTCAAAACAAATATGCGGCAAAAGTCAATCAAAGAAAACAGTGTTTAATAATTAACTCAAAAAAACAATTTATATGTCCAGAGACAGGATTTTTAATTTGGATAACAATGGCATTGGTCACTTTGCTTGTCAGGGCCGCATATTTTTTTGGAATTTAGCGATCTAAAAGTTATTCCTGGCTAATAGGGAATTAATTATGGACGGACAAACAAAGTATGATATACTACCATAATCACAATTAAATTTTGATTATATATATATATCAATTAATTGGCCCGGACAAGCAAAGAGACCAATACCATCGTTACCCAAATTAAAAGATATCTTTGAGTTAATTATTAAACATTGTGTTCTTTGATTGACTTTCGCCGCATATTTGTTTGGAATTTTGCGTTCTAAAAGTTATTGCTGGCTTATAGGTAATTAATTATGGACGGACAAGCAAAGTGTGACATACCACCGTAATCACAATTAAATTTTTGATCTTTTGGTGTAATTAACTTTTCTATGCAACAATACAATAAATTAGCGTCCAAACTTCATAAATTTCGAAAAAATAGTGTTTTTTCTTAATTACTCAATTAATTGGCCCGGACAAGCAAAGTGCCCAATATCATCCTCATCTACATGAAAAATGCTATCCATAGATATACCATTTGTCTTTGTAGGTTAATATTTAAAAATTTGAAAATACGTGGTAGAGGTTCGATTGGGATGCTATAAAACACTTAATCGGGACGGACAAGCAAAGTGGGTACCACCACTCTGTAGGGATTTAATTTTACTTTAATTTGGTGTATTTATTTCTTTTGTGAATTAATAAGGAAGGAAGTTATTTAGAAAAAAACCTCTTATGGAGAATTACATGTAAAATACTTATTGCTGGAAAACTTATTGCTAACATCTCGCCGATGTTTCGGTCTGCTAGCTTTTTATTCGTGTGGAAGTCTGTCGCTGCCTCTACAAAACGTTTCGTAAGTGCTAAGGCCCGGTTGCACAGTTCAAGCTTAAGCTTCAAATGACACTTAAACTAAAAATATGACAGAAATACAATAGGATATCTGTCAATTTTTTTAGTTTAAGTGTCGCTTCAAGCTTAAGCTTCAACTGTGTAATTTGCACTTGGTTTGCACCGCACTCTCTACTCGAGATTTTTCAAGATTTTTGGACGTTTGTATTGGTATTCGGTAAGGTAGTTTTTTCGGAAGAATAATGATGCCTATAATTTTTGTAATCGGACACAAAAATCTTTGCGCTGTATGTAGATTGTAGATACAAAAGATGAAAAGACTGACTGAAAATTGAATTTACACATGCAGAACAACGAACAACAGTATGATGGAACGCTCATTCGACACTTTGTGAACTGAAGACTCAAAATATGGGCACATATTATATTTATTTCTCTATGTTGTCAAGATCCACTATGTGAACTATATGTCCGAAAACCGATCGTCCGGATTGTACCTGAGGTCCGTGAAGTTGGCGGGACCAACACCTTCAATTTTAATGAAATTGTTATTACTAATTAGTGCTTAATTTGTTCTAATTTGTGCTGTAAAAAATTTAATTTGGGTTAAAGCGGCTTTGAAGACTATTCAACTCACAAGTGATTATTTTTTGTGACAAGTAAAACGTCAAAAATATCAGCGATTATTTCATGACGTTTATGTCAAACTTCAATAAGTTTGAAGTTGGCTGTCAAATTTTGTATAAGAAAGTGAAAAATGTTCGTTAAATAGTCCCCATAGATAACATAATACATATAGAATGCAAACTCAATAGTACCTTTTGATAACGTAAAAGCGCCCTCTGGTTTTTTGGGGCCAAGTATGTTTAGACGCGCGGGAATTTTGAATCTGCAATTTTTATATTTGTATTTTATAGTTTTATTATTTTATAAAGATGTATCTTTAATTTGAAAGGGTAATTTTTAAATTTTCAAACAAATTTATTACTTAGGTATTAACTATAATTAAAGATACATATTTACAAAAACCACCCAATTTGTAGAATATAACATAATAAACAAAATTTTATATTTAAACATTTTATTTAAAAATTAGAAATTGTATAGAGTTACATACAAACTGTAAATCAGTAAAACAGATTTAAAGAAGATTTTAGATGTTATAAAAGTAGAAGTATGATTTACTCAAAAATAAATTAGAAAATATAAATTTTAAACATTTACGTCTTTTGAAAATCCAAATCCATTCTCCTAGGATTATCTGGAAAACCGTAAAATGTCTCACTTAGATGTTGCAAGGACAACTGTATAAACCCAGTTTAAAAGTATTCTTGAAAATTAATAAAATATTTTAAAAATGTGAGATGTAAGCATAGGATGTAAGTACAAAAAGTAAACATACCTAGATCTAGAATTAAAAAAATTGCTGAAAATCCAACGGTAACAGTAACAAGACCCTTTTAAACTCAAGTATCATTTCTCTAAAACACATAAAACTGATGCATTTTGAAAGCTAACTATCACATAACTATCAATTCTGACAACAAAAAAATGATTCGCCAAGTTGATTTTTTCTTTAGGTTCATAAAGCGCCATCTATACTTTTGGGGCCAAGTTCTTTTGTGTTATCAAAATTTAGCATTGAGTTTGCATTCTATATAAATTATATTATCTATGATAGTCCCTTATTTACTCTTGTTCAAATTATAAGTCGAATATTTTTCATAAATTACCACTCATGTCATTTGGGGTTAAAAATTAAAACTTAACCCCAAATGACATTCCTGATAATGACAGTGAAAAATATTCGACTTAAATTTGACCACTCGTGATATTACATATGATTATTTCATGCCTTCCTCCTGACAAGCGTTCTGATTGGTCCTACCTAAATTATCAAGTCAAACGTTTTGACGTTGACCTGACATGTGTTTAAATTTCAAATTTGACATTTGAAGTAAAGACTGACGTTAAAATTGACAATTCTTTTTTGTATTTTGCAGAAATAAGGCTTGAAATAATCTATCCAAATACAATTCGTAGGTTGAAATCACTATAATAATTCTGTAGCTTTATTGCCAATTCAATTGTGTTGCTTTTTAGAAACACCACGAGTCCGTAGGACAGAATTATTGCGGATTTCAACCTACTCATGGTATTACTATTGATTATTTCATGCCTTCATCCGGACAAGCGTTCTGATTGGTCCATTTGCCATTGGGTTATCGTGATAATTAGGGTCCTACCTAAATTATCAAGTCAAACGTTTTGACGTTTACATGACATGTGTTTAAATTTCAAATTTGACATTTGAAGTAAAGACTGACGTTAAAATTTATGTTAAAAAATAAAAATAAATAAACTAAACTATGAGTTCCCACTATCACTCATAGATGTGAAAATTTTCTTTCCAGCTGATAAAATAATATGTATGCTTCACCACTAACTGTGCTTTTCGCAGAAATCGTCGTTACCCTTGAATCATTATACTCATACCACACCTGTGAATAAGCGTGTCGGCAATATGCGGTGTAGTGTCCACTGTATGTTGTGCCGCTATAGTTACTCAGAGGATATAAATTGTAACGGCATTGTGTATGTGGCTCTTCAGCGTAATTCGTCATGTCCAAACCCTCCAGGGGAAAACCAACTATAACATTCAATTTTTCCTTAAACCTTTTTGTTGGTGAAATCCTTTTCAAATGGATTACTAATATTTTAGGGAACTTGTGGATCTTAAAAGATTTTGTACATTTTCTTCGCTTCTTACACTTCAAACATGTAGGCTTCTCATCACCATCCAAAGTTTTCTCTCTGCTAAAACTGTCGAGGCATTGTGATAGTCGTATAGGCCATATTTTTTGAGGTATGGGAAGCGACAAGTCCCAGAAAGGATCAAATGTAACTGAGCAGTGACCACAGTGTGTGCATTTAAATGTCGACTTTAACTGCCCAACAAAAATATCCATCACCTTAGAATTTTCTCTTCGTAAATACCTTTGACAAGACTCTGAATCACTTAAATTTTCATCAATTTCACTGTGAATTTGCGTTGGTTTGGTGGTGACCCTATTGACGTCTTCTTGTATACCTTCTAATAAGCTCCTGAGGAATTCTTGAGCATCCTGCTGTGAGTACCCTATAATAGCGTGGTGCAAAGGATGTTGTATTTACAACTCGATCCGATGAATCCTCCGACCACAATTCTTTTATGACTTGCGACTTGCCCAAATGCTTTGATTAACTATCTGAATGCTTTTTTCGGAAGATTTTAAAATTATATTTTTTTTTGAAGACCAAAGAGACTCACCAGCATTGACATCATATCAGTAGTTGAAGAAAAAATCGGAGGCAAAATCTCTTCAATTTTCTTAGTAGATCCGTAGTAAGATGAAAGAAATGTTGGTAAAGATAGAGATGAAGCCAGACGGATTCCCAAACCACCTTTTTTTTAACAGGAAGCGTTGCTTGAAGCCAAACATCTTCAGAAAAATTATTTTTTATTTTATTTATTATGTTTGACTTAAATTTTAATTGTGAGATGAAAATTGTAGAAAAAATATAAAAATCCATACGGAACCATCTTCTAATATCAATATTCTTTCCAAAAAAACAAAGTTATACAGCAAATTTATTTATAGCAAAAATGACGGGTGGAAACGAAACACGGGTCACCTTTATATCTTCTTTATTTATGAAAATACAAATTTGAAATTTGACTATGTTGTATGATTCAAGAAAACACATTTTAGGCAATAAAAGTTTTTTCAATACGACTTCTGGTTTTACCAGAAGTGACATCAACTTTATTTTTATAAATATAACACCCATTTTTTTGTTCAAAATATGAAATGAAAATTTTATAATAAGAGTATGTTTGTGATAATTTTTTTAATTTTTTTTTTGAAATTTTGAAAAACAAAATTTTTTTTTCTTCATCCGAAGTTGATAAAAAATAAAAACTACCAAAACTCATTCCAAATAATACAAACACCTAAGGAAAATTGTATTTTGTAAAATTATTTAGGCAGTTTTTGAGATATTAATTTATGATCTTTTTTTAGTAACGTTTTTGCAAACTCTTTTTTTTAATGCAAAGATGGCGGTTCACATGGTTTTTCAAAAAAAAGATTTTAATTCGATTATTTTGATATCCCATATGTAGGGTGTAATCAATTTACTTATGCCAGTTTTTCATATTTTTTGTACTCGGGATTTTTCAAAATTTCAAAAAAAAAAATAAAAAATGTATCACAAACATACTGCTTTTCTAAAATAGTCTTAAATAATGAACAAAACATTAGGTACAAATCAAACTGAAGGATAATTCCTTTGATCTACCTTTATTAGTGGAAAAGTGTACCAAGCAGCAATTACACAAGTTTGCAGAGTGATGGACGCTGCGTTTCGTTCTTATTAGCACTCATCAGCATCACTAGATCCAGGTGATGGGAACCTTCCCATTGCTCCGGGAGACTTGAAAATTTTTCAGGTCAATCCGTATTAGGATGTACGAATAGACGGGCCCAAACTTCGTTACTTTTGTTTAAATCCCGACGACATTAGGATTTTTTCAAAAATTCACGCCGCTGACGAAATAATCAATAGTAATACCATGAGTAGGTTGAAATCCGCAATAATTCTGTCAATTTATTGACAATTGAATTGGCAATAAAGCGACAGAATTATTATAGTGATTTCAACCTACGAATTGTATTTGGATAGATTATTTCAAGCCTTATTTCTGCATAATACAAAAAAAATTGTAAATTTTAACGTCACTTTTTACTTCAAATGTCAAATTTGAAATTTAAACACATGTCATGTAAACGTCAAAAGGTTTGACTTGATAATTTAGGTAGGACCCTAATTATCACGATAACCCAAAACAAATGGACCAATCAGAACGCTTGTCAGGATGAAGGCATGAAATAATCAATAGTAATACCATGAGTAGTAGTTGAAATCCGCAATAATTCTGTCAATTTATTGACAAATGAAATTGTGTTGCTTAGAAACACCACTCGTCCTACGGACTCGCCTTATTGTGGTGTATCTAAAAAGCAACACAATTGAATTGGCAATAAAGCGACAGAATTATTATAGTGATTTCAACCTACCAATTGTATTTGGATAGATTATTTCAAGCCTTATTTCTGCATAACACAAAAAAATTGTAAATTTTAACGTCACAGTCTATACTTCAAATGTCAAATTTGAAATTTAAACACGTGTCATGTCAACGGCAAAACGTTTGACTTGATAAGTTATGTAGGACCCTAATTATCACGATAACCCAATGGCAAATGGACCAATCAGAACGCTTAGCAGGATGAAGGCATGAAATAATTGGAAAAATAGCACGATAAGTTTTAGGATTTTATTAAGTGTCAGCGTACTAAAAAATTATAAAAATTAATAAGGGTGTTAAGGTAAACATTTCCCTTTATACTGCAACTCCTTCTAAATCGGATGAAAAACAGCTCCTTTGAGGTGAAAATTGGGAGTTCGGTTTATAAAGTTAGTTCCTTGGTGTAAAATCTCCCATTATACAGGGTGTTTCTAAATATATGCGAAGAAATTCTACAGGCGATTCCTTGACCAATTCTAAGACAAAAGTAAAGAATAAAAATTTTCTCAAAAGTGCTCTATTTTTTAGTTATAGGTTATGGGGGGTCAAACTTTCTATATTTTTTTCATTTTTTGAGTATAACTTCTTTATTTTTTAAGATAATTTGATCAAATTTGAAACACACTCTAGTTATTATAGTCGTAACAAGATAAAAATATCAAATATCGAAATAAAATACATGGGGATGTATTTTGGTGGTATAGACCCCATTTTTTATTCCATAACTTTTTTGTGCTACCCCACTTAACATTTTAAATGAGATATTCTAATTCCTTGCTTTTTTCTGAAATTTTTTTATCTCTTTAATTTTTTCACAGCTGGGTACGGTTTGTATAAATATTTCTGGGTAAGCAACTTTAAAAACGACGATTTTGACTATTGTATAAAGTTTGTTTCTATGGAAATACCATAATAAATTTTGTTTTAAATATAAAAGCAGTTCGATTTTTCTAATTTTTGAACTTAAGAGGATAGCCGGTGTAATTTGGGTATAGGTGATTTCAATGTAAATTTTTGTCGTTTTCAAAGACAAAGTACGGCCATACCGATCAAAAAAATCAAAATCGGTTTTCACATATCTTTTCCAGACATTTAAGAGAATGTCGAGATTCTCTTTTTTTTCATATATTTTTGTTTTATATTTATTTAGCGTGATTTTTAAAAATGCAAAAAAAATCTAAATTTCAAAAGCCTATAACGATGTTATAATGCAATATTTATGTTTTAAATTTAATACAATACACATGCCTTGGGGTATCCTTTTCCAAATTAACTTCGAAAAATCAAAAATAAGTTGTAGTTTTTCTGGGGTTTATTTTTAAAGAAAATAGCCAAATTCGCGCAATTTTTACTACACAAAGACAAAAATTGTAAAAAATTATAGCCTGAAGATTCTACATTGCACCCCAAAAAGAAAATTAAAAAAATCTTTCAAAGAAAAGTTTTTATGATCAAAAACACAAGACCCTACCGAATACACCGGCTATCCTCCTAAATAACTTTGTTAGGAAGATAGAAATAGTATATTGTTTTATTAGGAGTAAAAGAAGTACTTTTTGTAGCGAGCATGTAGGTTTGCGGGACGAGCTTTGAGAGTCCCGCGGATTCATGCGAGCCACAAAAAGTTCTTTTACTCCGAAAAAAACATGCTATTTTTTCTTCAAACGTCGAAATTTTTAAAATAGTAATATAATAAATAATTTTAAAATTTGATATTTAATTTACATACAACACACAATACAATGTTAGAGTATATTGGGTGGCCTAAAATTCGTTTCTACTTTTTTAAAATTGTGATTTAATGTTAACATTGTTTAATTTCAATACATGTATATTGGATTGCGGAATAAACGAAAGTAGAAATTTAATTTCTACTCCTAGGCAGTACAAAGTGACCATAGAATCAACGAACATAAAAAGTGACATTTTAAAGCCCGTCAAACGTCACAGAAGACTGTACTTTAATGACGTTCGAAGAAAAAAAAATTCTTATCACTTTATTGTTTCAAATATTATTTAGAATATATGTATGATTTTTTTTCACCTCATTATAAATCGCAAAACGACCATAGGGTTCTCCTTTCTTTGGAAGGTTCGTAGTGCCCTGATTCATTTTAATACGGTTGTCAGGTCGAAGCGAAAAAAATAAATAAACATTCAGATTATAAAAATCTTTCAGATTGACTTGTTTTATCTTTTACCTAAAAGGTAGTTGAAGTATAACAAATTATTTTTTACTTATAACAATCAATAATTTTTGGAAACTTGTGTGTACTAACTTTTTGCTTTAAAGTTTGATTATTAAGCCAATAATTATAAATTTTTAAAAATATACATTTAATACAATTTCAAGTTTTATATAAAAATTCATGCTTTTGAACAAAATGTGGTCTTTTGTGACTACACCAGAAAATGCAACGTTCAACCTTAAAGCATTACTCAATAGAATGCAGTTTCGAGTTCTTGGATTATAAAATTTATTGATATTATTTATTTATTGCTTTCATTTATACAGGGTGATGATAAAGTTTCGAACCTTAATCAAAACTGCCGTATTTAATTGTTTTGAGAAAATCGCTCGGACAGGTCAATTTTAGTTTTTAAAATGCCATCTCTTGATATAAAATAATATTAATGACGTCACTGGTGCTTTAACAATGACGTCATCAGCGATTTTTTTAAATGGAAGCCCCCCTTTTTTTACTCATTATCGATAGAAATTCATGTCACTTAAACAATTTTTAATAAAAAATCTTTTTAATTCAAAAAAGGAAATTTTTATTTTAACGAAAAAGGTTTTATAAAATTAAATTAAAATGAATTTGAAGCTACCAATAATAACAAAAGAAAGTAAATATATAAATAATGCGCATTCTAATGCAAATGTTAAATGTATTTAACAAAATTTAATAAATAGTCTTGAAAAACTAATTTTTTGATTCCATTTAAATGTAAGGAAATTTACAAAAAATAAAATTTTAAATTTACCATTTATTGAAATCGGCCAAAATAAATCTTATACAACATTCAAATTTTTCAAATTTAATAGTACAAATTAATTTTAAGTTTATATTAAAAAATTTTTTTACAATTTGTTTACAAATGTAACAATTTTTTTATATCATAAATGTCTATCAAAAACCAGTGAAAAAAGTGGGGGTTTCCATTTAAAAAAATCGATGATGACGTCATTGCTAAATCACCAGTGACGTCATTAATATTTTTATTATACCAAGAGATGGGATATTAAAGACTAAAATTGACCAGTCCGAGCGATTTTCTCAAAAAAATTAAATACGGCAGTTATGAATTAGGTTCCAAACTTTATCATCACCCTGTACTTTTGGCAAGCATTCCGTTTAACCAGTTCGATAATAAACGTTTCCTATTTTGTTGTGAATTCGTGAATAGCGTGTTTTCTTTATTTTCTCGTGAAAGCGACTCGTTCCCATCAAGGGTACCGTTCTCAAAAAGTTTGCGGTTTATTTGCTGTCAAATATCTGGACAGAGCTATTCCATATAAGAACAGAGTAATTAGAGTTTGGAGTGGAATAATTGGCAATCGAATAATCTGTCCATTTTTTTATTAATGGGACTTTACTCTCAAATATACTTACAACTTTTGAGGGACGAAGTTATTCCAACCATCCGAGGATTTCGTGATATAAATGACGTGTATTTTCACCAAGATGGATGTCATGCACACAACACCTTAATCATCACAGATTTTTTAAATCGAAGTTTTCCTATCAAATGGATTGATACTTATTCTCAACCATTGGCTTGGTCAACGAGATCCCCGGATTTATCCCCTTTTGATTTTTGATATTACCTTAAAAACACCATTTACCAGGGAGGTAAATTTAATTACCTGCAGGCTTTGCGAAATAAAATAATTGATGAATCGAATGCCATAAGCGTGGAAACATTGAACAAAATTTCTAATTCATTTTATGACCGCTTGGGATACTGTTCAGCACAGAAAGGTAACGCCTTCGAAAGATTTTTATAACATAACAACCGCATCAAAAATCGGTTCTTTTCAGGACCACCAAATTTTAACAAAAAGAAATCTTTTCACATTGCGAACGATTATTTTTATGCAGAAAAATTTCCTAAAATCGTTATTTCTATATTATTCATTTTTCAATTCCACCATTCTTCAACGAACGTACATCACCTATAATTTTACTGATTTTCTAAAATAATATTACCTATCTTTCATTAAAGGAGTCGATTTAAAATCATTCGAAATTTTAAGGCCGTGGGGCTAAAATTTACTAATTCTATAAAGAATTATAATTATTATTATCCCTTGTAGCTCTAACGGCCCTGCAATTTCTTAGTGTAGAATTATTTGCAAATAACCTTGACCAGTACATTGAAGGTCAAGCGATAAATATTTACATTTTTTAAATAGCAACCACCCATTTTTATTGTGTATTTCACAGGTTTATGGAGCATATTTTTTTTATATTTCTAAAGTAAATAGTTTAGAAGTTACAAGAGTTTAAATTTGTAATGTTATTTTGGCAACGTTGTCCCGTTTTTTTAAATAACCACAAGCCGTACAACTTTTATTTTAAACATGTTTCTGTAAAATGCTTAATTTTAAAAATAAAGCAGCGTTGCAGAACTTTAAATATTAAAAATTTAAATCCTTTTGTAACTTTCAAATTATGTATTTACTTCAGAAAAATGTAAAAATATGTTCCATAAACCTCTAAAGGCAAGCTACATATAATAATATGCAATCAAAATGGGTGGTTATACTATTTAAAAAAAAGTTAGTGATTATTGCCTGACCTTCAACTTGCTGTTCAAGCTGTAACTGTTGAATGCAACACCCCTTCCGGAATCCGGAAATTAGAAGAAATAAGATCTGATGATATTCCTGTTTTTTTAATCAACTCAGATGAAGAATCTTCACCTTCACCAGTTTTATTAAAGCCAAAGCAGTAAAGATTTTTTAATGAAATTTTGTATACGTGCTTTTGAATAGTGGACGCTCAGTTGGTAAAACATTGACTAATCCTCGACTTTTGTAAATGGTGTTGGATGGAAGAAGAAGACACAAAACAGTCAAATACTTTTTAAGTATGTATTCAAAAATTTTAAAAAATTCTGTTTAAAAAAATCAACTTTGGAGGCTTATAACTGCTCAGGGGTTCATTTTTGGATTAAGATAAATAGGGTCATATCAACTTATTTTTAAGTCTACTATCTACTGTTAATCGTTGTCGGTTGAATTTTGGGACAACCTCTGTAGAACTAAAAGTGCTAAAAATTAGGAATTTGCTAAGAAAACTAAATCATATGAGGCTTTTGTCGAAGAAGAGGTAGTTTTAATGGTTCCAGTAACTAGATCAAGTCGATCAAGAAGAAATTGCTGAGTGTTGAAGATATGAATTACCTAACCACATTGAAGAGAGTGGTTTCGAAAGATCGTTGTCAAAGGTAAGGTTTGCAAAAGGATCAACCCAGAAAATAAATAAAAGATGAAAGTTTATTTTATAATTTTAACTTTTTTTACTTTAACTTTAAACACATAAGTTTGTACATAATTTTATTTGTTTAATATTTTTTATATTTTGAAACACTTTTCTTTTACTAATAAATACAGATGAGTCCGCCAAAAAACGGAAACACGTCAATATTTTTTGAACCGTATTGAATTAAAAAAAAAGTTTAGACAAAGGTTTATTCAATTTAAATAAGCTACCATTTAAATATATTTTTAATATACAGGGTGATCGTTTTTTAAATGCAACACCATATATATTTTTGGATCGTACGATTAATTTGAGTAAACTTTTGTAGACATCATTTTTTATAAAACTAGTTGTTCTTGAGTTACAAGCAATTCTTTAATGTTAAGTTCGGCAATAAGTTATTATTAACTTTTTATAAATATAAAAGCATGTATTCAGCGTGATGAAAATTTTAGAGACGTCATTAAAGTTAATCACGTCTT
The DNA here is from genome assembly GCA_963971135.1 of Stenus bimaculatus. Taxonomy (NCBI): domain Eukaryota; kingdom Metazoa; phylum Arthropoda; class Insecta; order Coleoptera; family Staphylinidae; genus Stenus; species Stenus bimaculatus. Next base: position 40,808,171 of record OZ020180.1, read on the forward strand.
TAAGAAAATATTTCTTATGAAGAAATATTTTTAATCACCTGTTTAACGTTAACGACGTCTCTAAATTTTTCATCACAGTCGCTGAATACATGCTAATGAGTTCTAACAAAAGCCAATCCTATTTTTAAGTTTAAGTAACATAACTTTAAAATTAATTCACTTATACTTTTGTTTAAACAATTTTTAAATTCAATACTTTATACCTCTATATTTAATTAATTAATGATATTACTCATAATAATCATTACCCAATGTAATACTGCAGCTTTGTGATTGGTCATTTGGTACGCACACGGTCCAAGCATGTTGAATAATGTAAAAAATTTAGTAATGAATTTCATTACTTATCAAAAAGTTCAAATGTAATGAATCGTTTATTCAATAGTCGTGGAAAAACTATTTTTTTAAATTCAATACGGTTCAAAAAATATTTAGGTGTTTCTATTTTTTGGCGGACCCTGTATAAGTACAATTAATGTAATGTAATTGTTATCTGTTGTTAACTTCATAATTAATCTATTACAATTATTTTCAATTAAAGAAAAAAATGTTTGTACACCTTTGAAATTACCTACGATAATTACGAAAAACAACATAAATACAACCTTGTATATGATGTGTATGACTTTATGCTTGGAAATTCCAAAATAAACTTAGGATACATGCACAGCTTTCGTTTGGCGTAAATTCCGGCGATTTCCTCTTTTGTACTATATTTTGATAAATTATCAAATATCAATTTTGAATGATTTATGCCCGTTTTTTAATTAAAAGCGATGAGAGTAATATAAAATAATAAATGTTTACAAAGATCACCCAGTTTGATTTTAAATTTAAACAAATACCGCAGCATTAAATTATAGGCAATAACGGTAAATATTTTAGTCAAATTATCGTTTTTGTATATAGTACGTATTTGTCCCATATTTATAGCTTGAAATTCTCTTATTCGCTGATTTCTCATTTGTTCATAAAATGGTAATATTCATATTGTAACAATTAACAAAAATACTATTGACCTCATCAATAAAAAATATAATATACTCTAAAAGTGTGAATAATATATTTTTTCTCTTAAATTAACCTATATTCTTAGCTCATAAAATCCAAAATATTTTTGTAAATATTTACCACTAAAAATATTAATGTCGCTTTCGTTACCTAAAAAATAATTAATAATATACGGGCTACTGTTTGTCATCGGCCTCAAGGAGAGAGTGAAATTGAGCATTTCTCTTTTTGCCCCGGCTTGTATTAATCCGATTTTTAAATCAGTCTCGTTTACACCTGAACCGGTATGAACACTAGTCGCGCTTTTATATTACTACTTATTTCACTCCTCGCTATTTTCAGCGAAGTTAATTCTATATACTTAACAAACATCACAAAAAGACATGCGGAAATTGATAATCCAGCATATTGGACCGAAAATGGAATGTGGGGCACAATTTTGGAAGAATGGACACTGAGTAATCATAGGTAATAAAATATGAAAATACAGTCGAACTTCCATAACTCTTCTATAAGTCGAATTTTGTTTGTAATGTGTTTGTAAAAATATTCGTTTTTAACTTTGTGAAATAATTTCTATATCCTGAATTTTCTATATCTCGATTTTTTTTAAAGTTCTTGAAGATTTGAGTTAGAGAAGTTCGACTGTATTTGATTTTTAGAGTTTTATTTATATTTTTTGATATATCAAATTCTTTATTTTATCAAAGGTTCAAAATCAAATCTTTAAAATTAAATCAAAGATGCTCATTTTTCTTGATTGAAAAAAATAGAGCGATAGATCTAATGAGCAGAATCGCGTGTATTAATGTAAAAAATGTGCACAAAGAAAACACCAAATATAAAAAACACGCTTTTTCCAGGTGGTTTATTTCTGTTTGTGTTAGTGTGATAGTATAGACTAATATACTTAAAACATCAAGATTTTGTAGCGTTTTAAAATTATTTCGTATTTTTTAATTAAAAACCACATAGAGGAAAAAGCACAAACAGAAATAAACCACTTGGAAAAGGCGTGTTTTTTATATCTGATGGTGTTTTCTGTGTGCCCATTTTTTACTATTTATTTTTTATTTTAATAAATAAATAATGAATAAATCAATTTATTCTCCTTAAATCCATATTTGTTTTTACATTGACAAATTATTTTTATTTCTGTTCTTGTATTTTTAAAATATGAATACCTTTGTTTTTCTAGGGAAAAGCGAATTTTAAAGTTTACTGCTCCTCATCAAAATGAATACCTTATGGTCGAACGGTCCGACCAGATTAACGATGGTTCGGTAGACAAAGAAGGTAAAATTACGCCAGGAAAAATTGTAAATACTTCCCCTTCAACCCCAACTATGATGTACAATAAAAAACCACCTGGTCGACAAGTTACTGAAACAGACTTATATCTTCTTGGTGCAATTGAAAAATTAGTTTACAGAGTAGATTTTATGGAGAAAAGATTACGACGAGTTGAAGAAATGTTGTACTATGCGATGGCTGGAAATAGAATTGATCAGGGTAACTATTTTGTAAACTATTTTAATAATTTATCTAAATTATTGTTACATTTCAACATTAACTTTGTCTGGAACAGAACCCTGTCCAAATAATTTTTCCAGAGTCGGCACAAACTGTTACTCCTTTTTTACACAAGCTGGAAGAGAAGTAGATTGGAAGGCTGCAAGTAAATATTGTCAAAAACAAGGAGCGCATTTAATAGAAATGGAATCATTAGAAGAAAATCAAGATGTTGTGACCTACATTCAAAGTAATTCGAACTTAAGAGGTATGCTAATTTTAAATGATTCCACTTTATTAATAAATCAAATCCGAATGTTTCTGTGCAATGTGTTGAAAACAAATTTGAATAAAATACATATACCGGGTGGAAATGAAAACTGGGTCACCTCGATAACTTTTTTATTTATGAATAAAAAAATTTGAAATTTGGCTATGTTCTATGGTTCAAAAAAACAAATTTTAAGAACATTTTTTATTTTCGAAATCACTTCCGGTTTCACCGGAAACACCATGAACTTTGTTTTTTTAAATGTAACATCCCATATTTTTATTCATGGCTTAAAATACTTTTAAAAAAGAAGTATTTTTGAGATATTAGTTTTTATTTTTTTTGTAAAAAAATTTTTTTTCAAAAAAAAAAAGGTTTTCGAAGTCGGTGAAAAGTACCAAAACTAATTCTAAATAATTCAAATACCTAAATAAAATTGTAATTTGAAAAAAAATTTAAGTGGTTTTTGAACTATTAATTTTTAAACTTAGTTAATGAAGATTTTATCAAATATCTCACTTTTTTTAAATGCAATGATGCCGGGTCATTCGACTTTTTAAAAAGGGGATTTTATAACGATTATTTTGGTACCCCATATGTAGGGGTATTATTTTGCATGTGTCTGTAATAAAGATACTTAATAGCTAGTATTTTCCAACTTAAGAAATAAATAATTTTACAGGCACATGCAAAATAATACCCCTACATATGGGGTACCAAAATAATCGTTATAAAATCCTCTTTTCAAAAAGTCGAATGACCCGGCATCATTGCATTTAAAAAAAGTGAGATATTAGATAAAATCTTCATTAACTAAGTTTAAAAATTAATAGTTCAAAAACCACTTAAATTTTTTTTCAAATTACAATTTTATTTAGGTATTTGAATTATTTAGAATTAGTTTTGGTACTTTTCACCGACTTCGAAAACCTTTTTTTTTTTGAAAAAAAATTTTTTTACAAAAAAAATAAAAACTAATATCTCAAAAATACTTCTTTTTTAAAAGTATTTTAAGCCATGAATAAAAATATGGGATGTTACATTTAAAAAAACAAAGTTCATGGTGTTTCCGGTGAAACCGGAAGTGATTTCGAAAATAAAAAATGCACATAAAATTTGTTTTTTTGAACCATAGAACATAGCCAAATTTCAAATTTTTCTATTCATAAATAAAAAAGTTATAGAGGTTTTCATTTCCACCCGGTATGATCGTCTGAAATCTGCAAGAAAAAATTGAGAAACTTCCCAGTTTCATTTGTTTAATATAAATAGTACAATTTGTTGAAATAAAAGAAAATCTTAAAAAAAAACCAAATTATTGCAATTTTAAATTGCCATTGTCCAGTATAATAAAATTAAAAAATAGGTTAAAACACAAAACAGTCTTTACTAATAGGAAATAAAAAAAAATTAATTTTTATATCTTTAAGATTGAAAAACTTCAAAAAACACAAGAATGTTAATTAAAATTAGTCTATAATCCTATAATCTACTCTGTATGTTTCATTTTAGTTTATATCTAAAAACCCTTGCTATTTTTGCAAACAAAAAAGAAAGTATAGCATTAAAAAAGCACTTCCTATAGAAAAAATAGTCTTGTACTAATTATTAAACTATCATTATTGTAGGAAAAGATTTTTGGACTTCAGGGTTAAACCCAGGACTTTTGTGGATATGGAGTACAAGCGCGCGCCCGATTTCGACCACAAAAAATCAAAACGGTCAGAAAAACCCAGCAGCCAACATTATTGGTGATGGTAGATGTTTGCGATTGGCTTATGACCCTGCTTTAAGATCTTATACCTATAAAGGAAGCGATTGTTCCGTTCGCTACAGTTACATTTGTGAAAAACCTGAGACCACCTCAAGTAATGAGGTCAAAAGAATAGGAAAGGCAAAGAATATATTAGATGATTAAATCTAATTTTCAAGTATTAAATAAAATTTATTCATATTTATTTTATACATATTTATTATAATTATTATCTATTTAAATAAATATTCAATTAAAAATATAATTTTTATATCCCCAAAAATAAATGTTTAAAGGTAATCGCAGAGTTTTAAAGGCTTTAATAAAACTCCCTCAACCCTTTAAAATTTCCTATAGTCATTTTCAACCAACAGCGAAGTTTAATTTAAGAACACGTTCATTTTTTGAGAAAAAACTGATAAAGTTTCATCCCTCAAAGAACGTTAATTCTACACTTGCTGTTTAGTTCTTTGACATTTGTTAAGATTTAAGATATTTTTTGGTTTAATGACAGAGAATTTATCTGAGATAATATTAGTAAAGGTCGTAAATATTGTGCCACGGCATTATTGAACCATTCGAGACGATGTCGGATGTCTCATACGACAATAGTAAATAAACAGTGAACAGTCGTAGGTTTTGTAATAAATAGTAACAGTCAGAGTACTGTATTTTAATTTCTTGATAAATAAAAGTTAAGACCTAATTACTATTGTAATTGTATTATTTATTGTCAGCATTAAATGGATATCAGGATTTTTTTCAAAAAGGTAAGTTTAGTAACACTATTACATTATCTGCTTTACTTGCATTTTTTTATTGGGGATTGGGATTACAAGTTACAAATAACAATTCTGTTCTATATTTTTTAAGTCATGTATGTCTCTCTTTCGTCTCTTATTAATAAGAATATTATAAATCTGGAAGCTGGAAGTGAATTTTGTGTATATTTTTTAGGGATTACTATTCTTAAGAGAAAAAAGGCTAGAGACAGTAGCAGGTAGCAATGCAAGTGATAATGGCCATGGTAAAACTAGAGATGAGCCATAATCATCTAAAGGTGACACCGGGTAACCATCAAATTCTCAAGCAGCACCTGTGTGTCAATCCGGAAATTATAACAAATGATGGCTGCCATGAAAACGATCTGGGTCGTTATGTTGATCTAAATACGCTGCTTTCGGTTGGGAAAAAGAAGGAGTTGTTAAAAAATCCCTGGGTTCTGCCAAAAAATTACGATTTTAAATCTGATGCAACCCATTTGAAAAGAAAATTCAATTATGCTCTTTGCAAGGACTGTGTACTATTCCCTCCTGTCACAAGCACTGTCAAGGGAGTTTTGGGATCATTTATAATCAGGCCATTCACAAAATTCAAAAGTATTCACTAAGCCTGCCGAAAACATGTTACCACCAACCTCCACCTAACCGCAACAGCAGCTTCAAAGCCGTTTCTGGAAAATGTACCTGTGGACGTCCACTTGCAAAGAAGTCACCAAAAATCAATCGAAGAAAATAGGCAAATAGTGTCATGCATTATTTCATGTATAGTATTTTGCCTGTTAGGGGAAAAGAAGCGGATGGAGGAGTGTTAGAGTGGTTTTCATCTGAAGAGATTAACTTAGTTTATGATTGATGTACGTGATGATGTACTGGTCATCTAGAATTAAGGTTTCTCAATTAATCTGAACCTGTAATGTATGAATCGACATTATTTAGTTTTAATAATAATCGCTCGGGTAAAAGCGCTCGCGGCGCAGGAAAGGTTCACTTCAGATGAAATCCACTCTAGTAGATTTATTGAACTTACGAATCGATTTATGAGACATAAAATTTAAATATAAAATCATTTGGAAAAGTGTTCCCGAAATGCAGTTTATTTGGCGAAGTAATGAGGGAAAATTTAGTAAGTGACATTAAAGGATGGCTTACGCAGTCTTGGCTGATGAAACAGCGGACATATCTGGAAAAAAAACAGCTATCAATGGGCTTGCAGTTTTATGATGAAGGTAAAAGAAAAATACGTGAAGAATTTGTAGGAATTGGTCGTTTTTTGGTTAGCTTTAATCGTCCGCCACAATATTGTGTAGGATTGGATTTTGATAGCTGTTCTACAATGGCAGGCAAAGAGGATGGTGTACAAGCGATTTTAAGATAGAAGTATTCTCGAGCATTATTTTTTCATTGCTCAAGCCACAAACTCAATCTTGTGGTCAATGATGCAAATCAGGTACCAGAATTTAGGAACACGATTGGTACAGTAAAGGACACAATAAACTTTTTCAGAGAATCTACTACTCGTATTTCTATCGCGCCCAATCGATCAAAAATGTGTGAGACAAGATGGTCAGAAAAATATAAATCGATTACAAAATTTTCTCAAAACTTCCCAGAGCTTGTCAAAGGGTTAGAAAAATTATCCACGGAGGGAAATTATGATACAAGAAAATCCGTATACCAATTATATTCAGCGGTTACGAAACCATTGTTCATCGTAGCATTAGTTACAATAAAAAAATACTCGGGATTGATGGAGCCAGTGGCTAACGCCTTGCAAGCAAAGATGATGGATTTGATCGCGGTGGGGAAACACATTACAGGAATTTCTGACGTACTTAAAAAAGACCGTAATGAGACTGATCGAATCACTGATGAATTACTTAAAAAAGCACAAGAAATTGCAATGGAATTAAAAATAAAAATTTCTGTTCCACGTGATACTCAAACGCAAAAAGATAGAAGCAATCCTCCATCAGACAATGGTAGTGAGTAGAGGCAACGTACACTAATTATAACATACCTTGATTCGCTTACATCATCTTTAAATATTAGATTTCCACAAGAAAATACCCCAGCTTTTGCATTAACAAAACTGCATCCCTTATACGGGGTGAGTCAGACCACCCGTAACAGCCTTTTATCTCGAAAACAGTTGGTCCCACATAGATAAAATAAAAATTTTAATTACCAAAGTGAACCCAAAGAATCCATTGGTGCACTTATTATTTTCCGGACAAACCGGAAGTGCCCGGAATCGGAAGTTACTTTGAAATTTCAAATGGCAACATAGGTCGAGTATGGTATCGTTGGAAAGGTCTTTTAAAAAGAAACAACTTTTATTAAAATATTTTTGTAGTATCTTGCATAATTAACAAATTAAATGAAAAAAAATATACAAAGAAGTGACCACATTGGTCTGTTAAATTATGGAAAAATTAAATTTTTTGCATTTATCGCTTTATTCGTTAAAAATAATGAATTTTTTTTTATTTTTGAATTAAGGAAAATACATAACCTAAAAAAGTTGATTATTTTTAACAAGCGAAGCGAAAAATGCAAGTTTCCATTTAAAAAATCATAATTGCCTCTATCCGTACCCATTGAGGATGATGGTAGTGTTTTAATTTTTCCAAAATTTAAGAAACCATTTGTCACTTTTTTGTTTTGTTTTTTCATTTAATTTGTTAATTATGCAAGATATTAAAAAAATATTTTAATAAAAGTTGTTTCTTTTTAAAAGACCTTTCAAACGATACCATACTCGACCTATGTTGCCATTTGAAATTTCAAAGTAACTTCCGGTTTGTTCCGGAAAATAATTAGTGCACTAATGGATTCTTTGGGTTCACTTTGGTAGTTAACATTTTTATTTTGTCCATGTGCGACAAACTGTTTTCGAGATAAAACCCTGTATATGACAAAAAATATACAGGGTGTTCCGTAAGTAATGCATAATAATGAAAGGGGTTGTTCAGGACATCAAAACAAGCAACTTTTGTTAATAAACCCATATTCGGAAATTAACCATTAAGCCAGGGTAAATAAAAAAGATTTAAGGTAATTAAGTTAATTATTTAACAAAATTTACAAAAATTGTTTGAAATTTCGGCCATTTTTTTCAATGCACAAGGTTGCATGCTGGTTCATAGATGTTCGAACCCTCTGGAATATCCCAGCGATGTCTTGGACAATGTTACAAGCAGACATAAGTCTCAACCTAGTGACTTAATGGTTAATTTCCAGATATGGGTTTATTAACAAAAGTTGCTTGTTTTGGTGTCCTAAACAACCCCTTTCATTATTATGCATTACTTACGGAACATCCTGTATAAATATAATACAGACTTACACAAGAACGCATAATTGTTTTTATGAGTTGGATGATGTCACTGCAGAACTGGACCTTTGGTATAATTTGTGGATGAAGAAGAATTTACCTGAAGTCAAATTAAGCGAAATAGAAGTCGTCGACCTATTTAAAGAAACATTTTTTTGCCGCTATGAGAAAAGCACTCTTAATTTTGAGCACTGTTGCTTGTATTAAGGCGACCGTGGAACGATCCTTCAGTACTCTTAGAAGAATGAAGACCGGCCTAACTGAATTATGCCTGATGAGCGTTCATAGGAATTTTGTTAAAGAAAATCGTGAGATGGTAGAAAAAAAAGTTCTCGATAAATTTGCGGCAAATCCGCGAAGGTTATTTAGGTACCTACTACCTACATTGTGATTAATAAAAGTTTTTTTTGTGTTATATTGGGGTTTTCCCGTTTAAGTGAAATAATGAGATGGACGTAATAATGATAAAGTCGTATGCGTCATAATGTGGAATGATCCAAAAATAACCCCCTACACCCTAATCTTTTAGGTAGGCGAGAGAGATATTTTTTATCAAATCTCCTGAAAGATAAATAAAAAGAATGGTCGTCTGTAGCTTAATTTAGAAACTTACCTGGAGTGTGGCGAAAACTATAAGTGTACTTATAGCTGTAGCTACACTGGCGTTGCAGCAAAAACGTTTAAACATAGGGCGTGTGTGTTCCACTAAAGACTCGCAAAGCCCACGACGACCGCAAAGTCGTTTCACATAAGACCGTAGTTGTTTCTTTCGTGCATAAAAATGTCATCGATGGCGACCGCAAGGAGCTCATGACGACCGTATTTATTCGTGGGTTTCTGTGGTCGTTTTTTGAATGGTAACGTTTTGAGCTAGTGGATCGGGAAAATTTTGCGGTCATGTTCGTGGGCTTTAGTGTTCATTTGTGGAACGCGCCCATAATAGACCAATGTTTAAGTTGGATTTTTTTGTATTTATTTAGCCTTAAACTTCATAAACAAACATACTTAACCTCTAAAATAATGACATTTTAATTTACTGCAGGATAAATTAGGCAAATATCATCTCATCTCTCCTCCTCTTCGGCTGATTAGGTCTAATCTGGCATTCAGAATGGTTCATCAGTTCTGGAGGACAAGTGGACACAGGTGATGACAATAACATTTGCTTAAGATCGTAGAACAAAGCGGAATCATCATTAGTACAGAAACTGACAGCAATACCAGTTTTTCCAGCTCTTCCAGTACGACCAATACGATGAGTATAATCTAAATAAAATAAAAAATAATTAATCTCAAATCAATAAACTATTTAATCTAAAAAGCTAACAGTTAGTTATTATGAAGAAGATTAATTTTAAGGCGATTGTTGATAAATTTAAGAAGGATTGAAATGAATCCTTTGAATTTAATCATCATCATCAATAAAATACTAAAATCGTAAGTAACGGAGAAGGTCTTTTTTTGCGTAGTTGTAATTTTGTAGGTGGTTGGACGAAAAATTTCCAAGACGAAAGTGAAAATTCCATTTTTCGATCGGGCCAACCTAAAAAAAGTTATTCCACCCCAAACGAAAAATCGCTTGTATGTTATTTTGAAAACTGTGGTTTTGACCCGCCTGGAATTATCTGTTCATGGACCTGAGAATGTTTCTTCCAAGTGGAGTAAGATTTTTTGGACCACGGGAAAACATTTCTGAAGACAGTCGATTCCTCTTGCTTTTTTCCGATCGTAGGCGGCGTCAAGTTTGAAAAATCTAAACTGTTTCCGGTTTTAAAGAGAAACTACGAAATTCACAGATTCTGAGGATTATTCAGAACAAGTTGTAAGTCACCAGGGAAAAAATCGAGTTTTTTTGTTTCGTAATTAAAAAAAACAAGTTTTGTGCTATTTCTGGAGATTTTTTTGATATTACAACTTTTTATATTGTTTTGCCGCACATAAATTCGCGGTTTGAATTTCGTGGTTTTTCGACGCGGCCTTTGAAAATTTGTAACTTTTGATAGGGACTAGCTATAAAAATATTTATGAGTAAAAAACTCAACACTTCTAAATTTTAACCCTTGGTTTCAGAAAAAAATCAAACAAAATATACTCAAAAAATCGCGTAAAACTCGGTCACATTAAAAAAAAAACTTTTTTTGTCAAACTCTTTAAAAGGACTAATTTTTACAGCGTAAATAAAGTCAAGATAATAGTGACATCTTATATTTTAGTGTTAGTTTGACCAGATTAGCCTCCATAATTAAATAAATTAAAGGATAACAGAAATATTTGGAATATTTTCTTTAAGTTATTAAAGTCACTATTATCTTGACAATGAAGTTTCTTTAAATACCTGCAGATGGGATATAATTATCCTGAAATCGATAGTTTTTAATTTATTTTATACAAAAAGTATAAATAATAAAGTTGGACGTAAAGAAAATACATCACAAGTTTTTCTAATTTATATCAGCGATTATTTTATGACGATAATGTCAAATTTCAAAAAGTTTGAAGTTGGCTGTCAAATTTTGCACAAAAAAGTGGAAAATGTTCGTTAAATAGTCCCTTAAATATGCACTCTTGTTCAAATTATAAGTCGAATATTTTTCATTCATTACCACTCTTGTCATTTGGGGTTAAAAATTACAATTTAACCCCAAATGACATTCGTGGTAATGACAGTGAAAAATATTCGACTTACATTTGACCACACGTGATATTACATATGAATATTTTGAAGATCGGCCTCGCAAATGAAAGAATTGTAGTATGTCAGTTAAGCCGGTTCACAGTGATAGTACTATCATGAAAGCACTGTCATGATAGTCACCGCCGAGGTCACCTCGAAAGTGCTATCACAGGATACGATAGCGACTAGTTCCTATCATGATAGGAACTATTACACCAACTATCACCGTGAAATCGAGGCTTTACCCCTCTACACCCCCAAACAAATTTTGACACCTCATAAACTCAAAAATTTTGCAACATTTTTAGGTAAAGTAACTGCAAAGTTTAAAAAAAATATTATATCGATAATTTTTAAAAACTGTATGAATTCCTAATTTTAGAATGTCAGATTTTATAAAAAAAATTATAACAAAAAGTTGTAGAGACTTGAATTTATTTTCTCCCTCCATCCAGAAATATCGTATACATTTTGAGTTATATTTATGTCCGAAAATTATATATAGGTACAATTTTAATTTAAAGTAAAATTATATTTTTTTGAAATGTTATAATAAATCTGTAGTATAACAAAGAATAATACACAAAATACTGGAAAACTTATGCCCGTTTTCACCATTAGGCATTGCTTACAGTGCAAGTTGCTAGGTATTTTTAATCATTTAATAAAAAATACCTAGCAACTAGCGCTATAAAGCAATGCCTAAGTTTTAGGAATCATTGGTGAAAACAGGTATTAAAGTCCTTAATTTTTCACAATTTATCACATAATGAGAATAAAAAAATTCCAAAATTGAAGGACTTTAAATTGTTTTCCAGTAATTATTACCAGGTTATTAAGGATTAATTTCTTCAATTTGGAACTTCTTCTATTTATTTCAATACAACTTTCATCAAAATTGGGCATTTTCTGATAACAGTGGGTGTCATTAAATTTTTCAACAATAAGCGACTTGTAAATATATGAATAATTCTTAAGATATTGCAGAATATTTATGTTGAATTTGTTTATTTGTTGCCTCACAGTCACATATTTAGAAATAAAAATATGACCAAAAAAATTTACTTTCCTTAATCCCAATCTTTCTTTCAAAATGTATATCATATTTTCGGACTAAGGGAGTATTTTTTTTTATTTCTTTACATAATTGCAAATTATTAACTTTCAAATTTTTAATTTAAAACGCACCACATTTGTTAGAGTATAAATTGATGCAGACCAAATTTATTGATTTTATGTACTTTGAAAGAATTACTATAACTGGAAATACAATAAATTAAACTTACCTTCGATTGTCTTTGCCATATCATAATTGATGACCATACTAACATCTTTAATATCGATACCTCTTCCAGCAACATCAGTTGCAACCAATATATCCTTGGCACCTGACTTGAGACTAGCCAAGGCATATTCTCTTTGCTCTTGTCCTTTACCACCATGAAGTGTACATGCATTATAACCAAGTTTCTCCAATCCTTTAGCCAAAACATCAGCGCCTACAAAAAATTATCATTAGTACCATACTACTGTAAACAAAAATTAACATACCCTTCTTTTGGTTAACAAATATGATAACTGGTGGCTCAACACCTCTGGACAAATATTCCATTAATTTCTTGCGTTTATCATTCTCACCCATAATGTGTACAATTTGTTCCACTCTTTCAACAGGTTTACCGATACTTCCAATATAAACAACAGCAGGTCTTCTCAAGTAAGTCCTTGCTAACCGTTCTACAGCAGGAGGCATAGTAGCTGTAAACATGACGGTTTGCCTGAATTTCTTTTTACTGTTATAATTCGCAAGCAAAACCTTGCTATCTTCAGCCTCTTCAGTATCAGGTTTTAAATTTGTTACAGGCATGTACTCGAGAATTCTCTGCACATCAGGTTCGAAACCTAAATCTATCATCCTATCAGCTTCATCAAGTACAATATACGTACATTGATTTAATACTAAATAACGATTTTCAAGAACATCAATTAATCGACCAGGAGTTGCAATAACAATTTCACAACCCATTCTTAATCTAAAACCTTGCTCCTCCCTGCTTAAACCTCCAACAACTACCACTGTTCTTATCCCTAAAGGCTGACCAAATTTAATAGTTTCTTCTTCAATTTGTTGAGCCAACTCACGAGTTGGAGCCAAGATTATTGCGTAAGGACCTTGATCAGCATCTTCATTACGTTCAATTTTTGGTAAAGATTGAATCCATGATAATAAAGGTATGAGGAACGCTAGTGTTTTACCTGAACCAGTTTCAGCAACACCTATAATATCACGATTTTGCATGCCAATTGGTATAGCCTGTCTCTGAATTGGTGTTGGGTCTTTATAACCGACTTCGTCAATTATTTCAATTACTTCTTTTTGGATTCCGGATTCCTTCCAGTTTCTTATAGGTTCCGGAATTCGACCACCTGAATAATAATAAAAAGCACATTAAAAGATATAGTTTGAAAATATTGGGTATTGATTCTTATTTTTTAAGATTTCCTCATTATCAATAATATTAAGAGGATTGGGAGTCTAAGTAGAACCGCGCTCCGATAGTAAACGTATATTTTGAGCTTCTTCTTGAATTTGGGGAAGAAATCTAGACCCAAAGTACATTCCACATAATTAGAGTGAAAGTACCAATAAAAATCTTCATTTCTGCTTTATTTTAAAATTTGTATCACCTAGACTACGAAGGTATTAGGTGCTTTTACAATTAAAATGTGCGTTCAAAATTTACGAAATATGCCTTGTAATTATTTCAAACTACGACCATATTTTGTAAATAACATTAATGGGGTAATTCTGAACTAAAATGTTAGCCGTAACGTCGATGTTATTTTCGAATGTCACCCCGATGTTAAAAAAATGCTATTCTGTACACTTTACCGTAATTTAACAGCGATGTAAAATAACATTTTCGCTGTTAAAATAACATCGATCAAAATATTTGACGTTTCATAAGTTTTTATTAAATTAATTTTAAATCTACCGAACTTAAGTTAAATGAATATAAAAATCAAGTTAATTTTCACTGTAAAATTAAATCGTTCAGAATACGATTTTTAACATCGCTGTTAGTTATGTCACATAACAGTGAAATGTTAATAACATCGACGTTAAGTTTACAGCGTTTGTTCAGAATGACCCCATAAGTTTTATAATTGCATAGTTTAAATAACAGTCATGGCTAGACTTCTATACGACGACTTTTTCAAAAATTAAATTATAAAGTCACAAAAATACCTACGTTTAAAATAAACCAAATTTTACGTATTTTTAATGATTTTTTTTTGGCCATTTTGGATAAAAAATATTAAAAAACTGTCGCATACAAGTCTTAAGCAGAGGTTCCACTTTCATATGATATTCTTAATTTGTATATAGCTCAATACATATTCGCATAGTTTGATATACCGGGTGGAAATGAAACTAGGGCCACCCCTGGCTTTTCTTTATTTATGGAAATAAAAAATTAAAATTTTAGTATATTATATGATCTAAGAAAACAAATCTTATGGATCGAATAAATTTTTAATTTTACTTCCGGTTTATCAGGAAATGGCATCCACATTCTTATTTTAAATATAATCCCCTGATTTTTTCTACGTAACATCAAACATTGTTTAATTTTAAGTATGTTTATGACAAATAAATATTTTTTTTCAAAACTTTAGGAAAAAAATTTTAATTTTTTTTTGGTAAAAAATTTGAGTAAAACCTACCAAAACTATTTTTAAACATACATATGGGATATCACAGTAACCGGAAAAAACCCTCTATTTAATTAGGGGGTGGCCCTTATATCATCCCATTTAAAAAAGTAAAGATATTTCCAAAACACGCTTCTTGAAAATTAAAAAAAATAATATCTCAAGAACGGTGAAATAAATTTTATAAATTACAATTTATTTTACGTATTTGTATTATTTAAAAATAGTTTTTGTAGGTTTTACTCAAATATTTTACCAAAAAAAAATTCAACATTTTTTCTTAAAGTTTTGAAAAAAAAAAATTTTTTGTCATAAACATACTTAAAACTAACCAATGTTTGATTTTATGTAGAAAAAATCAGGGGGTTACATTTAAAATAAGAAAGTGGGTGCCATTTCCTGATAAACCGGAAGTAAAATGAAAGATTTATTCGATCCATAAAATGTGTTTTCTTAGATCATATAAGATACTAAAATTCTAATTTTTATTTTCATAAATAAAGAAATGCCAGGGGTGGCCCTAGTTTCATTTCCACCCGGTACAAGAACATGGAAAAACCAATATAATTTTGTAGACTCCATATCCTCTTAATATTGAATTGTTTCATTTTCATTGTAATTTAAAATAAAAACAAATAATGGTTACTGCCGAAATGTTTTCAATGCAAATTTTTTTTTAAACTCTTTAATTAGAAGAAAGTTACGATTAAAGTACTAAACCTTTTAGGAGCTATTGGCTTGAAATTATATACCTTTAATTGTGATATTATAATCTTCTCTAAAAATACGCCAATCTCTTTCAGTCATCTCAGATCGATCCTTATCAGACCAATGCCTATCATCCCACAGCTGTTTCTCCTCTTTCCTCCTAACTTTCTTCAATCTTACTTTTTCTTGTGCCTTTTCAGCTTCAGTTCTTCTCTTCTCCAACATTTCTCCATAAAACTTACTCTGATCCCTCTTTTGTGCCTTTATGTCAATACCTGCCAAGTTTCCACGCCCAAAAAATTGCACCTGGTGCCTATCTTTATACAGGTAATTATAATCAGTTGAGGTATCTTCACCAGCATCCCAATCGAAAACAAATTTACGATCATTAAGTCTTCGAACTCGTCGCTTCTTCTTAATTAAACCCAAATAACGTTCTTTTATTGCATCTGATTCTCTTTCTTTGTCTTTATCCTTTTGTTTATCTTCTTCTTTTGCTTCACGATCTCGCCGACGGTAATCACGGTCATCTCGTGGATGTGTTTCCGCTTGGCGACTACTTTTAAGATTTTCAATGATTTTACGTTCAGCATCTTGCTGTTTCTTCATACGTTCTACTTCTTCTTGCCTTCGTTTTAAAGCTTCTGCTGCACGTTGCTCTTTAGTTAAAAAAACAGGCTGTAATAAAAATAAATTTAAATCAGAAAAAAAGAGTTTTGATCAAAATTGACGAAAAAAAAACGATTTTCTGAACTAATTTTTACTAATTTTAATGTTTTGACCAATCAGATGATATTTTATTTCAAGGCAAATGTTTTTAATTTTGATTTGTGCTTCCTTCGAAAAAAATTAAATATACCAAATAAATATTCAAAATGTACAAACTTATGTTAAATCCAAATAAATAGTTATATTGTAGTATCCTATTTATTAAATTCGTAAAAATTAGAAATGAAAAAGTAAAGATTTATCTAAAAATGTTTTGTAAAATAATGCAACAAAATAATTTCAAAACATGCCGCTTAGAAACAAGGAAGTCCAAGTGATATCATCACAGGCGCTGGGCGTATGAAGATTTTGTTTGAGCGTGGAGGAGCTCTTGTTCCCGCCTTCAGTGCATCTGTGCTCGTAAACAAATTATCGCGCCCGTAAGGATTTGAGTCTTTGCTAAAAATTTATTTTAATTCCGAAATAGTACTATTGGCGCCCTCTTCGGTGCCTAGACACGGAACTTTCCTCATCTTAAGTCAAAAAATTTTTTTGGTTCCACCGAAAATAACTAAGTTATAGCCATATTTTGAAAATCGCATTTTCTTGTTTTTTTCAAGATAGAGTTGGAACGATGCGATATTCAAATTTTTTGTAAATGAATTAATAATATTCGAAAAAATCTCTACTACTTTGTCCGTTTAACTGACTTTCTATCTCCAATAATAACAAAGATACCCATAGAGTCCAACGTCTAATGGGACACCCTGTATAATATTAAAAACATTACATACCTTGCTCTTAGCAGCTTCCTCGGCTTTCTTCTTGGCTAACAATTCCTCCAAAGAAAGAGGTTCTTTCTTAGCAGGTTCCGCTTTAAGTTCCTGCTTAGGAGCTGCATCATCTGGTCTCTCAGGACTCTTAGGTCGATCTTTGCTGGATTTAGACTTATCATCTCTTCTATCCCTATCATCTCTTCGATCTTTATCATTTTTTTGATACTTTGAATCTCTTTCCTTGGATCTAGAGCGGTGCCTCTTGTGAGTTCTTTCAGTTCTTTCTCTACTGTGTGATCTGGATCGTTTAGAACGCTTGTCGCGATCCTTATCATTTCTTTCTCGACTACGAGATCTTCGCTTTTTATCGTTAGCCATTTTGATAAATTATTCTTGAACGTTTATTAACGTTTTTACCTAATTGTTTACCCGCAAATGACGCAAATATTTTAGGTTATAGGTTAACACACAGAAAACAACACATCAAATAGACTGAAATAGACCACTCTAGATCATAGAACAACAATATTTGATCTTAGACGGCCTCTGGCGTAGTTTTATGAACTACGCGTAAATTATAAATAGTATACAGGGTGATGAGCTACCTTTTGAATAAGCACAGAATAAGCCCGCAGATCGTGTAGAGGTCGCATTAAAGTAAATACGCGTAACAATACGCGTTCGGTTGAGTTGACAGAAATTAACAATCCAGGTACCAGTAGGGCAATTCTGTAACCACACGATTCGATATTCACATACGAAAAAAGAGTGGGGAGATATGAATAATAAAGAGTAAGATAAAGACAGAACACAATTCTCTCGGTCGAAAAAGTTACTTAATAGGTATCTACAGAGGCAACTGTTACGTGTCATGTTAGGTTGGAAAGGGAATTTATTATTATAATATAAGGTATAGAAAATAAAAAATGTCTCCATCAATTAAATAATAAATAAATATATTTTCTAAAACGCCAATTAATAATTAAAATCAAATCTAAGGATATTTTACTTATGAGTATAATTGTCAAAATTTTAATCTGTTTTTATAATAATACATAACTGCGAAATACTTAAAAAAGTCCAACTTTCTTTTTAAGCTCTTGTTGTTTCCATCTAGGTAATATTTGGAATTCTTCATATCCCATTTTAAACAGGAATACAAAATCATCATGCGTGAGATGGAGCTAAAATTTGATTTTTTTTATAAAATATTGTTATTATTATTATTAATTAAGTTACCTCTTTTCTAATAGTATCTACTTTACTAGGCAATTTGTCAGAAGGCCCCTTTAGAACACTTATTGGATATTTATCGTATTTATCAAATTGATCATCAACTAAATTATGTTTACTAATAATTTTGCTTCTTGTTACATTGTCACATCCGTTAACTCCTCGTCGGACTTCTTCAAAGCATTTGTAATTCTATAAAATGAATAAGTGGATTTTATCAATTAAGCTCGCAAAATGTTTGGAAATAAAACTTCTGTAGAAAAGAGAATCACGAAAAGAATTACCGCAAACGTTATGTGACGCTTGACTATGTTATGTTCCTTGACTCTATGGTCATATTCGTGCATTTTCGAAGTAAATCGGTTACAATCGGGTCTACTTTGCATTGACAAGGATTAGAAAGACGGAGTAGAAAGGCGTTATACACTAACATTTTATTGTGTGTTGTATGTAAATTAAATGTCAAATTTTGAAATTTCGACGTTTGAAGAAAAAATATCATCTTTTATTCGGAGTAAAAGAACTGTTTGTGGCTCGCATGTATCCGCGGGACTCGCAGAGCTCGTCCCGCAAACCTACATTCTCGCCACAAAAAGTACTTAATTTACTCCTAATAAAACAATATACTATTATTTTCAAAATAAAAAGGTAGCAGTAACTTTTAACATAGCTAGTAGTAATTTTTGTGTATTCACCTTCCAAAATTGTTCATCCCAATTACTGAAAAATCCAATAAAATTCGGAGGTTCGCTCTCCTGTCTAATTATTTCAATTGGTATGTTTTGATCTCTTCCACAAGGATCTAAAAAAAATTTTAAAAGTAAAAAAAATCAAACTTTTATTAGATATTATTGATATTCTAATTTGACTTATTGGTAGGGCAATATTGTACTTCCGGATTCCGGAAGAAGAATGACACAAGTGAAAAATTATTGATTCCTCAAAAATCAGAATTTGGAATCTGTTCAGCAAGAATGACGCATCTGCGTTGCTTTTGTCTTTTTGTCATTGTTCTTCTAAAACTGTAGTGTTACAATTACCATTTTTTAGATATTCTTTGGCTAAATCCACTGCTGACCTTGCACCTTCTTTAGTACTAAGGCTTCCAATCCAAACAAAAATTACGTCATGTGCGTCTAGAATCATAATATCTTCAGGTATTAGGTCTTCTTGGCTATAGTTGAATAACTCTTCCGCTAAAAATATGAAATAAGCATGAAAATCAAATTTTACTTGACTATCAAATAAATATAGTTTGTAGTATGCTTTTACAATATTTACTTCTAGAACGTTCTCTTGTAGGAATGCACTGGAACAATCTTGCGGGCTTTTTTATTCCTTCTGCAGTTAATAATTTACTTGTGTTATATGCTGCTCTTCCGCCTAGAAGGTCCCAGAATTCATTTGGTTCTTTACCTTTGAAAAGAAATTGTTTAAAAAATATTGATCACATATCTTACGTTGTTTTCTTACCTTCTAAAATTATTTCGAAATCTTTACCAGTAAAATATTTAGCCATCTCTCTTTGGTCTCCAGTCGAGACATTTCCACACCACACAAAGTAATGTTTTCCTCTTTTTAATACAAAGCAATAATTTGAATTTAGAGAATGGGCTTTACAATTAACCTGTGTAGCTTTACTACTAAAGGTCGTAGATCCATGAATTTGTAGAAGATAATTTGATGGATGTTTAAGGTTTCTTCCTGTTTCTAAAATAGAAAACATAGTCAATTCAATAACATCAAACTTATAGTACTATTCTGTGCAAATCTGTAAGGTCTTATAGGAAAAAACTGTAAGGTCGTAATGGACGATTTCTATGGTTACCTTACAGATATTCTCTGTAAGAACTTAAGGTGAGTTTATGCTCAACTAACAACTAACCACTTAACAATTAGCCACTAACAATTAAAAAGATAAATGTATTCAACTGCATTTGACTGTTTATACTGCCACTCACAACTAACCATTAAACATTAACAATTACCTACTAATGGGCTAAATTTCGAATTTATAATTAGGGAGTTGCTGAATCTAGAAGTACGCATGCTTCATGCTTGATCTTTACAGTTGACAGTGTCGGCTTAAATTTTTGCCTCTGGCGAATATTATATAATATCATATAATGGATTGTGAAACCTTTAATGGAAGTGCTGAGGAGTTGCTGAATAAACGTTCACATTTTACGCTAGTGATTGACTGTTAGTGGCTAATTGTTAGTGGTTAGTTGTTAGTTGAGCATAAACTCACCTTTACAGTTTTGCACAGAATTGGAGCAATAGTTTGATTACCAAAGTTTTAAAACGTATTTAAAATTACACTATAAAATTTCAAGAATCCGAATTATAGAAAATAAATTAAAAAAATGGGGTATATTCATTCTATTTTATCTGTCAGGTAACTACTAACCTAAAAAAATTTTGCGCGCTTATTTCGGGGAATCAAAAATTTGTAATGCTAAAAATTACATATAATGGATATAAAAAAAACAAAAATATCGCGAAGGAAAGTCTGAAAAATTAAAAACTGGTGGTGTTGCAGAAGTTCCAGTAAGTATACCCTGGAAGGAAAAACTCCAGATCACCCCAATAATTTAAATTATCCCATTATTGAAACCAACTGAACTAAGACATCGAGGATTATATACATGGCATCAATAATAATAAACAGTGCTAGAAATTTGGCTTTTTTGGACAAGGGAGCAATAATTAAATCACTATGCATATTATGATTTAATTATTGGTCCCTTGTCCAAAAAAGCCAAATTCCCAGCACTGTTTATAATATTAATTGGACGTATCATTTAATTATCAATAATAATATCTATTTTATTTTAAAAAATTGAAAAACAAAGAGAATAATTAAACAAAATCGAAATTTTCTTCAAATTTGAGATTATAATCTTCTCATTATCTCCTTACTGGGAGGTCAAACTGATCAGTAAATTAAAGTATCCAGTAACCTAAATTTACTGAAAGGTTGCTACTACTGAAAGGAGAATATACACTTACAGATGACATTCCTGTCAGTAACACGCTAATGAACACTTTACTGAAAGGTGAATAAACCGGCCCTAAATCAACAGGAATCAAAATAAAGATAAACGTCGTTTAACGCCGGGGTTGTGAAATGAACACACATTTTTATTGCTTTTTTCGCACAATTTTTGGGTTCTGAATCACTATTGTCGCCCATAATGAAACTACAAAAATTGAATATTCTTTTAATTTTATAATAAAATAAAAAATATAATCATATCTTTTTATTTTTCTTAAAAACAAAACGAAAACTAACCGACGTATTAATTGTGAATCGGCGTAAAGCGAACCGGCGCAAAACGACGTTTACTTGTTTGCAATTCTAATTCATTGAATCCGTTTTATACAATTATTAAGTAACGACCGATATTATCAAAAATTTTAGGGGTCATATAATTTTAAATGAGGTTTAATTCGACAGACATGTATAGTATTTTCGTGACATTTTAATATAGTTTAAAAAACGTTTACCTGCAAAACAGGCTATACAGGGTGTCCCATTTGACGTTAGACTGTATGGGTATCTTTGTTATTATTGGAGATAGAAAGTCGGTTAAATGGACAAAGTATAGCCCAGTCAAATTAGCGTTTAACATTAGAATGAGATATAATAAGCTGGAAACTCGTATACACCTTCATTTTTGTGTTCCAAAAGCTGTCTCAAAAGTCTCATAAAATCTCGTCTCTGCGTCGTTAGTTATTCAAGGTCAAAGGTCACAAAAATCGGTTTTTCGCGATTATCTAGGTTTCTATAGCTCCAATGATGATAACATCTATTATAAAAATTGTAGAGCATAAAATATGTGACAAATTTTGTTTAAAACATTTTTTTATGTGCTCAACCGTTTTTAGGATAGAGGGAGGAGAGCAATAGAGAGCAAATTATGCATGCTTACTCTCTCACTCACAAGGAACTCGGATGTTTTATCTCTCTTTTTTATATCCGTAACGTATGCGTTCCATCAATTGTGCAGCCCTTTTCACAGTTTACCTTGCATTAGGGGTATGGGACACTCTAGGTATTTTTTGCCAGAGCAGATATTATCAGAGGCGTGTAAAACCATGACAAAGTGACTGCCAGAGTGAGAAAGAGCATCTGGCATAGTGCTTTTCCTCACTCTGGCAGAAACTTTGTCATGGGTTTATATGGGTTTATACGCCTCTGGCAGCTCTGGCAAAAAAATTTAGCTTGTCCCAAGCCCTTTACAGTATGTATTTGGATGAGCGCTGCACGCTCTCCGCTCTATATCTTAAAAACGGTTGATCACATGAAAAAATGTTTGAAACAAAATTTATCACAAATTTTATGCTCTACAATTTTGATAATAGATGTTAACATCCTTGGAGCTATAGAAACCTGGATAATCGCGAAAAACCGATTTTTGTTACCATTGACCTTGAATAACTGACGACGCAGACACGAGATTTTATGAGACTTTTGAGACAACATGTACAACTCTAAAATGAAGGTGTATACGAGTTTCCAGCTTATTATCTCTCATTCTGAGGTTAACCCCACTTTTTTGCTTAATTGACTGGGCTAGTAGTAGAGATTTTTTGGAATATTAAGAATTCATTTACAAAAAATTTGAATATCGCATCGATCCAACGCTATCTTGAAAAAACAAGAAAATGCGATTTTCAAAATATGGCTATAACTTCGTTATTTTTGGTTGTACCAAAAAATTTTTTGACTTAAAACAGACAATTTTTGTGTACAATACAGTAAAACAAATGAATATTTTTTTTCGCCAACGGATTGACCGGAAATGAACCAAACTTATTTTTTTCTTATGGCAGCCATATTGGATTTACACATATTCGGAATTAGTGTATTTTTCTGAGTAATTTGATATATCACATGTAATATTTTCAGAAAAATAGAAATAAGTTTATTTTACTAACCAAAAATGGCCTTGAATAGATGTAAACTGTCAATACATATGTCCATATGTGTTAAGATTTATTTTACATTTAATATTTTAAATAGTTACATTTATGTTATTGACAATTTAAATCTCTTAAAGTCCAATGTTAGTTTATAAAATCAAATAATTTTATTTTTTTAATATGTATATGGTATACCAAATTACTCAGAAAAAAATACTGATTCCGAATATTTGTAAATCCAATATGGCTGCCATAAGAAAAAATGAGTTTGGTTCACTTCCGGTCAATCCGTTAGCGAAAAAAAAATGTTCATTTGTTTTACTGCATTGTACACAAAAAAATATCTGTATTATGTCAAAAAACTTTTTTGGTACCCCAGAAAATATAGAAGTTATAGCCATATTTTAAAAATCGCATTTTCTTGTTTTTTCAAGTTAGCGTTGGGACGATGCGATATTCAAATTTTTTGTAAATGGATTATTAATATTCGAAAAAATATCTACTACTTTGTCCATTTAACCGACTTTCTATCTCCAATAATAACAAAGATACCAATACAGTCTAACGTCAAATGGGACACCCTGTATAGCCTGTTTTGCAGGTAAACGTCATATAAACTATATTAAAAATTCACAAAAATACTATACATTTAAAATTAAATGACCCCTAAAATTTTTGATAATATCGGTCGTTACTTAATAATTCTATAAAAC
This sequence comes from Stenus bimaculatus, assembly GCA_963971135.1. Taxonomy (NCBI): domain Eukaryota; kingdom Metazoa; phylum Arthropoda; class Insecta; order Coleoptera; family Staphylinidae; genus Stenus; species Stenus bimaculatus. Next base: position 40,832,292 of record OZ020180.1, read on the forward strand.
GTATTCAATGAATTAGAATTGCAAACAAGTAAACGTTGTTTTGCGCCGGTTCGCTTAGAGTCCAACGTCAAATGGGACACCCTGTATACGACAAATTAAATTTCATTTAAAATTAAATGACCGTTAAACGTGTTTGATAATACTGGGGGTAATAGGTTTAATTTAGTCTTACCATCATAATCTATACTTTGACCCTTATAAGTTATCATTTTGCCCCTAAACAATTGCAAGAATTGTGCTGGCTCATTCCCTTGCACTACCCTTGTACGAACGGTAGGACTATCAAGCTGTTCTTCAATTTCCGTAGCTTTGATTTCAGCAATCGACATTTCTTGATTACTTGCATTTAGACCCTATAAAATTATTAAATTTGTTTAAGTTAAAGGCATATTAACAAATGTAAATGATTAGTATCTAGATTCTGGTCAAATCATTTAAGTTCAAAGGCCATTAAATTTAAAGGAGATTATCGGATTTTGGGCAAATGTTGTACATGAATGAAACTTATACTACACATAAATAAGAAACAAATATACAATTGTGTAAAATATTTCGCTCGGTAGTAGACTTTTTTGGCCAAAAAACGTAATTGAAATTATTTAATTTTTGCACAATTAGAATTTAGTTGTGATAAAACAGTTATGTAACTGATCCTTTTGTGTTTACTGGGTTCGCTTTTGATCATAAGTTATTTTTTTCTAAAGGTTTTTTAAATTTTCTTTCTTTGGTGTACTAACAGATCTTGTGGCTATTATTTTATGCATTTTTTGTCTTTGTGGGGTAAACCAAATAGTTTTAATCTAGCACCAAAGAGAGAACACTTCGTAAAAAATGCGCGCTTTTAACTTTTAACTGTTTCTCAAAATACGAAAAACAAAAAGTGATAATATATTCTTTTATACGCCACTAAAGAAAATGCTTAAAATTAAAACTTGTGCTATCCTGTTTTGTTTTATGTATTTTTGTTTTATTTTTACAAGAACATAATTTTTTTATTAATTTTGCTTATTTTTCAAATGCCCATAAAAACTTAATAAAGGCGTTTAAAACAAAATAGGATAGCACAAGTTTTCATTTTAAGTATTTTCTTCAAAGTGACACATAGAAGTATATGTTATCACTTTTTGTTTTATCGTATTTTTAAAAACAGTCAAAAACAAAGTAACTTTAACGAAATACTCTTTGTTGCGACCATAAAATTAGACAATAAAATAGAGACAAAATTTACAACAAATGATAGCTGCAAGACATCAAGAAAAAAAGAAATTAAAAAAAAACTGGGACGGAAAAATTTTTATGACCAAAATCGGATTTCAAAATTAAATTTGTTGACTACCCTCTTAACCTAAATACAGGCTGTCCGGAAAATGTAGGATAAGTTATTCTCCATCGCTATTTTCCGCACACCCCCTATAAAAGTGTAAACTAATAAAACAATTGCATATTTTATAAACTTTACTTAAATATATTAAATAATTTTACGAGTAATAAATTTTGAAGTATGCTTTCGGCGCCCCGATGTTTTGCATCCGCTGCTTACGCCTTGAGCCGGCCATGAATGTACAGTCGATAGCAAAAAAAGTGGACAAGGAAATTTGAGCTGTGTAAAACGTACTTTCAGGACGTCTTGATTAAATTATGGGAAATGCAACTGCCAGTAATTGTAGTTATTTTCAAATGAAGAAAATGCAACAATTTTCCTTGTTATAAAACATTATTTCAATCTGCTATAACATTCACTTTGGTTGCTTCATTTATTAACAGCATTTTAAAAATAATTTCATACAAGATTTGATATTATCAATTTTGATAGCTTTCAAATTCTTCAATTTCAATGGTTGTCAATAAAGTTGTCTATTTACATGATTAATTTTTTGGGAAAACATAGTTACAGGAAACTGTTTTTGTCTACTTTTTTTTGCAGTCGACTGTATGTGACAGTACTTTTCCAAATTTGAATTTTAGTTGCCGTGTTAATAAATATTTTTTTAAATAATCTAAAATCTCATAAAACTATTTATAAGGCATATTAATTGAAGAAATTGGAAATATAATTATTATTGGGAGTATTTTAGTTCATTTTTTGTAGGCTTAAGGTATTTTTCATGTTTGCCCAAAATCACCTAGGAAAACAATAAGGTCCTTTGTTATATGGGTTGCAATGGACAATTTCTATGGTTATCTTATTTGTTTCAAATTAATAGGTAGATTCTGGTCAAAATTAATGGCCTTTAATTAGATACAAATAATGTAACCATGGAAATTGTCCATTACAACTTGCAACCCATATAATAAATTTAAATTTAAAGGCCTTTAAACTTTGACCCGAATCTGGGTATTATACAGGGTGTTTACGGTTCACCCGTTTATCTTTGAAGTGGTGATACTAGAAGTGAAAATAAGTAGAATGACAAAAAATCATCTTGATAAAACTTTCTTTATAATAGAGTTACAGCTCTTCGAAGATGCTGCCAAAAAGTATGTTTTTACGCTAAAACAATTTAAATTACACTTTTCAAATTTGGTACAGATCTTTATAAACTTTAGATCTATTATTATCATTTTTTTGAGATTTTTGGTAGCCTCTAAAGGGTAATTTTGAATTGGGTTGAAGATAAACATTGTCTAAACTTTGCTAGAGTTAAATATCAAAGCTATATTATTTCAAAATAATATTCCTTATTTTATTTTAGATAAAAAAGGTCCTCTTAGTCTAACTCGCTAGAATGCATAGTTTACCCAAAAAACGCATTAAAATTTTTCATGGCGGACGACCGAAACGCAAAAAAAAGCTTGGATATTTAACCCTTGCAAAGTTTAGACAATGTTTATCTTCAACCCTATTCAAAATGACCCTTTAAAGGCTATCAAAAAATCTCAAAAAATGATAATAATAGATCTAAAGTTTAGAAAGATCTCTACCAAATTTTAAAAGTGTATTGTAAACCGTTTGGAAATAGTAGCGTAAAAACACAGTTTTTGGCAGCATCTTCAAAACGCTGTAACTCTCTTATAAAGAAAGTTTTACCAAGATGATTTTTTGTCATTCTACTTTTTTTCACCTCTAGTATCACCTCTTCAAAGATTAACGGGTGAACCGTAAACACCCTGTATAGAGGGTTACCCAGTCATCTGTCGGTCTATAGCTCCTTTGCTATAAAAAATGTCATCTTTCAGTTTTCACCAATATGTAGGTATATGTAGGCCCCACAATTAAAAAATATATTCGATATACAGTCCCATTTGACGTTGGACTGTAGGTAGTAGAGATTTGTTCGAATATTAATAATTCGTTGACAAAACATTTGAATATACCCATACAGTCCAACATCAAATGCGACACCCTGTATATTTATACAGAACACCCTGTATATTTTCACGATATTGTATTCTACTTCAAAAAAGAAAATTATTTCCTATATATCACTATGTGCCTAAATCATTTCGTTTTGGAATTATTCAACTTTTTATGAAGAAAGGCGGTCACATTCAAGAGACTACTACGAAAAAAGCTATGGATGCTTTTCAAAAAATTCTCTACCAAAAATTTAAAAAAACTCGTAGTTTCAGAAAAAAACGAGGAACTTTCATTCACAGCATGAAGAAAATATATACAGGGTGAGGCAGAACGCGAGAAGTGAAATAGTTACGTTTTTTTCAAATTGAACACCCTATTTTTCCTCACCATTCAATAGAATTTAAGATCAGCTTTTCAACGATACCAGAGGTGGAAGTTTGTAACTCTAACGAGTTGATCTCGGTTCACTCGATATTTTATGTCTCTCTCACGCACAAAAACATTCATAATGTGAGGTGGGATTTTGTGTCTATCTTGATATTTATCAAGCTTGATAAAACTCAATAGGGGGTTATTCTCGAATCACACGACGCGATGTCGTATATTACTTTTATCATTCTATCCTTGTCATTCAAATGCAAAAATAAGAGTTTGTCCTTGTCATGTCGTATACGATGCGTTGTGTAGTGTGATTCGAAAATAACCCCCCTATTAAGTTTTATCAAGCTTGATAAATATCAGAAACAGAAGCTATAACCATAGTACTGCAGTAAGCAATCCACCGTTCTCGGCACGTTAGGAGTTATAGACTTCCACCTTGTACACGCTATGTAAAATGTATATAACTGTATTTGCTGGGAATTCATTTTCGAACTTGATCGTTTGATGTTCACTCGTGAAACGTGAATTGTTGCTTTATGAAACTTCTTCAGAATAAACGTCAATTTTAATGACAGCAGCCTACTTGGATCTCAATAGGTAAATTGAAGAATATACATAATTTGCAATATGTATTGCACACATTTTTAAAAATCTCGAAAACTGTTCATAATTTACCAGATAAACCTTGTATTCTTGAAAACCTCATCTAAAATGCTATTGAATGGTGAGCAAAAAAATAGGGCGTTCGATTTAAAAAACGTAACTATTTAACTTCTCGCGTTCTCCCTCACCCGGTATATTTTCTGCATGCTGTGAATGAAAGTTCCACGTTTTCTGAAACTACGAGTTTACCAAAGATATGTGAGGCCTAGCATTATCATGGTGGAATACAATTCCTTTACGATTTGCCAATTCTGACCGTTTTTCTTTGATTGCTTCATCCAGTATCACCAGTTGTTGACAGTAAACATATGAATTGATTGACTGGTTCCTTGGAAGCAGCTCAAAATAAAAAATACCTTTATAATCCCACCAAATCAACAGCATGACCTTTTTTTGATGCAATTCATATTTCGATGTGGTTGGTCCTCGTTCTTCGTGCTTGGACTTGGACCATGATCGTTTTCGAATGATGTTACTGTAGGTGACCCATTTATCATCACCAGTGATGATTCTTTTCAAGAAAGGATAGTTTTTATTGCGCTTAAGATGCATATTGCAAATATTGATTCGTTGTGTTAATTGAATATCTTTCAATTCATGCGGAACCCAAATATCAAGCTTCTTCGCGAGTCCAAGACGTTTAAAGTGATTTTCAATAGTTGTGTGCGATACATTTAACCTCTTTGCAATCTCTCGAACAGTTATATGACGATCCTTTTTAATAATGACATTAATTTGGTCATCATAAACTTTAGTAGGTAAACCAGAACGTTGGTCATCTTTGAGTGAAACATTTGCAGAATGGAATTTTTTAAACCAATTCTGACACGTGCGCACTGTTATGCATTCAACATCATATACTTTACATATCTCTTTGTGAACCTCTGCAGCTTTCTTTCCTTTACGGAAACAAAAAAGTAAAATATGCCGAAAATGTTCGTTCTTGCACTCCATATTAAAATTCATCCTCAACTAACAGCTACACATAAAATCACACACTGCGTGTTCCTAAATAATCTTCGATATGACTGATATCAAAAGACAATGAACATCACTCACATAATTCATTAAAAAAAATTAAATAATGCTCTCCATGTGTGACAACCGTAATTACTTTCTTGCCACCTAATAGAATACAATAGCGTGAAAATATGCAGGATGTTCCATTTAAAAAATATAACTTTGTTTCAGTAGTCCACGTTGGGACACCCTGAAAACTGCAAGTCGACATTACATGTGTTATAGCAAAGAAGCTAACACCGTTTGCAGATGACTGCGTGTATTTAAATTTGTTATATGGGTTGTAATGGACAATTTACATGCTTACATTATTTGTTTCTAATTAAAGGACTTTAATTTTGACTAGAATCTGCCTATAAAGCCTTTTAATTTTGACCAGAATCTACTTATAAAACTTGAAAATGAGTGAAAATATTTTAAATGAAGAAAGAAATTAAAAATGTCCTGAATCTGCATCTATTGATTCTATTTTATAATTTACTGTTTAAATTAAAAGTGAAAAAGGGTTTACCAGCCAGTAGTAAATTATGTGCTTTGATGAATCAGTGCTGTAGTTATACCAAATAATGTAACAATCTCCTGTGAAAAAAGTTCCAAATTTTTCCTTGGGAATTTCAATCGCATCACAACCCATTATTCTCCACATTCGAGTTGTTCCAGAACCATCATCAACCAACTGAGTCTCTGCAGCAAGACTAGGCCTTTCATTCATTGTTAATGCGTCAAATTTTGTAATAATGCGTTTAGCAGCTAACGAAAAAAAATAAAGTTAACCCAACCAAAGTATTTATTAATATTATACAGTGCGGTCATAAAGTAAATCCCCCCCTGCTAACTTTTGAACGGTTATGTTTTTAATTCTGAAAATTTGTCTACTGAGGAATCTAATTGCGAACTTGCTAATAAAGGTATTTTTGATTTTGTGGAACTTTCGGTTATACCAAAACTGGATAGCAACTTTCTTATTTTAAATGTAACACCCAGTATATTTTTGCATTTTCGTGTTGTCCATAAAAATACTATTAAATAGACCTAGCATAGTGTGGTCTAGGCTTAATACTTTCGGAATTACGCCCATTTGAAAATCGCATTGTTATGCAACTTTATTTACACCAGAAGTTGGACCCAAGTGCCCCAACTTCCTTATTTTAAATGATTTTTTTGCAATTATGTTAATAACATTAAATTTAAACAAAATTTTTATCCAAGAGATTTCCTGTAGATTTTATTACTGTCAAGAGGTTAAAGGTGGTTATGTTAATCAGCAAAATTAAGGAACTTACTATTAAACACAATTTTGTTTAAATTTAATATTATTAACTTAATTGCAAAATATTTCATTTAAAATAGCGAAGTTGGGACAGTTGGGTCCAACTTCCGGTGTAAATGAAGTTGCATAAAAATGCGATTTTCAAATGGACGTAATTCCAAAAGTGTTAATCGTAGACCACACTATGCTAGATTACTTTATGACCTCACTGTATAGACCGGGAGATGGTGACAGGTTTCAAGTGACGACGTTCTCGTTTATGCCTTTGAGAGGACTGAAAGGTATAAAAGTGCTGATAATAATGAGGAAAAATTTGAGCGGTCCCAGCGTGACCATCATATAGAAAATTCAATTTTCATTTGCGCAAAAAATATTTATTTTGAGACGATTTTGTCGCCGCTGCCGTATACATTAACACAAAGGCATAAGGTCACCGATTGCCGAAGTGAGATTAAGTGCCGGAAAATTTTGTGGAAATTTCCAACGTTTTTAGATGATTTTGTTTCTTATGCCTTTGAAACTATATAAAGTTCATGATAATTTATAAATTTATATATAATGTATAATTGGCATAGCGTAGCGGTTGAAGGTGTCGGAAATGAAGGCATAAGTAATAAAGTTACAGAAAAACACTGGAAATTTTTCACCATTTTGTTTTTCATGCCAGTTTCCATGTGCCTCGAAAAAGTTATTTTAAACCCGTATAACAAAATAATTGGAAATGACCTTATGCCAATGTTTTTATGGGCGTTTCATGATGAAAACTTTCATACTTTCAATTGGCAGCAACGAGAAAATCGCCGAAAATTTTCATTTTCCCTGACAACTTCTAGTCATCACTTCAAACTTTTGGTCACCTGCAACCCTTATGCCTATAATTTTCCGCTGCTAGAGTGTATTTTAACTTTCTGTTAATGCATATGGCAGTGGCGACAAAATCGTCTCAAAATAAATATTTTTTTCTCAAATGAAAATTAAATTTTCCATATGATGGTCACGCGGGGACCGCTCAAATTTTTCCTCATTATTATCAGCACTTTTATACCTTTCAGTCCTCTCAAAGGAATAAACGAGAAAATCGTCTCTTGAAATCTGTCACCATCTCCCGGATTATTAATATTATTAGAATTATTTTTATTACTATTACTATATAAAATTATGCAATACACCTGATAAAACCTTTCTTCGTAGTAGGTAGTTTTCAAAGGACTTTATTAGAAAAGAAGTGAAAAAATCTAAAGAGATGCCAAATTGAACTTATGAACTTTGTGACACATTTCGATAATTTGGCCAAAACTTGTTTTTACTATTTTTGAAGAATTCCTGGAGGACCCCAACTGCGTGGTAAAGAGCATTTTTACTATTTCCCGAAACCTGAGAATGTCTTGTACAAAACACGATGATGGGATCGAAAAGTATTTCAAAAGGTTCTAATACATATTTTCAATAGTATACAGGGTGTCCCAAGTTTACAGGTCATAACTTCGGTGTTAGTTGAAGAGATATAAAATCAATTCAAAAAAATGCTTTTAATGGCATCAAATTGGCATTCCAATTCCATCCTTAAAATATGACTGTGACCACTCTTAAGAACCTTTCATCAATCTTTTTTTCAAATAGCATCCCCTACGTTGGTAAACAGAAATTAGATCTTTAAATGGGACATCTTACTCATTAAAAAAACAAGGATAGTATAGTAAGATTTCTCAGCAAACAGGAATTCTAACCTTACTGACAGTGAATCAAATCGGCGAAGATGAATACTCCCACCGCTCGCGCTCGTTGGAAAGTTGTCGTGGGGACTAGGGACTACCTCTCTACTCTCGATCAGGATCACGCACGTAGAGAAATGTAATGAAATGATCAGCTCTGCGTTCCGATGAGGAATGAGAAGCCTCGCCCATTTGCTATTTAAAAAAAGTTGATGATGGCTTCTTAAGGACGAAATTGGAATACCAATTTGATGTCATTAAAAACTTTTGTAGATTTTGTTTCTTATCTCTTCAACTAACGGAGATATGACCAGTAAACTGAATCTTGGGGCAGCCTGTATACAACCAATAAATATTAGTGTTCTAGTTTTGTATGTACCTGAAATTGCTTTTCCTTTGGCATCGTCCTTTTCTCTCCAATTGAGGAATAACATTTTAAACTCTAAAGATTCGAAACCTTCTACAACTTTGCTAACCCTGGTATTATTAGGATATTTCTTCTTCTTTACAAATCCTCTTGCATTACGCATTGCTTCCACCCTTTCCCTTTCACTAGCACGTCGACCAACCCAAACCCATATTCCATTCCATCCATAATCAACAATAAAAACTTCCTATAAAATTTAATTTCAAATGTTTATAGAGGTTTCTTAAAATGAAACATACATCTGATTCCAAATCTGATTGCAGGAGAGGCCCGTACTTAATTTCTGACACGCGATATTTTCCTGCATTATCCGAACACCGGTAGAGTTTTAAATTATTTTTATAATTCTCATAGCCTTCATTGAAATCCTCCTGTGGTGGCATTACGTGTCTTTTCTCCAAAGGAAGGTATTTTTGGAACTCGTTTTTCTCTTCAAATGACATCGTTTGCTCGTACCCATCATCAATAAAAGTTATGTTATTAATTCCGGTTTCTTCCTTAATCTGTGATGCAATCTACAATACAAGTTTATACATAGTGTGTAATCAGCTTTAAATAATTTTAAGTTTCAATACTCAAAATCGAAGATTTAATATAATCGAAAAAATTGATGAATCCAACAAAGCCACATATGAATTTGCACCAAACTTGTGTAAATTGTAGCTATACGCTATACCCACAGTTATAAGCAGAAGCCTGTGGTGTATCTACAGTGAATTCAAAAAAGACTTTAACCGCAACTATGCATCTTAGACTTGCTAAGTTGGTGTACCTGTTAATTTTCATTCAAATTTAAATCTGATCTGTCAGACAGAATAAAATGTATCGTCTTGGTTTAAATCAAAATGCCTGCTGCCATCCACATTCGAGATTTGGATAAACTGTAGCATCTCAATAGTACCTACCTTAGTACTGTGTAATTTTTCATTTGCATTTGAAGAACGACCTAACCAAATGAAAATTCGATTTTCCGTTTGAATTAAAAATACATCTGCGCTACTAAAATAATTCCATGTTATTGAGTGTAGTTGGGTTAAAATTGGCGTTCTTCTTCCCTTTATTTGAAACATTTTGGGTTCCCGAATAGGAATTATTTCTTTAAATCCAGCTGAATTTTTGAGAATCCTGTAAAATCAATATTATCAAATTTAGTTATCAGAACTCCGGATAAAATGTAATAGCAAATTTTTGTGAAACTTCTTTTAAGTTTTAATAAATTGAAGGCTTTGCTTGAAAAAAGGAGGTAACTCCATTTTTAAAATTTATGGAAAACCGTTGAAAATTCAATGGCGTCTAAAGTAGAGTTACATGTTTTTTGCAATAAAGGAAAGAATTGTTTTTAGCCACCAAATAATACATGTAACTCCAAACATGCCGAGGATGATAGAGCTACCTCCTTTTTGCTGCAAGCAACCAGTCTAAAATTTTACTATCAATTTATTTAAAATTTGAAGGACAATCTTACTTAATTCCGTTTTTGAAGTAGCTTTTAAAACGAGGACTTTCGTTTCCTTGAGTTTCACGATGTTCAACTGCATTTCCTCCAATGTAACTATCCAACTCAACAGTTTTGTAAGCAGCCACACCGGATTTATCAGCACTTGTGCATGAACCTAGCCAAAAATGCATGTGAACTTCCGTTGTTCCTTTAACTTCTCTAGCCTACAAACAATCCGAATTAATATAAAGGGAAAAGTCCTGCATAATCGCCATAACTTTTTTAATATTGGTTTGATCAAAAAATATTTCATATAAATGTTCTAAGGTTTAAACATTGACATTTATCTCTGACTTTGCTTTTGTTTTTGTTTGAAATTTCTTAATAAATTTTAGATTATCAAATTCACTTTACTGCGCACGCATGGCTCTCAAGTCAATAGACTTAAAAGAAAGAGTTATAAAGGACTATAATAATGGTGTAAAACAATCAGTTATAGCAACAAAATATTCGCTTAACAAATCTGTTGTATCTCGTGTAATTAAAAGTTTTAGAGAAAGGGGTCATCTTCAGTGTATTAAGAAGTCTGGACGACAAAAAAAACTACCCCGCGTTTGGATCGCGCAATTTTAAGTATCGCCAAAAACGACCCTTTCTTGTCTTCTGGCCGTGTTAGGGCACAAATTGAGGAAACTATGGGAATTTCTGTAACTTCCCGCACAATAAGAAATCGTCTGGTTGAAGTGAAGGTGAATTGTTTGGAAGAAGACGTGCCAAAAAGCCACTTCTTTGAAACAAAAATCGCAAAGCCCGACTCGCATTTGCAAGAGAGCATTTGAACTGGACTATAAATGACTGGAAAAAAGTAATTTTTAGTGATGAATCAAAGTTCAGTTTATTTAATGGTGATGGAATTAAGTATTTACGTCGTACGATATGGAAAAGACTCAACCCAAAGTACACAAGACCAACTGTCAAGCATGGTGGAGGATCGGTGATGGTATAGGGCTGCTTTTCAGGATTTGGGATGGGTCCACTTCATCGCATAGATGGGCAAATGGATAGATTTGTCGATTTGTGTACAGGGACATTATGTCAAATATTATGGTGCCCTATGCAGATGAAAAAATGCCTCTATAGCACTTTTTTCAACAGGATAACAACCCCAAACACAAATCCAAGTTGGTGTGTCAGTGGTTCAGTGATGAAAAGATACGCTTTTACTACCGTGGCCTTTACTTACTTATTTAAATTTAAATAAAATTAAAAGTTGCTCTACTTTTTTCCACTATTGTAAGTCAATTTTTAAATCTTACAACAATTAGATGAAACATTTCTTTGATCAAACCAATGTTAAAAAAGTTATTGCCTTTATGCAGTACTTTTCTCGCACCCTGTATTAACAAAGACAACTATAATTAAAACATAGAGAGTATAAAAATGCATGTTACTTAGGTACTTAGAATGTTTAATTACCACTGTATCTACTGTAGCAGGAGCTCCTGATATAGCCGAAGCATAAATTATGTAAGAATCTTCATCATAAAAAGTGCCATAATTATCTTTAGATAACGCTATGACGCTCATATTCTGGAAACATAAATTTTTAATAAAGTTATTCTAGCTTGACAGGTTAAGATTTATGAGATTATATTATGCAGTCGTATTATACCTCGACACGCCATATGTAGAAACCGGTGCAATTTTTCTGTATTTTCCGAAATGCCGGATCCATTGTACCGTTACTCGTTCCGTTTGTAAATCCATCAGCGTCATCCTGTCAAAATAAAAGGAGTTATTAGATGGTGATTATTGAGGAAACATTAATGGCTTTATTGCGCTTTACTACTGGGGGATTAGTTATTATTAATTGAGATAATATTAAGATTAAAGATGGAAACCACAATTAAAAATTAATTTTGATTTTTTTAGTTTTATCTTAAAGACATACAATTGTACTAATTTTAAATCGGAAAACCTAAAATTTCCAGAAAAATATAATTAACTATTTAACCAAAAAATCTACTGATTTATTAAAATGAAATATTATAATTCGAGCTTTTTGATGATTACAATCCTTGCAAAATTACAGTAAAACTTGGAATTTGAAAATATTTTGTGGATCTATTTAGAACATGTTTAAATAATAAATAAATAAAAAGAAACAATGTTGTAATGAATAAATTTTTAACAGTGAAGTTTATTACGTTTGTATATTTGTATTCGCATTTCTGGAAGTAAAAGTCTATTTATGCTCAAAGACTTAAGACTTAAATTTTATGATTTAAGTTTTTAGAAAATTATAGGATTTATGCATCCGGTTTTAAGAAATGGTAAGTCTTAAATCTTAGATCTCTGAGCATAAATAGACTCCTATGATCTATTTAATTCTATAATCATAAATTTTAAATCTTAAATTTAAGAACTCTTTATTAACAATTTGGTATTTGGTTTATTTACGAAACATTCTCTTTCGCGATTTTTGATTCGCAAATTCTTCGGTCGGGGCCTTTTTCATGGGGGTAGCTGTTGTTAGTAATACAAAAACCGAATTTTGATCAAAATTTTGTTGAAATGAACAGAAGAAGTACCAAATCGAAGCAATTAACCAGTGCAATGGTATACTCCAAAAATGGTTGCAGTAGAAGGAAGGTGAAAAAATTTCATTCTCCTAATATAATTTCATGTAATTTTTGTTTTATTCTTTGTTATACTTCAGATTTATTATAATATTTCATAAAAAAAAATCATCCCAAATACTTAAATTAAAAATGTTTACCCTACACCTATCTTATATTTGGACAAGAAAATAAACCAAATACGACATTTCCGCACAGAGAGGTTATTTAAATTGGAAGTTGGGTTGCTTTCGAATTTAAATATGTGGAAAACTGAGGAGGATCTTCGTGTCATGAATTGTTTTGGAAAACTTAAATTTGATCAGTAGAATTTGAAAAGAAATTATCATGAAAAATATAGTTTCAAAAAATTTAAAAAAAAATGTTTTGGAATATTTAAATGCTTTCATCAAAACTCGAAGGGTAATTATCAAAAGATTGTTTAAAAAAATATTTAAAAAAAATTAAACTCTACGCCTGGGCGTTAATTTGCCAACCCGACATTAGTGTTGCCAACTACCAGAAAATTTACTAAAGACAAATTCTCGTGGCAGTAGTATGAGGTTTGGTATGTGAATTTGATATACCTACCAGTCATTTTCGCGTGGTTTTATTAACGTCATTTTTCAAAATGGTATGAAAAACGGTATATCAAATATGAAACCATATTCAGTCTCTTTCATGAAATGGTATGTCAAAAATATAATCAACTTTGTCAATTAAATAAAATTATCGTTATAAATAAATTGTAAGACATAAACTAAGTGGCAGTAAGTTTTGTTTTTCTATTAAGGAATTCGAAACTCAAAAAGAATCGTTATTTTGTGTTTTCTTAATATTTCATCAAATATTGTTGGCAATTACATTTGTCCAAAGTAATTTTTGTTTTCGAGTGGCTAGTGGATTTAAATTTGTCACGTCAAAAAAAGACCACCTTTAACTATCATACCAAATAAATATTTAATGACGCAAATACGCCTTTAAATTGAAAACTACAATATTTTATTTTAAATAGGTGAAAAGGCGCAAAATATAAATAAAAAATAGTATAAAAAACTCGTTCATAAGTCGGTAGGAGCACTTGTTCATTAAAATACTCACCGCAACACGGCTCGTATTTTGAAATTGAACGCGTGCTACAATATGTGACTTATGAAACTCGATTTTGATATACTATTTTTCTACAAACGTGTAAAAAATAGCACTTTTGACACTTGACACTCATGTCAAACGTTAAAAACGTTATTATTTTTGACAAGTGTAGAAAGTAACACCAGTGTACAGTGTAATTTACTTTCTACATTAATGCAGAAAGTACATAACAAATGCATGGTTACCTACTATGTAAACAACTACTAATATTTTCATATATTTCACTTACATCATAAATAACTATTAAGTATGCACTAATTTTTTTTTTCAATATCACTTTGGAAATAAAATCAACCTTGCAACACCCCATTCTTTTGTTCATAGTTTAAAACAATTATTGTAGAAAATAATTATGTTTTTACGGTTTTACCGGAAATAATATCATATTTTTTAAATGTAACAACCCATTTTTGTTCATAGTTTAAAATAATTTTGGAAAATATGTTTATTTTTTTAGAAAATTAAAAAATTTTAATTTTTTTCTTCGAAGGTAATAAAAACTATCAAAACTAATTCCAATTAATACAAATACTCAAATAAAAATGCAATTTGTTAAATTATTCCAGTACCTACTTTTGAGATAATATTAATTTTTGAAGTTTTTTGATCAGAATTTTTGCAAATTAAGTAGGTATATACTCATTTTTTTTAAGTACAAAGATAAGGAGTCAGGAGTCATTTGGTGTTTTAAAAATAAGATTGCGTAAGGATTATTTTGGGTTCACCAATGTAGGATACTACTGTACGAGTACAAAAAATATGAAAAACAAGCACCTGCAAAGTGATTTGGCATTACATTAACCTTATATTTTTTGTAAATCGCTTAACATTTTTGAAGAATTTCGGTGAAATCAACCTCTAAAATTTGATTTTACTCCCACGTATTACACCTTAGAAAATCTTTAAAGGTCTTCTTTAAGACAAATGGCTAAATAAGTAAAATCCCGTTTCGAGCCAAAATTTTCCTCTGAAATTTACCACATTTAACAAAATGCTTAATATCTCCGAAATGTGTTAATTTTAACATAGCGTTTGGTAAAGTCGAATAGAATATAGAGTAAATTATCTTCCCCCCTCGGGACGACCAAACCCAAGAATCAGGAAAATTTTAAGTAATTTATAGAAAATTTGTAAAATATGAATTTTATTGAATAAATGTTTTATTTTTTGTGATATTTTTTATGTTTAAGAGCCATTTCCTAAACGGAGAATATAGTGGTTTAATTCTGCAGTCATAAAAGCTAGTTTGAACAACATTTTTGTATAATTTTTTTTGTAGTTGATTTAGAAGTCATTTCTTTAATTTTTGCCAGAAGGAAAAAAAAATGGAGAATGTACAAAAAAAATATATTGATCTAAAAGTACCTTAACTTTGGACCCCTATAATTAATTTTGTGCTAGGTTGCAGAAGGGAACTCTCTGGCAGGATGTAGCCTAATCAATTTAGATTATAAAGCTGAAAAAAAAATTGAAAATCTAACGAGGGAAACTTGAGTTATGACTGCAGAACTAATGCTCGATTTCATGATTTTTCACAATTTTTCCTCCCAAACTCGCGCGCCCTCAAGGAATTCGCATTAATTATTAGTGATTCGCTGATAATTTGTAAAGACGCTTCAGAAAGGTGGGATGAATTTTCTATTCCCTGTTATTATCTCCGACGGAAAATTTATCGTGGGCGTCTAGTAAGATGCTCTTAAGTTTAATTTTGATTTCAGAACTAACAGAAACAATTTAAAATTAAGTACATATTTTCAACTCACTATAAATAACATCGACCTTGAAAATACCCCCCCCCAAATTTTTTTTTCTAGATCCGCCCCTGTCTTACCCCCAATATAATCAAACACGTTTAACGGTAATTTAAAATTAAATGACCTTTAAACGTATATTGGGGGTTATACCAACTCGGTAGAGAGCACTGTTTTCGTGAAAATTAGACTTAACCTTCCACATGCAGATAAAAATGTTATTTTACATTAAAATTATTTAGCTACTTTTCATCTGCAACAGTCGACTTAATTACTTAATAGAATGTAGTTATTTTTAGTTTTGAAAAGCTATAATTAAAAATTAAGAGTTTATCGCCCTTATTGGTACTTTTAATTTTTATGGGTAACATAATAATTAAAGTATCTAATGGTATATTTATACAGACACATTTAACATTCAAGAAATAAGAAGTAATACGTAACCTAAAAAATTAAGAAGTTAAAATGCATACTTTAAATTGGCCCATTTATGCACCACATTTAACATTTAGCATTTAAGAAATAAGAGTTGGTGAATTTTAACTTTATTTCTTAAATGTTAAATTTTACGTAAACTGCGAGTTTTTTAGCGCATAAAAGGCGGAGGTAATATACATGTGTTTCGGAGTAGACGAAATTGTAAATATAATAATATCCAACATTTCATCCATTTTAGTATTTCAAGAAAAATGTTCATATTTAATTTCAAATAATATATACACACTACACACTAGATAACCGCAAATAACCGTAAACAAATTTGACATTAGACATCATTCGTGTGCGCATGACTATGACCCAACCAATAAGAACTCTCACTTCTTAAATCTTAATTTTCTGCATAAAGCATAAATCCTACAGCATTCTTAAATGTTAAATCTTAAATTAAATGTTAAATGTGTCTGCATAAATAGACCTTAAATAATTGTAATGTAAAATAGCATTTTAACCGCATCTGGATGGTTAAGAGGGTATGGAGTCTACAAAATTATATGGGGTTTTCCCTGTTTTTATATTTCAAACTACGCGAATATTTATTGAGCTATATATAAAATAAGAATATCATATGAAAGTGGAACCTCTGTTTAAGACTTTTGTGCTACAGTTTTTTAATATATTATATCCAAAATGGCAAAAAAAAATCATTAAAAATACGTAAAATTTGGCCTATTTTATACTTATTTTTTAGACTTAATAATTTAATTTTTGAAAAAGTCGTCGTATAGAAGTCTAGTCATGAATGTTCTTTAAACTATACAATTATAAAACTTAATGTTATTTACAAAATATGCTTGTACTTTGAAGTAATTGCAAGGCATATTTTGTAAATTTTGAACGCGCATTTTACCTGTAAAAGCAGTTACCTTCATAGTCTAGGTGATACAAATTTTAAAATATAACAGAAATGAAGATTTATTGGTACTTTCAGCCTAATTATGTGGGATGTACTTTGGGTCAAAATTTCTTTCCCAAATTCAAGAAGAACCTCAAAATACACGTTTACTATCGGAGAGCGGTTCACTTAGACTCCCAATCCTCTTAAATCTAATTTTCTCGAAAACGGTACTGAGTTGGTATAAGTGTAACTTTTTTATTAAAAATTAAAAATGGAACAATATTATGAGAAAAAAAATAATTTTAAGTTAACCATAAAAAAGTTTTAACCTCAACCCTCCTCATAACTACCCTTTAAAAGCTCGCAAAAAATCTGAAAAAAATCATGAAGTGATATACGAAGTGTACTTAGATTCGTACCAAATTTAAAATCTCTACAATAAACCGACTTTAAATAAACCAGCTAAAACCTCTTTTTTGTAACCATCCGTCCTTATTGGACTGTAGCTCCCTTAGGAAGCGAAATCGTACATACGGGGTGATTCACACCACCCGTGCCACCCATTTATCTCGAGAACGCGTTATTGCACATGGCCGAAATAAAAAAAATTATTACTAAAGTGAACCTAAAGTATTGGTGAACTTATTTTTTTCCGGAACAACCTGGAACTATTCGGAACCGGAGGTAACTTTGATTTTTTAAATGGCAACATAGGTCGAGTTTGGTATGGTTTGATAGGTCTTTCAAAAATAAATATCTTTTAATTTTTATTTACCTTTATTAACAATTTTTTTTTTATTTTTTGAATAAATTCTAAACTCTGGAAATTATTAAAAAAATATTTTTATAAAAGTTGTTTATTCTTAAAAGACCATAAACCATACTTATATTTTTCCGGAACAACCCGGAACTATCCGGAACCGGATATCACTTTGATTTTTTAAATTGCAACATAGGTCGAGTTTGGTGTGGTCTTTTCAAAC
The DNA here is from genome assembly GCA_963971135.1 of Stenus bimaculatus. NCBI lineage: Eukaryota > Metazoa > Arthropoda > Insecta > Coleoptera > Staphylinidae > Stenus > Stenus bimaculatus. Next base: position 40,850,341 of record OZ020180.1, read on the forward strand.
TAAATACTATACTGAAACGAATATGCCAATCACAAATAAATCAACAAGTAATACGAGGGCTAATTATAGTGATATTTTGAAGAAAAATAAGGAAGTACTTGTGTTAAAACCAAAAAATAATACCAACATTGACTCATTAAAAAAGAAAATTTTATGCACAATGAACATAGATGACTTAAATAGCATAAACGTAAAAAGCTTATATAAATCAAATAATTGAGTGTGATGACAATACTCAAATTATGAAGGTTAAGACGGATCTTGAAAACTCTATAGGAGAAGACCTAGAAATTCACACACCGGACAAGAAAAGGCCACAAATAAGGATTATGAATGTCAAGAATGAAGGGGAATGGACAGACGATGAACTAATAGAACAAATCTTAAATCAAAACGATATAAAGGTCATTGAAAATTATTATTTTAAACTTATTTACAAAAGTAAAATTAATGAAAATAATGAATTTAATTTAACCATTGAAGTAGATTTAAATTGTTTTCATAGATTACTACATAGGAACACTGTTAATATAGGATTTCAAAAATGTAAGGTTTTTGAATACGTTAGGATTTTAAGATGTTTTAACTGTGGTGATTTCGGTCATAAAGCAGATGCATGTTCAAATAACTCAGCTTGTGGCTACTGTGCTGGGAACCATACTAGTGATAGTTGTACAGAGTATTCTTTTACTTGTTGCATTAACTGTGAACGAAAAAATTATAATTCGAAATATAACCTTAACTCTAACCATGATATGTGGGACAAAAACTGTCCTTGTTTTATTAACATTTTGAGTGTCATGAAAAACAGAATTGATTACGGGGATGCAAGTTAGCAATTACCCTCTTCACTAAATAATAAGATCCATAATGAACATGTAAAAAACAATTTAATTAACATAAATGATAACATTATAAATTCTGTTTCTCATAACAAACACATAATAAACAGTGCAATTTTAACCAAAAATCAACATGTTGTAGGTGAAAATTTAGTAGTATTATACTTAAATATTCGTAGTGTAAGAAACAAATTGGATCATTTAAAGTTATTGTTAAATGAACATTCTGATGCAAATATTTTGGTATTAACTGAAACATGGTTGTATGATGATGAATAGAAATTTATTGAAATAGAAAATTTTAATGCAGTGCATAATTGTAGGAATTCTGGCAGGGGAGGCGGAGTGAGCATATTTCTAAGGAATAGTATCACTTTTAATAACTTAAAAATTGACTACAATGTTAATATAAAAACCAACTTCCTACTTATTAAATTAACAAATACTATTACAAATATTCATCTTCTAGCTATTTATAATCCACCACTTGAAAATAGTTCATTGTTTAGGGATTTTTTAGATAACATTCTTGGTACTCACAAAAACTTAATTATGATTGGTGATTTAAACATAAATTTATTTGATATTGACTCTCAGGCTGTAATTGAATATAAAGAATTAATTGAAATAAATGGTTTGAAAATAGTTAATGATTTAAGAGCATCTTCCTAAACAGAAAATATAGTGGTTTAGTACCCCAGAAAAATAGGCTAGTACGAAAAAGATTTTTGTATAATTTTTTTTGTAGACGATTTAGAAGTCATTTCTATACCTCCCAGGGGAAGGAAAAAAAATTGGAGAATCTACAAAAAAAAATATATTGACCTAAAAGTACCTTAACTTTGGACCCCTCTAATTAATTTTGTGTTAGGTTGCAGAAGGTGACTATCGGTTAAGTTGTAGCCTAATTAATTAAGATTATAAATCTGAAAAAAAATTGAAAATCTAACGAAGCAAACTTGAGTTTTTTCTGGGCTACTAATGCTCGATTTCATGATTTATCACAATTATTCCTCCCAAACTCGCGCGCCCTCTATGGATTCGCATTAATTGTCAGTTATTTGTGAATAATTTGCAAAGAAGCTCCAGAAAAGTGGGATGGATTTTCTATTCCTTGTTATTATCTCCAACGGAAAATTTATCGCGGGCGTCTAGGAAGATGCTCTTAACTAAAGGTACTAGAACTACCCCAAATTCGAATACAATAATTGACCATATAGTCACTAATCTGCATGTTAACTTCACTAAAATACTTTAATACTGATTTATCTGATCATAAGGGCATTGTAGTACAGTTAAATAGAGAAATTGTAGCTAAAAATAAAATGGCAAACAAAGTAATCACAACTATTGATTTTAATAAGCTTAAACATAAAATATCAACTACCATTTGTAATATTTCACAACCAATCGAAAATTTTGTCTCATTAACAGAAATAATTAACTCAACAGTTGAAGAATGCAAAATTACCTTTAAAATAAGAAACAGGGACAATATCTGGATAACTAAAGATATTGCTGATGATTTCAAAAATAAAAAGAAACTATATGATAGACACTTAAAATCACCACTTGATATGGAATTAAAAACTCAATACAATAAATTCAAAAACCAACTAAACAATAATATCAAAAATGCTAAAAAAGAATATTATGAACAAAAAATATTAGAGAACTCAAATAAACCTAAAGAAATTTGGAATATTTTTAATGATATTATGTATAGGAAGATAAATAGTAATAAATCAAAAACAAAGTTTGTTGATAAATTATCATATGGCTCGGACATTTTAACAGACCATCAGGTTATTGCTGATGCATTGAACTTCTATTTTGCTAATATAGGTCACAACTTAGCAGAAATGCACAAACAATCCCCCGACTATAATAGTTAGAAAACGACTGACTTTGTAATGAATAACAATTCTATTTATCTTACGCCAACTGATGAAAATGAAATATTGGATACTATCAACAACTTAAAATCATCCATGGTTAGTGGACCTGACAATATTAATTCTAAAGTAATAAAAGCTATTAAGAATGATATAATTGAAATACTAGTAAAATTAATAAATGACATATTTGTAACAGGTCAATTCCCTGACTGCCTAAAAACCACGTTTATAATACCAATATTTAAAGGTGGTTGCAAACAGGATAGTTCCAACTATAGACCTACTGCCATCACAAATATATTTTCAAAAATTGTTGAAAAAAATTATTAAAAAAAGAATTATTGATTTTTTAAGTTCAAATGGACTTAAATTGAACAACAGGCAATATGGGTTCAAGGAGAAATCTAACACTCAGGATGCATCAGCTGACCTGTTACAATTTGTGAATGAAAACCTGGATCAAGGAAAGTACGTCGCAGCTATTTTCCTTGATCTTAAGAAAGCATTCGACACGGTCAATCATGACATCTTAATGAATATACTTGAAGCACTGGGATTTAGGGGAATTTGTTGGGAATTATTTAATTCATACTTGAAAGATAGACATATATGCACAAAAAATGGTAATTTTGTCAGTAACAACTTAAAAGTAAGCGTAGGTATTCCTCAAGGATCCGTACTGGGTCCCATTCTTTATAATTTGTATGTTGAGAACATAGTTAATGCAGGTATAAAAAGTAGGGTGATCATGTTTGCAGATGATACTGTTATTCTTAGTGCGGGAAGTAATGAGGTTGAATTACAGGAACTGATAAGCCAGGATTTAACTGCGGTTAATAATTGGTTAATTGGTAATAGACTTACTATCAACACCGATAAAACTGAAATAATGATATTTGAGGTAACTAACAAAAAAATTATTACAATAAATGCAAAATTAAATAATAAAGCAATCAGACAAGTAAAAACCATCAAATACTTAGGTCTTAAAATAGACAACAAACTAAGATGGGACGATCATATAAACACAGTAAAAAGAAAAGTAAGTTCTTTAGTTGGTGCTTTGAGGAAGTGTAATTGTCTATCCCTAAAATATAGAAGATCCATATATAACGCCCTTATACTGCCAAATTTCCTTTACAATATCACTGCCTGGTCTCAATGTAATTTAACATTATTAAATACTGTCCGCAGAACCCAAAATAAAGTAGTAAAAATAATGTATAACCTACCTAAGCTTACTCCTACTAAAGATCTTTATAAAGATACAAAACTACTAAATATTGAAGAGTTAATATTTATAGAGAACTGTAAACTTATCCATAAAGTTATCAATAATAAAATATAAATTATAAAGCTGTTAAATGTTTTAATAAATTACCTGAGTATTTGCAATCAACAATTAATAAAAAGAAATTTACATATAAGTTAAAAAAACATGTGATGAAGAACAGAATACTAAATTAACCATATGTACCTGTTTAAGAATTTATTTAATTTTTTAGTAAGTTAAAATTTTCTTATCAATAATTCTCTTAGGTATTTACATGCCTTTATATGTTGATTAATTTTAGTTCTGTTGATTAATTTTTAGTTTCTTATTCTAATATAACAATTGCTCATTGCTCCCCTAATACCAGTAATAACTGTCTGGGGATTGTATGCATAGTTAATTTTAAGTTGTTATTGTTAACTAGGTTATAAGAATTTGTATATTATCAATGACTATGTAACTTGATAAGACTTTTTATTGTGATATAATTGTAGTTTAATGGTGCATTGAATAAATAAATAAAAAAAAAATAAATAAACAACATCTATTAAAATATTTTTTTAATATTTTCCATTCTTTAGAACTTATTAGAAAAACAAAAAAAAAAGTTAAAAAAAGTAAATAATTGCATATTTTGAAGAATTTTGTTGAAATATGGATAAGTATGATATTTAAAGTTGGTAAAACATTAGAATTTGTAGAAAGAGTTTATAAATTTATAAAATTCTTCATAATTTTTATTTACTTTTTTTAACAATTTTTTCGGATAAATTCTAAACTATGGAAAATATTTAAAAAATATTTTAATAAAAGTTATTCGTTTTTAAAAGACCATCAAACCATACCAAACTCGACCTATGTTGCCATTTAAAAAATCAAAGTTACCTCCGGTTCCGGATAGTTCGGGGTTGTTCCGGAAAAAAAATAAGTTTACCAATGGATTCTTTAGGTTCACTTTGGTAATTAGGTTTTTTATTTTAGTGATGTGCTATAACGCGTTCTCGAGATAAATGGGTGGCACGGGTGGTCTGAATCACACTGTATGTTTATAGGAAGTTTTTTCTTAATATTAGTTGTTCAATCGCCTCCTAAAATTTTGCCGCTTAACTTCTAAACACCCTGTTAATTAACACTCATGTATACTTCACAGGTGGTTTTACGTTTAACTCGTGAGTTTTCTTTACATCACACAAAAACAAACATGGTCCGAAAAAAGATAATATATAGAGTAAATAGTCACGTAAAGCATTAAAAAGTTCGGTCCTAAAATCAATTTTTCGGTGCTAATCTTTACCTTCGACCAATGAGCGTTACGCATTATGCATATTTATTATCATTATTTATCATTCAGTTCATAAGCACCGCCATGGACCGAACAACAGGCGCTTTTCCTTTAAGTTACAGGTTACTACTCTGTAGTCTATAGTCGACCGGGCAGTATCAAATTCCGCCACGTAATCCCAAACAACGGGACTTCCAAAACCCGAAATTTTAATCCTGTAGGCAAATTCCGCCAGGCCCGTGCCAGTTAATCGAAGGGATTGACGGACCGGGCACGACCGAACAGTCTCCTTTTTCTATCACTATAATCTCATCAAATTACAATGTATATTTTGAAAACTTTTTTCGCATCAAAACGTATCAATCTCTACCCAAACCTAACCTAACCTAACCTAACCTAACCTAACTCGACCACCACACAGGGTATTTTAAAAAAACAATAACCTAACCTAATCACCTGAAATTTAATATAAAAATTAAATTTAGTAAATATTAACTATTGAGTAAATATTATTATATGTATGTTAGATAGGTAGATTGTAAATAAGTCATAAAGTTAGCTGTGTACTATTAAGACTATTATACCGGGTGGAAATGAAACTAGGGTCACCCCTGGCATTTCTTTATTTATAAAAATAAAAAATTAGAATTTTAGTATCTTATATGATCTAAAAAAACAAATTTTATGGATCGAACAAATCTTTCATTTTACTTCCGGTTTATCAGGAAATGGCACCCACTTTCTTATTTTAAATGTAACCCCCTGATTTTTTCTACGTAAAATCAAACATTGGTTAGTTTTAAGTATGTTTATGACAAAAAAAATTTTTTTTCAAAACTTTAAGAAAAAATGTTGAATTTTTTTTTGGTAAAAAATTTGAATAAAACCTACAAAAACTATTTTTAAATAATACAAATACGTAAAATAAATTGTAATTTATAAAATTTATTTCACCGTTCTTGAGATATTATTTTTTTTAATTTTCAAGAAGCGTTTTTTGGAAATATCTTTACTTTTTTTAAATGGGATGATATAAGGGCCACCCCCTAATTAAATAGAGGGTTTTTTTCCGGTTACTGTGATATCCCATATGTATGTTTTACTCAAATTTTTTACCAAAAAAAAATTCAAATTTTTTTCTTGAAGTTTTGAAAAAAAATATTTTTTTGTCATAAACATACTTAAAATTAACCAATGTTTGATTTTACGTAGAAAAAATCAGGGGGTTATATTTAAAATAAGAAAGTGGATGCCATTTCCTGATAAACCGGAAGTAAAATTTATTCGATCCATAAGATTTGTTTTCTTCGATCATATAATATACTAAAATTTTAATTTTTTATTTCCATAAATAAAGAAATGCCAGGGGTGGCCCTAGTTTCATTTCCACCCGGTATATGTTACATTTTCCTATAAAAATTAAATTTAGTCAATAAATAAAAATTTATTTTCTCAAACATGGATCATTATTTTCATCCTTTCAGCTTTCAGGTAGTAGTGTGGCGTACTTTTCCTTACCCCTTTTCGATCAAAATTTTATGTCTGGCGGAATTTACCGCATCGTTAATCCCTTTACCTGATTATTGAGGCAGTTTGGAATCGCCCAGTCGACCGTACCTTAAATTTAGCCCTCTCAACTCCTCTACGTGAATTCTCCAAAAAATAATTGTAAAGAAGTTATTAGTGCGCATATTATATTTAAAACACGGAATGTTGAAAAATTGTAAAAGAAACATTCTCAATATATCATTAAAAGCATTACATAAATATATCTTTTAAAGTTAGATGCAAGATTAAAATTTAACACTACTAGTTTTCAAAAAATAATACTTCATTTTAGTTTTAAATATGATGTGTTGGTGTAAAAAATTAAAAGTTACTTCAAATGTTTTAGCGATAATTTCTCCTACCTATCTATTTTCTAAACCATTTTTTTAATTATGTCAAACATATATGTACATCCGAAATTTAATCAACTTCTTCAAAATCAATATTTTTTAGCTATTAACGCGACGTAAATTTTATAATAATCAAATAGTTAAAATTGAAAATTTTCGACATTTTCGACAATAATTTAATCAATATACATACGTAATCAAATCTTTGAATTTCAAAAACGTGCATTTTGCAGTGGTCTAAAAACACCAATCACTTTAATATTAGAAAATCACAATTCATTTGTTTACAAACAAGAATTGTCTTGCAACAAATTACAAAACAATAGAGTCTTTAAAGCGGCCGAACTGTGAATTGTGAATGAAGTTTGCGCAAGGAAACGGAGTGCCGGTAACATCCACGAGGAAGGAGTGAAAAATCGCGAAAATCACTATCCTTTGGAAGTTAGGTACGATGAATACACTCTGGATACGGCTAAATTCTGTAGATCACGAAGAAGAGTGACTGACCTCAGGCATGTAAGTACACCACGTTAAGTCAAACCCACCTCCTTCATCCTACTTAACCATCGAGGAAGCTGTCCATGCGTTACATACACACCAACGTTTACGCTTAATAAACATCGCATAATTATATTATTTAATTTAGGTCTATTGTATTAAAGATCAATGATGACCTATAAAGATGGATAAGTAAAAATAAGCTGTGTTGAATTTTTGTATTTGCCAAATTTACATACAATGTTCATAGGAATGGTGCAAATAGTTTCAAATTAATATTTATAATTGTTGGAATTTTTGTCATAAGCTCCAGCATATGAGAGGAAAACTCAAGTGGAAAAATCAAAGCTTTGAAAATCCCCAACAGTAGCCCGAAAAATAGAGTAAAATCTACCCAGTGGTAAAAATATACAAGGTGTAACAACAGTATAGAATAATCGATTTATTTTCTTATTTTAAAGTTACAAAAAAAAGTTTAAGAAGATAGTCGGCGAAATTACGTATAGGATTTTGCAATGTACATTTCGGTTTCTTAAAAGAAACAGAAAAGACGAACTGTTAATTGAAATTGAATAATTTTTTTTGTACTGCTTAACGATTCTATGGTTCATCTCATGACTTTTTTAGTTTTTTTATTTTCACTTTTTGGTTTTGAAAACGACAAAAAATAAGCAACTTATTATGAAACTATTTTAAATAATTAAAAAAGTGCTGAGATAGTCTCTTTAATTTACTTTCAAGATTAACTTACATAATTCAATTTGATTAATTCTTAGTTCTGTTTCTTTTCCAAAACGCCCGAGTAATCGCAGTTTCAATTATTGGCATCTCTTTCACACAGTTATATGTTTCATACGCACATCGAATTTCCAAGGAACAAAGAAATTAGAGTTTGACATATTATGTTTTTTTACATTTTTTTTCTTTGCTATGGCAACCAACTAGGAACCATATATTTTTTTCGATTTTCAAAAAGTATATATTTTTCTGAATATAGGGATGGTATATCCCAACAAAATAAATAAAAATGAAATTTTAAGAAAAAAATACATAAATATTCAACTTGGATCAGTTGAAGGACCGAATAACTGCCTAAATGCGTAAACTACCTTATTAAATGTTAGTAAGAACATTACAAATTTTAAACACAGACGGTAGTTTACATCCAGTCATTGCCTGGCAGTAAATGGAGTTCAATTTGAAAATCTAATTTAATATTAATGTTAGCTAGTTAGCAGTGTAGTATTTAAAATTGTTTTGGGTTTAGATATTTGTATAAATAAAAAATATTTTTTGTTTTTTTTCTAAAAATATATTTTTTTTAATTTTTAATTTTTTTTGTTGAGATAAAATAGCATCCTGATATTCAGAAAAATGTGATCTTTTTGAAAATCGAAAAAAAAAATTTTTGGTTGCTACTTAAAAAATCAAAGTTGGTTGCCATAACAAAGAAACAAAAACAAATGTGAAAAACAGAATATGTCAAAATATGCATCGAAAAAAATCAAATAACTTTTGTCTTAAACTTTTTTTTGTAACTCTTCAAAATAATAAAATAAATCGATTATTCCGTACTTTTGTTACACCCTGTATCCTGTATATCGACATTTTTTCTTAGAATATTAATAAAATATAAAAAGGCATCATGAGAAAAAGCGAGCACAAATATCTGTTTAAGACATTTTAAACTCCAACGATTTTCGATATTACATCTGATGAAAATTATATTATACAGGGTGCTTAAAAAGTCGCGGACACGCTCCACGGTACGTTGTTTGGAAGCAATCGTTAAACAAGGATAAAATAATTTAAAAAAATATTTGGATAGAAATTCCGAAATTATTGACATATTTTAAAGAAGTAAACTTGACAACATTATTTTCAAAGTAGACTTTGAAGATACCATTTACCCCTTAATATTTATTTCAAATTTTTGGTAAGTTATGATCACAATCTAATAAAGGTGATAGACCATTTTATTATTAGTACATTTAATTTAAAACAAATAAAAAAAATTAAATTTTAAGTAGATGTTCGAAGTTATTTTTATTAGATTAAAGTTCCAGGAAACGAAGAAATGATTATAATATTTTTACATTGTTACCATATGTCATATTTGTCAATTTTATGATAAATTAAAAATTTTAAAATGCAAATATCTTTACATTCTCAACATAAATTAATATTTTTTGTTGAGAAATGCAATAACAACACAATTATCTTTATGTTTTGTACTATAAAGGGCAAAAATAACTAAAAATGTACAAATAAAATTTTTAACTTTGAGCACTCATATCTTGAATAATCTGCTAGAAGGATTATTTTGACTATTCAACTCACAAGTGATTATTTTTTGTGACAAGTAAATCGTCAAAAATATCAGCGATTATTTTATGACGTTAATGTCAAATTTCAATAAGTTTGAAGTTGGCTGTCAAATTTGTCACAAAAAAGTGAAAAATGTTCGTTAAATAGTCCCTTAAATATGCACTCTTGTTCAAATTATAAGTCGAATATTTTTCATACATTACCACTCATGTCATTTGGGGTTAAAAATTCCACTCCCGCTACGCAGTCGTGGAATTACAACTTAACCCCAAATGACATTCATGGTCGTTACAGTGAAAAATATTCGACTCAAATTTGACCACTCGTGATATTACATATGAATATTTTACCCTTGTCTAACGAGTGCTTCTTAACAACGTAGCGTGGAGCATGTTCGCGACTTTTTAAGCACCCTGTATAATAGAAATAAATTTCAATTTAGTTTTAAATCCGTTAAATCAATAATATTGTATTGCAGATTCTACGGTAGAATTGCTTTATTATTTCTTAATGCGAGACTAATATTTTTCAATAAAGATCCATTACACTGTGAATGGGGCCGTAGGGTCATTGTTAACAATCATGATTTTATACTTTAAAATAACAAAAGTAAAAGAATTTAATAGTAAATTATTTCGCACATTAAATGGATAACGGATATCTCACAGATCACAGATTAGCACTTTTCTTTTACATTTTACCAATTTTAATTTCTTGTAATAATAATCAAATAAAAAGCACAAATATAGGAAAAATTAAAAAATTAATTGTACCATAGGTGCTGGTAATGTAGCAAAATTATCTAATTTAGTATTTGTTAATATTATACACGAAAAAAAAATGGAGTTTAAAATCTCTTTTGGATCATACGATATGATAAAATTCAAATTTTTGTATAAGGAAATACCTTTAAGTTGTATTTTAGTATAATAAAACCTAAACATTAAAAATTCTTCTTTATAAAAATATAAAATAACAAAAAAATTACATAAAAGTTAAGTTTTCCTCTTGATATGAATGGTAAGTGGAAACTATAAGTGTATCTAATCCTCTTTTTAATTAGCAAAATAATTATCAAGTAATGAAGTAAAAAACAGGACTTACACACGTCTAATTCCAACGGTCTCTTCATGGTTTCGCGCACGGAATCTTTTACATAAAATTAGCAAATCACAACCGAATCGCAATAGCGCATTTATCTCAATCAAGAGTTGGAAAATCGCGCGCAACCAAAACCCAACTGCAACGGATTGATTTGATATTTTAAAAATAGAAAATACTTTCGCATTGTTGGATAGTCCCTCGTCCCTGGAAGTCAGCAAAGCGGCAGATTGCTTCCGGAGAAGGCATCGGCCAGAATTGACCGGAAGCGGAAACACGGTGTGCTCCAGCTCTTATTATGACGAAATTTTTTTGTATTCGATTCGTGTTATGCAATTAAAAATGTCGGGTTGTTTGGTCGATGTGAGGTAAAAGGTAGAAGTTGCGAGGTGATGACCTACATCGACTTATATCACCCATTAAATTAAATCCAAGAAAATTATTACAAAATCCACCAAATGATATTTAAATTAAAGAAAACTTTTATTTCTTCAAAAAAAATGATTTTTAAATTGTTTAAAAATAGGAATAGAAAAACCGAAATTTTCCTTCGATCTAAAATATTATATGTATGGTTGCCCAATTGAGAACATGTTCCTGGAAATTTTTGTTTCTCAAAGATAAAAAAAACGATTTTTTCAGATGTTTCGAACTTTTTAAGCCAATGGGTTGTAGACCGAGAGATGGTAACAGATTTCAAGTGACGATTTTCTCGTTTATACCTTTAAGAGGACCGAAAGGTATAAAAGTGCTGATAATAATGAGGAAAAATTTGAGCGGTCCCCGCGTGACCATCACATCGAAAATTCAGTTTTCATTTACGCAAAAAATATTTATTTTGAGACGACTTTGTCGCCGCTGCCATATGCATTATCACAAAGTTAAAATACACTCTAGCAGCGGAAAATTATAGGCATAAGGGTTGCAGGTGACCAAAAGGTTGAAATGATGACCTGAAGTTGTCAGGGAAAATGGAAATTTTCGGCGATTTTCTCGTTGCTGCCAATTGAAAGTATGAAAGTTGTCATCATAAAACGCCCATAAAAAAATGGCATAAGGTCACCGATTGCCGAAGTGAGGTTAAGTGCTGGAAAATTTTGTGGTAATTTCCAAGGTTTTTAGATGTGGCATAAGTGTCAGGAATGGCCTTCATATTAAAAATAATTAATAAAGTTGCAGAAAAAAATAAGAAAACTTTCACCAGTTTGTTTTTCATGCCATTTTCCATGTGCCTTAAAAGGTTATTTTAAATCTATATACCTAACAAAAGGCATAACTGTCGATGATGCCGAACATGTAACAAAACAGAAAAAATTATCGCAAATATTAAGCTAGAATTTTTTTCGACTATGACGACGACGACGACGAAGATGATAACAAAACCGATGATGACACCATCGACGATAGCAACATAGATGGCGACGACTCAGAAAATGAAAGTAATGACACTTCGGACATCGATGCTAAAGAAAGCAGGGATGATAATATTTATTAGTTTTTCGAATATTAAATTCTTTTATTTTAAAATTATCATTTTCTGTCATTAAAAAAAAAACGGATTGGAAAATAAATGATTGCTTAAATAATAATGGATCAGAGATATTTAATTCTTCCGATTTTTTTGAAACAAGAATTTGAAGACTCATTTAGTTTTATCCCATATTTTTAAAAATATTGGTCATTATTCATCGTTATCCAATTCGTTAGTAAATCTTGAAATCAAATTTTTTAGTTACATGCAAAATTGCATAAAAATAAAATAATAGAAAATTTATTGGACCTTAAGGCTTATAGGCAGATTCTGGTCAAAATTAAAGACTTTTAATTGGAAACAAATAAGGTAACCATGGGAATTGTCCATTACAACCCATGTAACAAATTTAAATTTAAAGGCCTTGATTTGACCAGAATCTGGGTATTAAAGGGCGTATGACACTTGCGAGTACTGTATAAAATCTTCACATGTTTTCTCATGAGTTGTCTATGGTAAAAACTCTCATACACGTTTTTTTAATAGAGTTTTCTCGCGAGTTTCTTACATAAACTTTGCTGCATGATACTTTTTTATTAGAGAAAACTCGCACTTGCTCTCCATGTTAAATTAAAATTTATTTACATTTTGAGGTTACTTGTTTGTAATAAAAAAAAACTCGCGAGAAAACTCATAAAAAAACGTGTATGATACTTGCGAGTTTTTATCATAGAAAACTCACGAGAAAACATGTGAAGATTTTATACAGTAAACTCGCAAGTGTCATACGGCCTTAAGGTGATATACAAGGTTTCCCGTTCGTGGTAGTTAAAATAAAACTTCAGAATTAGAATTTCATTGTCCGATTGTGCTGTTTCAATTAGTAATAACAAAACAACAGAAATCGTTGACAAATGTTCTAATGGTCAATAAAAAAATTAAAAATAATTTTTGTTTTTCAGTTTTCTGACAAATATCCAAAATTAATAAAAAAAATACATAAAATCTATAAACATGTACTTACAAGTTGAAAGGGTAATTTGACAATGATTTGTTAAGTGAATGAAAATAACTGGGAACTCAAAACTTTTATGATTTGTAGTGATAATAATGTAGTTTCAGAAGACAAGAAAAAAACACCCCCTTAATTGGCTTTATTTTCAGAAATTACCAGGAAATTGTAAAAATAAATTATTTTTTATTACTGACCTTTTTATTTACCACATTATCAACGATTTACATAGTTTTGTTTTCATTAATTGAAAGAGGGTGGTTTTGGTTTTCTAGTGATAATTTTCTTTAATCTCTACACGACTTGGTTACATTGTTATTACCGATATACTGATGTGAGACAAAACTCTATAAATGATGGACCGTTTGTTTTTTACGGTGAAATTTGTTCTACAATCTAACCCTAAAGTTTTTTCTACCACAACGACCGTAGGCAGTATATTAATTTACAGATTGAATTTTCACTTTTTATGGAAATTTTGAATATAACCTGATTTATCCAGTACCAAAAACATAAAATTAACAAAACTTTATGATTTACGAATCAGCACTTTACGTGGGGGTAGTTTGGGTAAAATAAGTTTTACATTAGATTCTGATTTTACAAAAATTACGCTCACATAAGAGTTGATTCATTAAAAGCAAATATTGCAAATGAAAGAATTGTTTATACTTAAGGTCAATGCAGCGCGGTTTTCAAAATTTTTTATTAAAAACTCTCTAAAAAATTCCTAAATAATTAAAACGCTGCGTTTTGAACATTTGACTCTATCCTCTTAATATTTGCGATTATTTTTTGTTACATCACATGTTCGGCATTATCTATGGTTATGCCTTTTGTTATACCGGTATAAAATAACTTATTTCGGGGCACATGGAAAATGGCATGAAAAACAAAATAGTGAAAATTTTCATATATTTTTCTGCAACTTTATTACTTATGCCTTCATTTCCTACACCTTCAACCGCTCTGCCAATTATACATTATATACAAATTATCATGAACTTTATATAGTTTCAAAGGCATAAGAAACAAAATCATCTAAAAACCTTGAAAATTTCCACAAAATTTTCCGGCACTTAACCTCACTTCGGCATTCGCTGACCTTATGCCATTGTTTTTATGGGCGTTTCATGATGAAAACTTTCATACTTTTAATTAGCAGCAACGAGAAAATCGCCGAAAATTTCCATTTTCCCTGACAACTTCAGTTCATCATTTCAACCCTTTGGTCACCTGCAACCCTTATGCCTATAATTTTCCGCTGCTAGAGTGTATTTTAACTGTGTGTTAATGCATTTGGCAGCGGCGACAAGATCGTCACAAAAAAATATTTTTTGCGCAAATGAAAATTAAATTTTCCATATGACGGTCACGCTCAAATTTTTCTTCATTATTATAAGCACTTTTATACCTTTCAGTCCTCTCAAAGGCATAAACGAGAAAATCGTCTCTTGAAATCTGTCACTATCTCCCGGTCTGTTGGGAATACTGCAGATTTGTGATTGCTCCATTGGTCCGCACATGGTCCAAGCATGTTGAATAATGTCAAAAATTTAGTAATGAATTTCATTCCTTAGCAAAAATTCAAATGTAATGAATCGTTTACTCAATAGTCGTGGAATAGATTGGATTGGAATGGATTTTTTCCACGATTTTTTTAAATAATACTGTGTTTGTTTTCTGAAAAGTAATAATGTATATTATCAATATTCCCTATCTTTCCTCCACGGTTTTGCTTTCCCACACGCTTTTTGGATCAGAAAGCTGCATTTTAATTCCGACACGGTATTTTAGTTACCCTTGCAATATAGAGGTGGCGCTACAAAAACCTATTACGCAATTTCGGTCTTCGTGAATAAACTATTATGTACATTCCCCTACAAAACTGAAAAATAAAAATGATAAATATCAAGGGGTTTATTTTTGAAATTGTCGACATGATGTCCCATTCGACACTTGAATGACAGTCTCTTATTTTTTCATGTAAATGACAAAGACAGAATTATGAAAGTCGAATGCGACATCTTCTCGGACGATTCAAGAATAACCCTCCAGTGTCAAAATGTTAAGAATCATAGATTATAAGTTAGAATAAGTTTTTTTAGTTTTAGCGAGAAGCGGTCAACGGAAAAGTATTGTAGTCAACTCGTGAGGTAATGGGCGATTAAAAAACTCGACAGCATTAACGCGCTCGCTTAGGCTCCCGCGTTAAACGTCTCACTTTTTAACCGCCCTTATTACTTACCTCACTTGATGGTTAAAAACTGTCCCGAGTCCAAGAGAAAAATAACCGTTTTCGGTGAAAAAATTAAAAAAATATACATATTGTTTTATACATTGCCATTATTGTTTTTGACAAAGTTTTGGATTGTAGTGCAAGAAAAAAAGAAATAAAATTTAGAGATTCCGAATTCTTTTCTGTCCAAAAATTATGAAGAATTTTTTTCAAAAATAATTAGGAAAGCAAATAACTAACAATTATTTTTAAGTCACTACCAGTCCACCATGATATCAAATGTAAAAAATAATTAAAATAATTTTAAACAAAATAAAACAGGGTCAATTGTCATTTCAACGCAACCAAAAGCGTAGAAAGTGATTAATAACATCCGCAATACTTTTATAAAAAAATAACTTTATTAAAACTATAATGGAGTTTTAATTGAATATAGCCTCATAAAATACCCACGCAATTTAATGTTAGTTTGCTCTTCTTCTTCTCACGAAACCTGGAATTTAAAGCTCGCTTGGAAGTATTTATTAAATTATTAAAGCCACATTTTTTTACTATCACTTTAAGTTCAACTAAAAACATTCGAGGCATTAGTGCAGAAAATGTAACCTCTATAGAACGCATTAATAGTAATTCGCATTACTAGTAACGGTACGTCAATATTAAATAAACGTGGTAGTCTCCAATTGCCTCTAACTGTACTTCTACGTGCATAAATAAACATTTAAAATCTAATTTTAATTTCTTTTCCAATTTCTTCGTAATATTTGATTACAGTTATATTTTTACGCTATTAAACTGTAACGACTCTATTTTCAAGGAGGTAATATTAAAGACGAAAGTAGTAATTTCCTGAAAATTATTGCTTAATAGCTTAAGTTCTGTCCCTTGGAAATGCGATGGGCGAATGAAACATATTACTGTGCGAAAGAAATGCCACTAGAATTTTAGGCGATTATACGGAGGTTTTTTAAATAAACATTACAACATTAAGAGTTAATCGATTTGAATTTTGTAAATTAATCCTGAAAGAATATTAAAGGGACTAGCAGATGATGTTTTTAATTTTTTAAAATAGTTTCATAATTAAGGTTGTAAATTGAGCCTAAAAGTTGCATATATTTTGCCCCCAACCAAAAGGTGAAAATTAAAAAACTACGGATAGATGGCGCTATTTTGACGTAAATTTGAAAAAAAAACATGGAGGGAAAAGTAATAAAAGATTTTTTGCGCCGATTTAATATTTATTGGTTTTAGTAACTGCGCCTATGTTTAGATCAAGTTTTTTTGTGTTTAAAAATTGTGTTCATCTTTTATTGACCAGTGTGTGTTATTTCTTACTTGCATAATTGCATAAATTCATTGTTTTGGGGTAAATAATAAATTAGAGCCTGTAAAAAATATAATTATTTTAATATAGTAATAATAAACCCAAGGAAACTGATTTATAATTGCACGGAAATAAATTTTACAAAAACAGGTTATGTCA
Source organism: Stenus bimaculatus (assembly GCA_963971135.1). Lineage (NCBI taxonomy): Eukaryota > Metazoa > Arthropoda > Insecta > Coleoptera > Staphylinidae > Stenus > Stenus bimaculatus. The sequence goes on from OZ020180.1 coordinate 40,867,669, forward strand.
AGGTAGACCTTTTCTAGCTTCAGCAAATAACTCCCAGAAGGCGTATCCCAAGTCGAAATTAGCAATAGGCGACGAGCGAATTTTACTGCAGCGCCCCCTGTGGCAGTAATTAGTAAAAATACAGGGACGTCAAATATTTGAATTTAAAGTTTTGTGTATTTATTCAAAACTCTTGTTACGAATACTACAAATAACAATAAGAGAGCATCTCATACTTCTTGTTCTGTTGTTGGATGCCAATAAAACTATTTCAATACAAACAGAGATATAAAACTTTATAAATTTCCTTGAGAATTGAGAATCTTGCGAGGTAAAAAGGCGCAAAGCGCAGATTAAAGCGATAAAAGAAAGATTTATTACTACATTAGTGGTATATTTGAAATTTTTATTATGTCATTTATTCTAGGCCTGATGTGGAGTTTGGGAACCAAAGAACACGACATAATTGGTAGTGTGTTTATTTTGTTGAAAGTTCATTTAAAACTTTATTTTTGGATTGATTGTTGGTAATAACTGCTTTAAATAAAACTTCTTTCTACTACTTCTGTTTCACTGTAAGTTTCATTAGTTGAAATCCCAAAAGAATGAAACACATAGCAAAAAAAATCAAAAATTATAGACAGAGTGAAAATATCAATATAAAAATTACAAAGGTCATGTTCGAGCTTGTCCGGTTTTAAAAGAATGATTTTAACCATTTGTTGAAACGCGGTGGTATTTCTACTTCCTTGGATAAACTAAAGTTACTTATTATTTTTTAAAGGAAACATTTTTTTAAGTGTTTTTCCTTCCAAATATTTTATTTGGCCACATTTTGCAGTCGGCTTATATTCCAACCACAAGCAACCTCTGTTTTAATTTGTTATGCTGTCTTTTTCGTTTCTTTTAAACCCAATAATGGTCAGCATAAAAATTTTCACTACATTTAAAGGTGAAAAAATTTGGGGGAAAATTCAAAATAAATCATTTTCTCCATTATAGCTCCAACAACAAACATCCTTAACAAAACGAGTTAACTTTAAATACAAGAAACACAAAAATTTAACCGCACTTCACAGCAATATACGCTCGTCGCCTATACCTAATTTCATCGACTATCTTCTTAAACAGAATCATAACAAACTCCCAAAATCTTCATCTGTAGAACAGGTAGATCGTAAACATTGACTCGCCATAGAAATTTGCAGTCTAGTGGTTTTCATTTTACAATTAGAAATTAGACAATTTTTTTGGAAAGTACTAAATTTTTGAATCGGCTGCACCTCCTGGTATTTGATTTAAATTACATAAACAAAAAAAGTTCATACATTTTGCTTTGGTACAGATTGTGTTTCTAAAAATTATTGAGGATGTCAACCTACTCATGGTATTACTATTGGCTGCATTCAACCGATTGAGCAGTAGTAGTAACCGGTGGACTTAACATCAAATAATTGACACTGACATCCACCGGTCGCCATTTTTTCCACCGCTTTTTATTTTTATCAAAGGTAGAAATAAAGTTTTTTAAATGAAATGTAATAAAAATTTTGGTCTTATTTATTCCCACGAAGGTTTTATTCATGCCATTAAAGATAGGTCCAAAAAACATGATTAATTGAATAATTGAATGAAAAACTGAATAATTTGGGTCCTACCTAGGGCCCGTTCCAGTAATGAACAGTAAAGCCCACGACGACCGCAAAATCGTTCTACATAAGACCGCGATTTTTTCTTTCGTGCATCGATGGCGACCGCAAGAAGCTCACAACGACCGTATTTATTCGTGGGTTTCCGTGGTTGTTTGTTGAACGGTGACCTTTTGAGCTAGTGGAACGGGAAAATTTTGCGGTCGTGGTCGTGGGCTTTAGTATTCATTACTGGAACGCGCCCCTAAATTATCAAGTCAAACGTTTTGACGACATATATTTATATCAAATTTGACATTTAAAGTAAAGACTGACGTTAACATTTTCAAACAATTATTGTAAAAAAAATCTAAATTTCAAGTCTAAACTTGACATAATCTATCCAAATACAATTCAATTGTGTTCTTGTGTTGCTTTTTAGAAATACCACTCGCCACTCGTCCTTGGTACTCGCGATGTTTCTAACCAACAGAATTTCATTTGTCAATAAATTGACAGAATTATTGCAGATTTCAACCTACTATTACTATTGATAATACTTTGATATCGGAGTAATTATATTGTTATGGGGTGGTATTTGATAATTCTCAAAATTTAAGCTTTGTAAATTTGATAGTGTTGTATATGTTTTGTCTTAATGTCTTTATGCAGACAAAAACATTTAATTTAAGATTTAACATTTATCACTTATCATTTAAGAATAGTGTTGGATTTATGCACCCAGATTTAACACTTAATCTAAAAAACGGAAATACACGCTTCTTTCTTTAAATTTTTAATTTTTATGATTTATTTGTGTTTTAAGTTCTTATTTTGTTTATGTTTAGATATATTAAATCAAAATTTAAATGAATAACAGCGAATTTCACCTAAATTTTTATTTTAACTCATGCGCAGTTCACATACAATTTAACATGTAATACCGAAGATATGAATATCACCAACTATTAAATCTTAAGTCATAGTTCATAGTTCTTAAATCTGGTGCATAAACGATCTCATTTAACCCAACTACTTTATCTCTTAAATCGGAAGTCTTAAATCTTAAGTCCTAAATCTTAATTCTTAAATCTCTCTGCATAAATAGGCCTTTACATTACCTAATTCAAATAGTAATTTTATTACAAATTACAAGGTAATAAATATCTCTTAATTATACAGGGTGATGATAAAGTTTGGAACAAAATTGATAACTGCTGTATTTAATTTTTATGAGAAAATCGCTTGGACAGGTCAATTTTAGTTTTTAAAATGCAATGACGTCATCATATATTTTTGAAATGAAAACCCCCAGATTGTTTACTGGTATTTGATAGACATTCATATCACATAACGATGATATAAAAAATAATTACATTTATAAACAAATTTTTGTATGAAAAATCTTTTTACTTTCATAAACTCGAAGAACAAATTCTTTTAAGAGCATCTTCCTAGACACCCGCGATAAATTTTCCGATGGAGATAATAGCAAGGAATAGAAAATCCATCCAACTTTTCTTGAGCTTCTTTGCAAATTATGACCAAATAACTGATAGTTAATGCGAATCCCTAGAGGGCGCGCGAGTTTGGGAGGAAAAATTGTGAAAAATTATGAAATCGAGCATTAGTTGCAGTCATAACTCAAGTTTCCCTAGTTAGATTTTTAATTTTTTTTTCAGATTTGTAATCTAAATAGATTAGGCTACATCCTGCTAGAGAGTTACCTTCTGCAACCTAGCAAACAATTAATTAGAGGGGTCCAAAGTTAAGGTACTTTTAGATCATTATATTATTTTTTGTACATTCTCCATTTTTTCCTTCTGGCAAAAATTAAAGAAATGACTTCTAAATCATCTACAAAAAACATTATACAAAAATGTTGTTCGTACTAGCTTTTATGACTGCAGAACTAAACCACTATATTTTCCGTTTAGGAAATTGCTCTTAATTCCATTTAAATGTAAGAAAATTTACAAAGAATAAAATTTTAAACTTATGGGGTGATTCTGAACAAAAATGTTAACCGTAACATCGCTGTTAAATTCACAGTCACCCTGATGTCAAAAGAAAACGCTATTCTCTAAACTTTAATGTAACGTAACGGATATTTAAAATAACATTTTCGGTGGTAAAATAACATCTATCAAAGTAATAATAATATATTAATGTATAGTTGATCAAAATTATACATTATTTAGAAGTACAATGCATGTTAACACCGAAAATGTTATTTTACATCTCCAGTGACGTCATTAATATTGTTCTATACCAAGAGATGTCATTTTAAAAACGAAAATTGACCTGTTCGTGCGATTTTCTCAAATAATTAAATACTTACAGTAATTACGAATTTTGTTCCAAACTTTATCATCACGCTGTATTTTATAAAAATATTATTTATATATTTATTAAAAAGTTTTTTTGGAAGAAACGGAATAATTATACTTTGGTAATCCAATAGTAGTTTGTAGTTTTACCAAACCCTGCCTCTTGTTACGGAAGAACATTTGTTTTGACATACCATTCCATATGAAACCGCTATTTTTACTATTAGACCGGGAGCTCGTGACAGTTTTTTGTCTCCGATTTCATACAGCATGCCTTTTGGAGGAGAGAACGGTAAACAAATAAGAACAAAGAAAAGCGGGTACTAAACCCCTGCACGCTTTCCGATCATATGGAAAATTGCATTTCCATTTTCACAAAAATTTTGTGTTTTTCTCTGATTTAATATTGCATGCCCTTTTAGCAAAAGATAGATAAAATAAATTTAAGTCTTGAAAATTATAGGCATGCGGTTCGCACGGTCCTAAAGGGCTCAAATGGTCATGTGATCTTGTAATAAAAAAATATGATTTTCCGCGATTTCATAGTGCATGCCAATGAAAAGAATTAAAGTTTGTGTCTTATAGTCCGGGAGGTAGCGTCAAATTTTCATGGGTGATTATACTGAGAATTTCCAGTTTCTAGGGATTAGTTTTCTGTAGAAAAATGAAGAAAATGTATGTTAGCTGACGCGACTCCGTGACTTAAGATTTTGAGAGTCTGCGTATCTCGCAAGAAAAAATCGGGGCATTTTACTGAAGTTGAAAATTTTTTGACAGTTAGTTGATGAAATTTTCATCACGAAAAAAAATGTTAGCTGCAAAATCTGTGTGATCTAACCTGTTAGCTGCGCGCATGATCATGTATGGGAAATTAGAAAAATCGGACTATTTTACTGAAGCTGAAATTGATTTGTATTGCAATTGATGGTATGGAAATTGTAAAAATAATTGTTAGCTGATGACCGGGTGTGATTAAACCTGTTAGCTGCGCGTTTGAAGTGCAGCGCGCGGTGAGTTGATTACCAGGATATTTTATTTGAATTCAGTAGAACTAGAAATTTTGCTATAATAACAAGGGTGTAGCGTTTCAAATTAAATATTTGAAAGTTAATAATTTACATTTAAAGTATAAAGAAAATAGAAAAAAAATCAAGTCTCTACGATGTTTCGTTCAAAAGTTATGAAGTTTAATATAAAACATGGCATTCTTATAAATGAGTAAAGGTGTATTTTGAAAAATTCATATTTAGCTTAATAACTAAAATTAAGGAACAAAAATTCGTACAGATAAGTTTCTAAAAATTACTGATATTACCATATTATATTTTTTTAAATTTAATTATTTTTTAAAATACATTACCTAAAAAAAATTGTTTTTTTGAGTTTTTGGGGAGTAAAATTTTTTTTAGAGGGTGTAGAGGACAAAGACCCCCTACATTACATCCATTTTCTATTATCATTCATTTGCGGGGTCGATTTTGAAATTTTTGATGGAAATCGGGTTTTATTTTTTTTTCTCGAAAACTATAAAACTTATCGGTTTCAAATATTTACCGAAAGTAAACACCGTGAATGGAAGCATTTTAAAAAATATTTGGTATAAATCGGTTAAATAGTTTATTTGGAAATAATTCGTAAAGTTTTGACAAAATTTTGGTACAAAGTTCTGGGGGGCGCAATTTTAACCCGAAAATTATAATTTTCACGGAATTTGGTGGAGGAAGTGACGGTGCGAATTTTAAGCTATTAAACGTTTCGTGAAAAGTGATAAATTTCAGACCGAAATTTTGGCTCCAAACGGAGATTTTGCTTATTTTAGCTACATTTTCGGTGATAACTCGAAAACGGAGAGAGATAGCGAAGTGATTTTTGTTGTCGTAAAGTGGATCTAAAGAGCTTTTAGGGTAGGTGCAATTAGTGGGGATGGAATGGAATGGAATTTGAGGGGTTAATAAGACCGAAGCGCGTAAAAAATTGAGACTTTTTTAAGTGCGATTTAAAAAAAATATTTTTTGATTATTTTTTTCAAAATTTAATAAACCCTATGCGTGGGTGATTGTGCATCGATGAGTACATTTAATTAAGCTTTTAAAATTTAAAATCGGTAAAGAAATAGCCCGACAGGAGCCGATAGCCCCTAAAATTAAAGTTTTGAGGTAATTTACGCATAACTTTCCAATCCCTTCGAGTATAAAAACAAAAAATAGCCTATGGCATATAAACATTATTCCTTTTAAAGGAAATGAAGTTAAATTTGAAATTTATTATAAACTGTCGGTGCCAGTGGTACAACCGTACGGCAGCGTTTGGCGCGATTTTTTGAACATTTTACGTTCGATTATTTTATGAAGCTCAGGGTCACAATTTAGCAGTGTTGATTTTTTTACTCATAAATATTAATACAACGACCAAAATAAAATATATTCGACCTTAATAGCCGACCCCTATCAAAAGTTACGAATTTTCAAAGTCGGCGTCGAAAAAGCACTAATTTCAAACTACAAATTCGAGGGCGCCAAAAGTACAGAAAAAATATTGAGATATCAAAAAAAGCGCTCGTTTCCTGATGCAGCATGGTATGGAGATGGCAAATCAAAAAATCGCGATTTTTTTTCACCTGCCGATCTTCTAATCGAAGCCGCACAGTTTTTGCACTTTTGCCGCCCGAGAAAAAGATAAATTTGTACACTCGGCGTGCCGGCACCGCAACACTCCACCGTCGCGCCTGGAGACTTAAAATAGGCCATGGTCTATCTCCAGGATCTGAGAATAAAGAAGAAGTTGACGCCGACGAAAACCGGAAAAAAAGCAAGAAAAATCGACCATTTTCGAGAATTTTTTTTAGAGTGTTAGCGTGATTGGAAAAATTTAAAATTCGAACCCCATTTAAAACCCACCTCCGTCTTCGCGATTCAACCGGAGTTTTTAAAATCTGACGAAAATAACTACCCTTTTCGAGGCTCCGCGCAAGAAACGTCCGAATTTGGGGTGATGAATTCGATTTTTCGTTCGGGGCGGAATAACTTTTTTCGGGGCGGTCCTATCGAAAAGGGATATTTTAACTTTTATCTTAAAATTTTCTCCTCCTTCCACCTACAAAATTTAAACTCGATACGAAAAGAAATACCTTCCCCGTTACATGATCATGCGCGCAGCTAACAGGTTAAATCACACAGATTTTGCAGCTAACATTTTTTTTCGTGATGAGAATTTCATCAACTAACTATCTGCAAATTTTCAACTTCAGTAAAATGCCCCGAAAATCTATTTTTTCTTGCGAGATACGCTGACTCTCAAAATCTTAAGTCACGGATCTGGACCAGCTAACATAGAAATTTTTTCTCATCAACTTTACGAAAGCCTATACTAAAAAATCCAGCCTCAGTATAATGGTCCGGTGAAATTTGACGCTGTCTCCCGGACTATTAAAACCCCCATAAAAATTGGCATGCGGCCCCCGTTGGCTCAAGTGTGGAAAATTTATGAAAAGTTTTGATGTGATTTCTTATTGCATGCCATTTTAACTATGAGCTATTAATGTAATGCTTTGCTGTATAAAATAATTGGCATGCAGATTAGGATGTCCTAAAGCAGAGGCATGCATCGTAAAAGTTGCAAAAAAAAATTGAAAATTTTGGTGATATTATTTTGCTTGCGTTTTTGTGTTTTGCAAAATAATGTTGCTTTAAGCTCAAATACAAAATGGGATGCATATTGCTGGAACCTAACTTTGAAAAATAATGGGAAAATTTTTGTAATTCAATTTTATATGCCTGTTTGTATTTACCAAGGATGTACAATATTTAGCTGAAATTAAAAATAGCATGCACATTGTTACATCCCAACATTGTAAAAAATAGTAAACAAGTTGATTAATTGTATCGGATTGTCACTATTAATACATTTTTTTAAATACTTTTGAACCGGTTATTAGTAAATTTTATCATATGTCGTCGGGCTCCCGGACTATAAAATGTCGTCCCAAATTTAAATGGCACGAATGCCTAGGAATCCCATCACATTATAAATAATAAGACAAGTTGCAAAAAAATTTCATATTAATTTGCATACCTTTTTGTATTTCGCAAAACAATGTCGGTTTAAGCTAAAATAAAATATGGCATGCAGATTGTTAGATGCCAACATTAAAAAAAATTGAGAAAAGTGTGCAAAAACTAATTAGGTCGGTTAAAAATTTATAATGTATGTTCCGTGATATCATTTAGCATGTCATTTATTATTTAACAATAAAATAGGTTTAACTTGACCAAAGTATTAAAAAATTACCACTTCCGGTACATCTGTTTGAACTGTTTGTCCCTCATATAACATAGCTCAACAATTGTGCCAGTCGATACAATATTTAGCTGAAATTAAAAATAGCATGCACATTGTTACATCCCAATGTTACATCCCAACAAAAAATAGTAAACAAGTTGGTTAATTGTATCGGATTGTCACTATTAATACATTTTTTTAAATACTTTTAAACTAAATACTTACAATAATGTAATATTGTATTATTATAAAATTGTTCAATGATTTGTACGTTTTAACAAAATTTATTATAGAGGTTGTAGGTTGTAACAAAATTAAAGCATATTAGCTATTAGCTGTATCTTTTGAATTTAATGAGCTACAAAAAAAGTATAATACAAATGGTTTCTGGTTGATTTTTTAATTTATGTCACATATTTTTAAAATGTGCTGCCACCGCCAAACCTGACAGGAATCGTGGCAGCAACCCGAAAGTGGGAATCATTTTCAAAAACAGGCAACCACTTTTACTGACTTCTCGTAAAAGTGGTTGCCTATTTTTCAAAACGATTCCCACTTTCAGGTTGCTGCGTTGGTTCCTGTCAGGTTTAGGGGAGACAGCACATTTTCAAAATATGTAACATAAATTATAAAATCAACCAGAAACCATTTGTATTTTAATTTTTTTTGTAGTTCATTAAATTCAAAAGATACAGCTAATATGCGTTAATTTTGTTACAACCTACAACCTTTATAAAAAGTTTTATTAAAACATACAAATCAATGAACAATTTTATAATAATACATTATTACATTAGTGTAAGTATTTAGTTTAAAAGTATTTAAAAAATGTATTAATAGTGACAATCAGATACAATTATTTAACTTCTTTACTATTTTTTACAATGTTGGGATATAACAATCTGCATGCTATTTTTAATTTCAGCTAAGTATTGTACATTTTTGGTAAATACAAACAGGCATGCAAAATAAAATTACAAAAAGTTTTTGCAACTTTTCCGATCCATGCCTCTGCTTTAGGACCTCCTAATCTGCATGCCAATTATTTTATAAATTTTTCACCGTTGAGCCAACGGGGGCCGCATGCCATTTTTTAAGGGGGTTTTATGACACAAACTTTAATTCTTTTCATTGGCATGCAGTATGAAAACGCGGAAAATCATATATTTTTATTACAAGATCACATGACCGTTTGAGACCTTTGGGACCGTGCCACTCGCATACCTATAATTTTCAAGACTTAAATTTATTTTAGCTAGCTTTTGCTAAAAGGGCATGCAATATTAAATCAGAGAAAAACACAAAATTTTTATAAAAATGGAAATACAATTTTCCATATGATCGGAAAGCGTGCAGGGATGTAGTACCCGCTCTTCTTTGTTCATATAGGGTAAATTCTCTCCTCAAAAAGGCATGCTGTATGAAATCGGAGACCAAAAACTGTCGCGAGCTCCCGGTCTAAATAATTCAATTGTAGAAAATATCAAAATAAAAGAAATTTAATACAATAAAAATTACTGTATCAAATTGTACAAATACATATGTTCCTATTTTAACAATTTTTCATATAATCCTACAAAAAGTAGTTTAAAATAAAAGTAGACCAGAAACGCAATTAACAAGAATTTTGTAAATATAAAAACAAACGAGCATATTTTTTAATGATAGTAATTAAATTAGGCGGTTTTTTTTAAATTACAGAATTGAAACACGTTGGCAATTAACATTATTGGGTGAGAATCATACAGAGTTTAAAGCTATTACAAAACCATTTATTATAAATATGCTTTGTTAGTTTTTATGTACAATCAAACCTTTCTTTTCTTTTTCCTCTTTCCTAATGACTTTTACAATTCATAACCGCAGTATATTATTTTATGGTTATTATTACGAGTGCTTATTGTTTCAAAGAGGAACAGTTATCCCAGATTTATTTTTTATCGTGTTATGTCGTGCGAGATTTTAATCAAAGCAAGTGAGCGCCTTTGAATATGAATATAAATAACAACCATAAGTACATAATGCGATTATGAGTTTAACCACGAAACCAAGATGCGGAAATTGTATCGTAGAATTATAGCAAAGATGCTTTTTAACTTTTATGATTAACAAGGAAGACAGTGTGAGAAGTGTTAATGACCTGTTTTTGCTTTGTTAAGATTAATTTCCTAAAAGGCTAATATAGTAATTTACGAGCACCACCATATATGTTTTTTTTTATAATTTGCGTCTATACAGGGTGTCCCATAATTATGTGGTCAGACATAGTGAAGTTTACTTTTCAAAAAACAAAAACCGACGTAACTTTTCTTTCTATGAAGCTATCTTAATAAAAACTGCAGTGAGGGACTAATTTTAATTTTTACGATATGGTATTTTAGTTTTGCAATTTCTCATACATTTACTACCAGTTTACCTAAATTTAGAATTTAAATTTTACCATAACTTTTTCTATTATTTTGGGTCGGTTTATTCGCCTTCCAGTAAAGTTTTCAGTAGTGTTACTAGGGAGTTATTTACATGTAAAAGTGATCAGTAAATTAAACTCTTCAATATACTCAATTAAGGGCCGATTTATTCACCTTCCAGTAAAGTGTTCAGTAGTTTTACTAAGGAGTTATTTACATGTAAAAGTGATCAGTAAATTAAACTATTCTGAAATCTCAATTCACTGGATTGCCAAGAAATAATCAAAATTTCGTTTTTTCACGTCACGTGAGTTGTCCCTATTCTCGCAATGTATTTCCCGCCTATACATATGTATGCAAATCATCAATTTGTAGAATCGTTGTAGCAGCCTTATCAATTACCAATTTTTTTTCAAATTTTACACATGGATAAATGAAATTCCAATCTGCATTTTGGCCGTTTTCAAGTTTTAAAATTCTTATTATAAATTAATGTTTTAGTCCATTGAAAATAGCATAAAATGACCATTTTCATTATTAATTTACAAAAAAAGTATAAGACATTTAAAAAATTAAAAACGCCCAATATGGCGAGTAAATATCGCTCTTTTAAATGCAAAAATAATTATTCCAAAATATTTATAAATAAAATACCTACGACGATTCCCGTAAGCCCCTAAAAACTTTGCGGGAGGAATGCTCTTAAGGCGGCCATATTGGAATTATACGAGCACGAAATTCACTTTCTTGCGAGTTGCGTACGCTATTTTTCCGACGACCACGGAGATTTTGCGACCATTATTAATATTTTGTAGTAACATCTAAAAAGTCATAACATAACCTGTGTTCACATCATCTGACATTGAAGTTAAATTTTTAGTTAAATGTAGGTACCTAATTGTAGGTGGCGCAGTTTTGATGAATGCAACTGATCGAAACGAGTAAAAAATGTTCCTATTTTATTTAAAATTTACACAAAAGTTAATTATACAGGGTGTCCTGCAACTACACCGACAACGCTTAACTGGTGATAGTAGACGTGAAAATAAGTCGATTTGACCCTATTTATCTATATCCAAAAATGCACCCCTAAGAAGTTATAAGCTTCTGAAGTACATTAAAAAAATTTTTTTTTTAATTGCTACCAAACTAATAAAAAATTTATGATGAAATTTTGTATGCATGCATTTTTATAAAAATCCCTCATTTGGTAAAAATTTTACCAATCCTTGATTACCGGAAATGGTCTTAGATGGTACGAGAGGAGATAAAACACTTAAAAACTTTTTTGTTATTTAAAATTTTAATTTAAAATTTCTTGCCTCTTGTAGATATATTCAAGAGAAAGATTTTTTGTCTCTTTTAAATTACTTTTTTAATGTTACTCAGAAACTGCACTTCCTAAGCAAAATTTGTAAGGGACAAAAAAATTTCTCTTGAATTTCTCTACAAAAACAAATAATATTTTACTAAAATTTTTTAATACCAAAAAAGTTCTTAAGTGATTTATGTCCTTTGGCACCATATAAGACCATTTCCAGTAATCGAGGATTGGTAAAATTTTTATCAAATTAGCGTTTTTTATAAAAATGCACGTATACAAAATTTCATCATAAAATTTTTATTACTTTGGCAGCAATTAAAAAAAATATTTTTTTTAAATAAACTTCAGAAGCTTATAACTTCTTAGGGGTGCATTTTTGGATATAGATAAATAGGGTCAAATCGACTTATTTTCACGCCTACTATCACCAGTTAAGCGTTGTCGGTGTAGTTACAGGACACCCTGTATAATGATTTTAAGAAAATACTCGGCGAAATGTTTAAAAAGCGTACTTTTCGCTAGTAAAAATTGATTTTTGGGCATTTGTAATAAAAAATTTAACAAAAACGATGCCTAGTGTCATTCAAATTGAAATTAGTTTTCATATAGAATTTTTGTTTTTCATGTATAGTCTATGATAGGGGCGTAGTTTGTGAACAATGATAAAAAAATGCGTTTTTATTTTTATTCAAAGTACGCCCCTATCATAGACTCTACATGAAAAACAAAAATTCTATATGAAAACTAAATTCAATTTGTATGGCACTAGGCATCGTTTTTGTTAAATTTTTGATTACAAATGCCCAAAAATCAATTTTTCCTAGCGAAAAGTACGCTTTTCAAACATTTCTCCTTCTTAATAAAATAAGTAATATTAGCGGGGTTAAATATAAATTTTTATTTAAACTATCCTTGTTTTGCAAAAAAATCCAAGAGAAGGCTTTCGAAATTCCTTCGCAGCGCCTCTATCGAAAATTACAAGAAGTATTTCAGAGTTACAAAACAGAAAACCAAAGTCACTAGTGTAGCAATGATAGATTTTCTAATTCACTAATATAAATGACATATACGATTTTCTCATATAGTCGTCGGAAAATATACTTTCCAATGATGTATTGCATGGCATATGTTAATATGTTGCAATTTAAAAAAAAATAAAGATGGATGGCGTGTCAAAAATCCGAGCGATTAAAAATTTTTCTCAATTTTATAATAAATAAGATGGATAAAACTAATTGCGGAGATATTTCGTCATCCAGCATTGTGGGATTAACGCGATAGAAAACACCACAATAGAGATTACTCATAAATCAAGAAAGGGAAGAAGAATAAGAATATAAAAAACTCTTTAAGGGTCTAAAACAATATCCCCAAAAATTCAGAGAAAACTTTTAGATATTAGAATCTCGTTATTGGTAATTTTACCTACCTGTAGGGGGCGCTGTTTTGACGGAAATAGCTCATCGAAAGGAGTAAAAAAATCCTATTTTATTTGTATTTTAAAAAACAGCCTATTATTTAATTATTTTTGATATAAATCATAAATCACATTAAACAGGTAATATTCGCATTTTATCACCGCGAGTACATAATGTAAACGTATTTTTTTTACTTTAACTCCTTTCATGTAGTTCATAAAATTCTACCAGACGGTGTCTAGAATCTAAAAATTGCCAATTGTGCCTTCTATTTCATAAACGTCAGGTTTTATCAAAATTAATTTGCGTAAATCTTTGTTTTGTGTTAGCATCTGCCTCGAAAATGAAGAAAAACATTTTGAATATTTGACATTTGCTGTGAAATTAGAGATTTTCTTTTTGATTTCAGTTGTACAAACCTGTGTATTTGGTTGCTTTCATATCAAACCACAATCATTTTAGCTCACCCGCCTGTACTTTACGACAGTCTACAATAGTTTTTTTTTGTAATTTGCGACAGTCCAAACAATTTAAAGTTGGATAACAAAATTTTATCAATGTTTTATTTTTTATGATATAAATAATAATTTTATTCGGAATTTTAACTGCGTATAGAGGGCGCTATAAATGTAGGATATTCGGTACTTGTAAGTGTCAAAAATTGTGTTTAAAATGCATTCTTGTACTTTAAAACTACGAATTCAACAAAACACAAATAGATTTATTATTTAAAGCTTCAGTGAATCTCAAAAAACATGTACCAATACATTAAATAGAAAAAGTAAGTACCGAATATAGATGTTCATATATTTGCCACCAGAGGGCGAACGGGTTCTTAAAATTCCCAATAGAATGTCGTAAAGTACTAAAAATTAGCTTTCCAATGATGTATTGCATGACATATGTTTCCATTTAAAAAAATTCAAGATGCCTGCCGTGCCAAAAATTCGGGCGATAAAAAAATTCTTTTTCCGACGACCATATGAGAAAATAGTATATGTCATTCATATTGGTGGTTTAGAAAATCTATCATTTCAACAATAGTGACTTTGGTTTTCTATTTTGTAACTCTGAAATACTTCTTGTAATTTTCGATAGAGGCGCTGCGAACGAATTCAGAAAACCATCTGTTGGATGTTTTTGAACTTGAAAAAACCGGACAGTTCAAAAAAAATTTATATTTAACCCTGCTAATATTACTCATTTTATAATTAAAATCATTATACAGGGTGTCCCTAAAGGGTCTGTACAAAACAATACCACATACTCCTGAGACCAAAATAAGACGATTTAACCAAACTTATCTCTATCCAAAAGTACTTCCTTAAGGTGCTACATACCATGAAAGTTCTTAAAACTATTTTGTTTTTTTGTAATTACTTAAAATTGGTTTATAAATGATTTAATCAAACTTATTTTAATCAAAAAGTGTTTCGTTAAGTATCTAGCGAACTTGAAAAATCTTATCTTTTTAAATAACTTTCATGGTCAATAGAGGCTTAAGGAAGCACTTTTGGATAAAGATAAAATTTGTTAAATCGTCCCATTTTGGTCTCAGGAATGTACTGTGTTAATTTGTACAGATCTTTTAGCGAAAAATTTAAATATTTTTTCAAAGTAAGATTATGTACCACATGGAAATAATTTTTTCTACCTAAAATAAAGGAGATAGAAAAATTTTGTAGGAGACAAAAAAAGTTTATAATTACACTGTTTAGCTACAAGTAAAGTTTTATGAATTTTTATTTGGCCATTTTTTAATTATGTTTTTAGTTATAAGAAATTTTGCAAGTCGATGACCTATTTTTTACCACTTACATAACCTGAAAAAGCAAAAACAAATTGTCTACAAATACCTTTTTCCATTACATAGCCATATACCAAATTATGTTATGATCGTATGACCCAATTTTTAGTAATTTAAAAAAAAACAAAATAGTTTTAAGAACTTTAATGGTCTGTAGCAACTTAACGAAGAACTTTTGGATAGAGATAAGTTTGGTTAAATCGTCTTAGTTTGGTCTCAGGAGTATGTGGTATCGTTTTGTACAGACCTTTCGGGGACACCGTGTATAATTAACTTTTGTGAAAATTTTAAATAATTTTTAGCTTCCGTCAAAACGCGTTGTTTTATCTACAATTAATACATTTAACTAAAAATAATCGATAACTCCAATGTCAGCTGATGAGCTGATGCCAACACAGGTTATGTTATGACTTTTTAGTTGTTACTACAAAATATTAATAATGGTTGCAAAATCGGAAAAATAGCGTACGCAACTCGCAGAAAGTGAATTTCGTTTTTCGTTGCTCGTGTAATATTTTCACTCGGCATGCGCCTCATTCGACTATTTTCACACTCGCACAAAATTCGTCACTTTCTTGCTCGTTGCGTAATATACTATTTCATGTTTAAAAATATTGTACCAATGCCTCATTTGATCCCATCAATTTCAAATTTTTTTTATCCCGGCACCGACCTACCCCAGTAAACACAAAAGGATCAGTTACATAACTGTTTTATCACAACTAAAGAACATATTGTTACATAACAAAAGTTTTGTAACTGTTACAAACAATATACTTCGATTGTGATGCATCTGTTATAGAACAATGTTACGTAAATGTTACATAAATATCGGGGAACTGCAAAGTGTCAACCCGAGTAGTTCCAAAATGAACTCTGGATGGCGCTGACAAGTTCTACTCAGAGTTAATGCACGATGGTTGCTTTATAAGTGAGCCATCATTCGATTACAACAACTCAAGTCGTGATTTCTGCAAAATGCGGGTCATAATTAAGAGTTAGAAGTATGGCATCCTTATGAGGACGAACTACTTGATTATATCTCTGTTATGTTTGTTTTTTGTATTGATGAAAATAAATGTCTATTTCTTAAATACATTTTCTTTAAAATTCCTTGAATAAAAATTTATTTGAAAGGGGATATTTAGGAACGTTTAAGGAACGTTATTGAAGCATTTACGGAACATTGTTGAAACATTTACAGAACAGATTTGAACTTGTTTTATAACTGCAACATAATAATTTTTCATCATAAAATGAACGTGGCCTTTAAAGCTTGATTTTGTTAAAAATAATTACAACCCTACTTTGATTCCCCATCTAATAAGTATTGACCGGTTTCACAGGCTTTTTTCAAAGTACTTTTAGTTCCCACCCAGGTTATTTTGAAAACAAATAATTTTTGAAAAAACAGCCTGAATCTGATCAATTGATATTTGGTAGGGGACCAATGTATGGTTGTATTTATTTTTATTGTAAGTTTTAACAAAATGAAGCCCATGTTACCTGTTAAAAACGCGTTGTACATGTCTAACATGAAAATACTATAACTTGTCAAATATTCCATCAAATTAAAAAAATATGACAGCTGTATAGAGAATAGAACCACCATTGCCATCCAAGATTTTTGAAGGGGTAGTTTCCCTGCATCCAGGTATCATGACACTTAATGACCAAATATATACTAACCCTACTGAAATTGTTAATGGGTTTGGGGATTATTTCAGCAACGCCTACCTTGCCTCGGATAATGATTTACACTTACCTGATATTTCGAAATGTCATTTTGGGGACTATAAAATTACTGAAGAATCTGTAAGAGCACACCTAAAGAAACTTGTACCTAATCTCACTATGGGTTTGGACAATGTTCCAGCATTTATTTTAAAAGACTGTTCTGAAAATTTATATAAACCTCTGACCTTCATTTACAATCTGGCTCTAATATCTGGTAAATTTCCCGCAGTTTGGA
Organism: Stenus bimaculatus; assembly: GCA_963971135.1. Lineage (NCBI taxonomy): Eukaryota > Metazoa > Arthropoda > Insecta > Coleoptera > Staphylinidae > Stenus > Stenus bimaculatus. The sequence goes on from OZ020180.1 coordinate 40,884,813, forward strand.
AACATGTAAAAGTATGTCCGGTGTTTAAGAAAGGCAGTAAGAAGAAAATTGAGAACTATCGTCCAATCTCCATTGTGAGCAACTTCTCTAAGGATTTCGAGGCAATTCTGACTGATGACATATATTCCTTGGTTCATAATAAAATTTCAATACATCAGCACGGATTTATGCAACGTCGATCTACAGACTCGAATTTATTCAACATTACCCAATACATCTCCAATAATCTGGACACCCGGAGTCAAACTGATGTCATTTATACAGATTTGACCAAAGCTTTCGATAGAATGAGGCACAAAAAGCTCCTTCAAAAACTACATGACTTTGGAATTAACAATAATATTATTCAGATAATTTCTTCATATCTACATGATCGTCCGCAAACTGTTTTTTACAATGGTGTTTAATTTTAATAAATTAAATAAATAAATTAAATAAATAAATTAAATAAATAAATTACATAAATAAATTAAATAAATAAATCATAGCAGTAGATTATGACAGCCAAGTTTACTTTCAATTGTCAGACCGGGAACTGCGAGGATGTCCTACACTCCAGAATAATACATACTTATGTTCACCGTCATCGGTAAGAAGCATCGAAAATAGTCCAAATTGCATCATCGATGAAATCTATCAACACACGGAAAGAACAACATGTCCTGTTAGCAAATTGACCATTTCATCAATCATTTGGAAGCAACTGTACCTACCCAATACCTGGATGTTCATTACAGATCAACCCAGAAAAATTGCGTTAACCTGTAACGGAAAAAGAGAAGATATCACACTCGTCAAAACCGGACTGCTTCAAGTCTCACAAGACTGCGTAATTAAAACAAAACAGACAACGCTAACTCCTAAGAGAATGGATAGCATCAAAATGCTCACAGGCTACTCAAAGCACATTCCAATAACAATCAACTCATTAGTAGTCAAACACAGAACCAAGGAACTAAAAGATGAAGTAGTTATTGGACTGTCAGATCATTTCAGCAAAATAAAACAGGAAGAAGACCAACTCCAAGAACATCTCAGCGAGAGCAATTGGAAACGGATCAAAACACACAGCATCATTAGCAGCTCAATAAGTGTGATCATAATCTTAGGTATCCTTATAACTACGATTGCAGTCAAGCACATACGGAACCGTAGCAGATCAAAGAGACCCTCCAAGGAAGACAGCAACCAAACCACCGAAGAAATGGTACAACTCAAACCACTAGTCCTACCTTCGTCGGAGTGGCAAAATGTTTAATTTTAATAAGTTAAACCTAATTTCTTACTTTATTCTTAATGTAATAACAATAATATTACTCATGGCGCGTTATTGCAATTCTGCATATTGCGTACATTCCAAGGAGCCGCACTTTAGCCGCTCAAGTTCAATTACATAATTAAGTGTAACATATATTAAGTGTATTATACAGTATGACGTAGAATTAGTTTACAAACATTGTTGTAAAGTTTAGTATATAAGCTTGCTATCTTAAGAATAAAAACCAGTAATCAATGATTGCTCGTTCTCTTCTACTACTTGGGTCAAGCACGCAACCCAGCCTAAGCGCCAAGTAACTGCATTACCAAAACCCAATCACAAACATAGGTCTGCAACTTGGTTCAAATGGCGTCAGTTCGAAGTCATATATTGCAACAAGTTGTGTTCCGCAGGGATCTACCCTTGGTCCTCTTCTATTTTTAATGTTCATTAACGAAGTATGTTCTGTTATGTTATGTTATCTCATGTGTTACTTTACGCGGATGACCTAAAACTTTACGCTAGTGTCTCAAGTGAAACGGACTGCCTGCACTTACATGAGGATGTCAATAGACTTTTAGAATGGTGTCAAACAAATGAACTTAGCCTCAATGTGCAAAAGTGTTGTGTATTATCATTTTCTCGTATCAACAATCCTATTCACTATAAATATTACATCTCTGGTCAATTGCTAAACAGGGTCAGTGAATTCAAGGACCTTGGGGTTATCTATGATCATGGGCTTACTTTTAACAGACACATTTTGTTAGCTGCTAATGAATGTTATAAGATGCTGGGTTTCATTATCCGCAATAGTAAAAACTTTCATTCCCTTGGGACATTATATGTTCTGTTCAACGCGTATATATTAAGTAAACTTAATTACTGCTGTATTATTTGGGCTCCTTTATATTCAAAGTACATAAATGCGTTGGAAAGTGTTCAAAAAAAGTTTTTAAAATATTGTTATTACTTTAAACATAATAAATATCCCGACTGGAGCGTAACTTACAGTGATCTACTACTAGAGTTCAATTTCATGTCTATTCAAAACAGACACAAGATAATTTCAATCTGTTACTTATTTAAATTGATTCATAACTTAGTTGATGATATATGTACTGTCAATTCAATAACATTTCATGTACCACGGTTCTCTGCCAGAAATTGTCTTACATTTACGTATACTACGCCTCGTACTAATCACTATCGTAATTCATCGCTTTATATGATGTTCAGAAACTATAATGACTTTCAGTTTAATGCTGACATTTTTACCTCGAATCTTAAACAATTTAAATCTAAGTGTGAAGAATGTGTTATTTGATATGTAATCACTTTAATCTGGTATTTTGTTATATTGCATATTGTTATATTATTTTTTATCATTTGTATGTATTTCTCTGTAATTGGCCTATTGGCTTTTGAGCAAATAAACTATTATTATTATTATTATAACTGGGTGAGGGGTTGTCCCTTGCGTTACCATAAAAAAATGCTCCCCCACAAATTAAAAATTGACCGGTTTCAGGGTTTTTTTTCAAAAAGTATTTGTTTTCAAAATAACCTGGGTGGGAACTCTTAGTTGGGCCACCCTGTATATTCTTTTTTCAGGTTCTAGCCGAGTTGAATTTAATAACTGGCTATCGCTACAGTTTCGAATTACTTCCAGCAGGGAAGCCATTAAAAAAACATGGGCTTTTAAATGAAACATGAGGCGTCACGACGCATGGCAACCTGTTAGGTTCTCGCGTCGAGTTGGCGGCGGCGTCTTCTGCGTCTGTTGAAGGAAATTATCGATTCGCCACCGCCACCGCCGCGCCGCGTTGCATTCCTCCCCAATTCTTACGCCGCGAAACGACCTCTGATTTCTCCGCTTAAGAAACTGTGCAATTTATACAATCATTTTCTAAATTATTAAATTACTTAATTATAAAAACGGTTTCATTTGGAGCGTAAGGGCGAAAGTTGATTTTAGTCAGAACGTTAACGATACTCGATTATTTACGCGAACATCCTGTTGAATACGTCTTGCTTTTTGACACGTATTGTGATTGGTTTTATTTTTATTTATAAGTCCTAAAAGGGTGCAATATGGGAAAACCTTTTCAAACTGTTGCCGCCATGGCATGCATGAAAAGTCTTCTTATGATTTTTAATTTCGTTTTTTGGGTGAGTCTTTAATATTTTTATAATTTATAAAAGTTTACATCTTAAATTAAATTTAACATTTAGTTGCAACTAAATCTGTATATCAAATTTTTATATCTCTTATTTGTTTTATTAAGAACAATAATTACTAAGTGTTGAGAACTTTATCAAGGTAATAAACAAATGTTAAAATTATTTAAATTTTCTTATCTCAAAAACTTGTTTGGTAAATTTTTGTAATGTTAGGAACTGATGTCATACTTCCCGAGATAACATGTTATTGTATTTTTTATTGTACGTAGCATATTTACAAAAGTAATAAGCTAAAACTTAACCATACACAAACACGATTTTAAAGCAATTGTCGAAAATGTAAATTTAATCTAAATTTTACTTACTGCAATTTGCAATTGATTTAAAAAATAACGTCAAAAATATCGAATATGAATTATTTACGATTAGTGCCGTTTTTGCTGAATCGCGCTATACATATTATACAGGGTGATGATAAAGTTTGAAACTTTATTCATAACTGTCGTATTTAAGACGATAGTCGGCGAAATTTTGTGAGCGTAAAATGTGACTCTACGGAATACCATTTTTTAGACAAACCAGTAAATGAAATTCTGTTTTTTTTGTAGTAGTAGTTCATTAATACTTGGCATAACATGTCTATTATTTTGTTTTTGTATTTTTTATTAAATTTTTAGATTTATAGACAATCAAATCTGACCTAAAAATGAGCAAGTTTTGCTTGCTGTTTTAAACCTTATACTCGATATAATCGGAAAAACAGAATAACACTTTTGTGAAGTTGTGTATTTAGATAAGAGAAAATTTTACAAATCTCAATTTGAAGGTCCCTTGTTAAAGAAAAATGGTATTTTCTAGGACCAGGTTTTTTTAAAAGTGCCAATTTTACTGCTGCCGTATGAGTATTTGGTGTGACTTACAAAAACAAAACCACAAGAAATTGGTAGCCACAAGACTCTTCTGTGTACCAAAAAAAGAAATTTTAAAAAAGCTTCAATAGAAAAAAAATTATGAGCAAAACCCCAAATATCAAGCGAATTTCAAAATCAAGCGCTCGCATTTGCCGACTATCGCCTTAATTTTACTTTTTAAAATCCCATCTCTTGGTATAATAAAAATATTAATGACGTCACTGGTGATTTAGCAATGACGTCATCATCGATTTTTTTAAATGGACACCCCCACTTTTTTAACTGGTTTTTGATAGACATTTATGTCACTTAAACGATGATATAAAAAACAAATAAATTTTTAAACAAATTTTTGAATAAAAAAGGAAATTTTTATTTTAACGAAAAAGGTTTTATAAAAATAAAATAAAATGAATTTCAAGTTACTAATAATAACAAAAGAAAGTAAAATAATGCGCATTCTAATGCGAATGTAAAATGTTAAATGTATTTAAAAAAATTTAATGGGATTTTAAAAACTAAAATTGACCTGTCCGAGCGATTTTCGAAAAAAATAAATACGGCAGTTATGAATTAGGTTCCAAACTTAATCACCACCCTGTATATATTAACCGACGTTCAATTTTTTTAGTTTCGGGAATAATGATGTCACTATAAATGAAAGAGAAATCAAGTAATTTTATGTACATTATAAAAAGTTTGGAAGTTTTTGCCGAAAAAAAAATGGTAAAAAACATAGCCCGAATTCAAACCGAAACGAAAAAGTAATACCTACTGTTAAATCAATTTTTCTTGGGTGATATGTGATATTTTAGTATACAAAAATAGTCTGCATGTTGACGAAATCCCAAATAAACACAGTCATTGCGAGTATAAATTATAAATTATCATCAAACCAGTGCAGAACGGGGAAATTTCATTTACGCAGACTCATTTTTGAATAGGAATTCAAAGGACTCGTATTCTGTTTTTTGGTAAGAAATTTAAATGAGTCATCCGGAGCGAATGTGTAAAAAATAATTTTCCTATCTAAAGCTGTATCACAACCTACAAATTAGTACTTTGAATTAACGCATAACTTATTCTTAAGAGTTTGGCTGTTTGGCATTTATAATTTCTAATTAGTACAGTAAAATTAGCACAAAAACAGCCTGAATAAGGAAAAACTTGCGGAGTTAATGAAACTGGGCTTATTTGTAGCTTAAACCATGTACATTTATAATCTAAAGAGTCCCGAGTTGTGAGGTATCTGCTTCTGGAGTTATGGTGGTGAAAAAGAGGATGAAAATGGTTTTTTCCAAATATTTTGGTTTCTATCAATCCTACGATAAACTTTTTTTTGTAGGGTAAACTTATTTTTTCTATTTTGGTGCGTTACTAGTCGCTAGTAACACACTGACAGCAGTGCGTTACTAGCCAGTACCGCACTGCTATCGGTGCGTTACTGAGTAGTAAATTTTATTTTTCCAAGTTGATAGCACTGAAGTTTATTGATTTTAAAGTGGCAGTTGCCAAGCGATTTACAGGTTATTTGATGATTTGACAAACCTGACATTAGAGTTGCCAACTACCAGAAAAGTTACTAAAATTGAAAACTATAATATTTTATTTTAAATAGATAAAAAGGCGCAAAATAGAAAAAATAGTATAAAAAACTCGTTTCATAAGTCGATAGTAGCACTTGTTCATTAAAATACTCGTCGCTACGCGACTCGTATTTTAAAATTGAACGCGTGCTACAATATGCGACTTATCAAACTCGTTTTTTAATATACTATTTAGTTAAAGTAGCGCGAATGTTCTATACATAGAGATTTTGCTAAATTTTGCTACATTTTCAGTTATAACTCGATAAAGAAGAGATAGCGAAGTGATTCTTTTTTGTCGTAAAGCGGACGTTGAAAGCTTTCAGAAATGGTGTATTACATGACGGTGAAATAATATTTGAGAGGTTGGTTAGACCGAAAAGCTTGGAAAATTGCGATATTTTTAAATGGGACATTAAAAAAATTATTTTTTCGTTATTTTTTCGAAATTAAAAAACCCTATTTGTGGTCGGTTTTGGTTCTAAGTGTAGATTCAGCAGAGTTTTTATAAAGCAAAATCCGTTAAAAAATGGCTGGACGGGAGCCGTCCACCCTTAAATTTAAAGATTCTGCTTTATTTTCTCAACCCCTTCGAGTATTTAAACAAAAAATAGCCTATTAGCTGTAAAAGTTATTCTTTTTAAGAGAAATGAAGTAAAATTTCAAATTTTTTAAAAATTGTGGGCGCCAGTGGTACAAATGTCCGACCGCGTTTGTGCAATTTTTTGAACATTTTACGTTCGATTTTTTTTTGAAGCAAAGGGAGAAAATTTAGAGGTTTCGATTTTTTTGATTATAAATATTAATATAATAAGCAAAATAAAAAATATCGCTCCATAATATCCAACCCCTATCAAAAGTTACGAATCGAATCCGCATCGAAAAAGCAAAAAAAAAAACGAAATGCAAATTTAAAGGCCTCAATTCAATATAAAAAATTAAGATATCAAAAAAGGGGCACAGGTGACCATAATAAAGGGTATCTACTTTTTAAATCAAAAACCCGCTATTTTTTGCACCTGCCGATCCTCAAATATAAGGGGTACAGCTTGAGCACTTTTGTACACTTCGCGTCTCGGCGCCGGGGCGCCACACGGTTGCGCCTGGAGACTTAAAAATGGCCACGGTTCATCCCCAGGATGTGAGAATTAAAGAAGCCAAATTTGGTCGCTTCCCTTTAACACCGGACGGAGCTGCGATTTTTTAAAGTTGACGCCGGCGAAAACCGGAAAAAAAGTAAGAAACATCGGTCATTGAAAATTTTTTTCAGAGTGTTAGAGTGCTTTGAAAAAATTGAAATTAGAACCTCGCTTAGGGTAAAAACGTGGTGCAGCACCGACTCCCGACCCAAGCACCGACTCAAGCAGCGACCCTATACACAAATCAAACGCGTTTGTTTTTCGGAGCAAGCAGCGTAGGTCGGTGCCTGGATAAAAAAATTTGAAATTTGGTGGGATCAAATGGGGCGCCTTCGTACAAATATTTTTAATCATGGAAAAAAAATTTATCGCCCGGATTTTTGGCACGGTACCCATCTTGATTTTTTTTAAATGGAAACATATGTCGTGCAATACATCATTGGAAAGCTAATTTTTAGTACTTTACGACAGTCTATTGGGAATTTTTAGATTCCGCTCGCCCTCTGGTGGCAAAATATGAACTTCGATATTCGGTACTTACTTTTTTGATTAAACGCATTGGCACATGTTTTTTGAGATTTACTAAAGCTTTACATAATAAATCTATTTGTGATTTGTTGAATACTTAGTTATAAGTTACAAGAATGCATTTTAAACACAATTTTTGACACTTACAAGTACCGAATATCCTCCATTTTTAGCGCCCTCTATACGTAGTTAAAATTTTCATATGTAATATAATAAAATTTTGCACAAAAAAGTGAAAAATGTTCGTTAAATAGTCCCTTAAATATACACTCTTGTTCAAATTATAAGTCGAATATTTTTCACTGTCATTACCACGAATGTCATTTGAGGTTAAGTTTTACTTTATTTTTAACCCCAAATAACAAAACTGGTAATGTATGAAAAATATTCGACTTATAATTTTAACAAGAATGCATATTTAAGAGACTATTTAACGAACATTTTTTACTTTTTTGTGCAAAATTTGACAGCTAACTTCAAACTTATTCAAATTTGACATTAACGTCATAAAATAATCGCTGATATTTTTGACGTTTTACTTGCCACAAAAAATAATCACTTGTGAGTTGAATAGTCAATAAAATTATTATTTATTTCATAAAAAATAAACATTGATAAAATTTTGCTATCCGACTTTAACTTGTTTGGACTGTGGCAAATTACAAAAAAAACTATTATGGACTGTCCTAAAGTACTAAAATGTTATAGTACGCAGCGAACTAGAAAGTGACGAATTTTGTGCAAGTGTGAAATTAGCTGAACAAGGCGCTAGCCGAATGAGGATATTAAACGAGCACGAAACTCACTTTCTTGCGAGTTGCGTACACTATTTCTCCGACGACCGCGGAGATTTTGCGACCATTATTATTATTTTGTAGTAACATCTAAAAAGTCATAACATAACCTGTGTTTACATCAGCTGACATTGAAGTTATCGATTATTGTTAGTAAAATGTACCTAATTGTAGGTGGCGCTATTCTAACGGATGCAACTGATCGAAACGAATAAAAATTGTTCCTATTTTATTTAAAATTTACACAAAAGTTAATTATATAATGATTTTAATAATAAAATAAAATAATTAGCGGGGTTAAATATAAAGTTTTATTTAAACTTTTTTTTGCAAGTTCAAAAAAATCCAAGAGAAAGCTTTCGGAATTCCTTCGCAGCACCTGTATCGAAGATTACAAGAAGCATTTCAGAGTTATAAAACAGAAAACCAAAGTCACTAGTATAGCAATGATAAATTTTCTAAACCATTAATATAAATGACATATACGATTTTTTCATATAGTCGTCGGAAAACATACATTCCAATGATGTATTGCATGACATATGTTGATATGTTGCAATTTAAAAAAAATAAAGTTGGATGGAGTGTCAAAAATCCGAGCGATTAAAAATTTTTCACAATTTTAATAATAAATAATATGGATAAAGATAAACTAATTGCGGAGATATTTCGTCATTCGTCATTGTGAGATAAACGTGATAGAAAACACCACAATAGAGATCACTCTATCATGGGTATACTGAAAATAAAAAATGACGTGAGTCGGTGCTTCACCATGGGCGCGTTCCACTAAAGACTCGCAATGCCCACAACGACCGCAAAGTCGTTCCACATGAGACCGCGGTTGTTTCTTCGCTGCTTGAGTCGGTGCTGCACCATGTTTCTACGCTAACGTAACGTAACGCTAGACTGTTTACTACATTTTACTATGGTTACGATTTTTATCTCGTTTCCATACTATAATATCTATTCTTAGTAGAAGCGGCGGCGACACTAGGTCTAGTAATTCTAGTAACATAATTCGTTACGCCATTGAGGGGGGAACACAAAATGGCACTGCTGCCGCGTGTAGACCGATCGCCACTATAAAAATTTTTTTTTCAAAATTTTTATTTTTTTTAATGTCTAGTATCATAAAATTTCAGGATGCTGATTATTCCTCGCGGCAGGGGAGGGTTGGGGCTATAAAAAAATGTCCCCAAACCTGACAGGAACCGAGGCAGCAACCCAAAAGTGGGAATGATTTTCAAAAAAAAGCAACCACTTTTACGAGACGTCAGTAAAAGTGGTTGCCAATTTTTGAAAATTGACAATTTGTGGTATCTCTTATTTTCCTTTTTTTATAGCCCTACCCCTCCCCTGTCGCGAGGAGAAATCAGAATCCTGAAGTTTTATAATACTAGATATTAAAGAAAATAAAAATTTTGAAAAAAAAAATTATAGTGGCGTTCGGTCTACACGTGGCAGCAGTGCCATTTTGTGTTCCCCCCTCAATGACCTAACGAATTATATGTACGACCTTGAAAAGTTTTATCACACTAGACTTGTGTCCCCTCCGCTTAGACTATCTGTAACCACACGAATTGAAATTCGAATGCGAAAAAAGAGTGGCAAAATGTGAATAATAAAGTGTAAGATAAAGACAGAACACTATTCTCTGGGTCGAAAAAGTTACAGAATAGGTATATATGACCCTGTTTGTGTATAAAAGAGAGACTAAAAATATCTAAGGTTTTATTACCCTATCTAAGGAGTCAACTCTCAACCGATATCAACTTAGTTAAGGTTACAGACTTCCACCTCAGGCTAAAAAAAATTTCGAAAAAAAGTTAGGGGTGGAAAAAGTTTGAGTTTGGAAAAGTTCGATTTTGAAATAAGTTCGGGTTTCAAAAAAGATTTCTTCTCGCATTTTAAAATTTATGTGACGTCATCGTATCACGTTCCCGTGATATCATATTTTTAAACCGAAAATCCATAATTTTAAGTAAATGAATTAAAAGGATTCTTAGATTTCATTGACTTATCTCCAGCCGTACCGAATAAGATAATGTCAAAAAAACCTTTTTGAAATGCTTTGAGTAATTTTGTAGGTTAAAGTCGCCATTTCAAACTTAATAAGGATTATTTTAAAGAGATGGCATTTTTTTAACTAAAATTGACCTGCCCGAGAGATTTTCTCAAAAAAATTAAACATGGTAGTTACCTACTAATTTTGTTTGAAATTTTATCATCACCAGGTACCTATAAATATACAACACAAAATTGTGTTCTCAAGTCTAGAAAAACCAAGCCTAATTATATAGATTCAACCTTGTACGTTCAAGATATGTTTTGATTAAAATTATTAATTTCATAAGAATTAGAATAGATATAACATTAAAAAATAATAACGTTTTAAAGAATCGCCCATAAATTAGGCGTGATCTTAGAAAATCTGAATTTATAAATCATCGCACGCGTTAATTTCCCACACTTTATTGGGATCAACTTGATAGCATTTTTATTGCAGGTTTCCGGAATAGCAATTTTAAGCATTGGAATATGGATGAAAGTAAAGCTCTACAAATACATGGAGTTGAGTACAGAATTTTCTGATGCAGCTCCTTACGTGCTTATTGGAATTGGAACTTTTATAGTTCTCATAGGAACTTTAGCTTGCTGTTGCACTGTTAAAGGTCAGCCGGTTTTACTCTATGTGGTAAGTAATAAACCCTATCCAATATCATTATATTAATTAAGGCATTTTTTCTTAGTAACTAGTATAAATTTCGTTATTACTTATTAATATCGTCTCAAATGACATAATAAAAAATTATTTACATAAATACGTTATTAAATAGCTATGTGATTATTGATAATCGAGGGATACAACTTCTTTAGTAAAAAAAAATCTGTCTTATATTGTATTATTGACATATGAAATGCAAATAAACTTACATTTTGTAGAACAAAATTTTCCAGGGTGTTTTTAATGCAGTCTTCGTATTGGGATGCCAATTTTAGAACACCGCGCTGCAAACATGACATTTGCAAATACAAGAATTTTGATAATGAGATGATAGGTGAAATGGGCGAAATTAACTAAAGGTGTTTTCCATGGATACTATTATTAATCAAAAATTCATAAGCTAGGGGGCGCTGAAAGAAATTTTGATTATAACCATTTTTGTTCTTGATTATCGCGGCTAACTCATTTATTTTTTATAATATAAAATGGAATATCTGACTTATTTTGCCTATTTTTCCGTTGTAAAATAGGTTTTGAGAATAGGTATTTGATTTCTCATGAAATTAAATCATGGCAGTACACGCATGACTATACATATAATTATTATTAAAATCATCAAAAATTACATAAAATATAAAATCAAATTTCACTCGTTAAATTATATATTAAAGAAATAATGAGAACGATTTATTAAACTAATTAGGTTTAAAACTGTTTTAAAATTAATTAAACATTTTAATGATGTAATTATTTTTTAGTATGGTGCATTTTTGGCTTTAATATTCGTCTTGGAATTCGGCGCCGGAGTTTCCATTTTTGCATATAGGACAAAATTAATGGCTGGTTTTGATAAGGGGCTTAATGAAAGCATGATGGAGTATAGAGGAGGAGATACTGAGAAGATTAACGATTTCGATACGATACAAACAACGGTAATGATAATCAGATAAGAAGCGGTAAAAGTGCTATTATAAATTTATGCATTTTTTATTTCTTTCAGTTGCACTGTTGCGGAAACCATGATTATTACGACTGGAAGAATCTCGATCCCAGCATGAATATTCCTTCTTCTTGTTGCATTCAGAAAGGCTGTGACGTAAATGATATCGAACAAATTTATACCCAGGTATTTAGCGAATTATAATAAGTAACAAATTTGTTTTTAATTTTGAAAAAACATGCTTACATTTAAGAAGACACTTAAGAAGATAGTCGGTGAAATTAGATATAGGACTTTGTAAATTTCGACTTCGTAAAAGAAACAACGGTTAATTGAAATCGAATATTTTTTTTCTACTGCTTAACGATTCCTTAGTTCATCTTATCATTCTTTTAGTTTTTTTTTTAATTTTTACTTTTTGGTTGTTTTGAAAACGTGCAAAATTAAGCAACATTTATAGGCACATTCTGGTCAAAATTAAAAACCTTTATACCCAAATTCTGGTCAAATCATTTAAGTTTAAAGGCCTTTAAATTTAAATTTGTTATATGGGTTGTAATGGACAGTTTCCATGGTTACATTATTTGCTTCTAATTAAAGGCCTTTAACTTTGACCAGAATATCTGCCTTGACTGGTCTGGAGTGGGTATAGGCGATTTCAGTGTAAGCTTTTGTCGATTTCAAAGACAAAGTACAGCCATACCAATAAAAAAAAGCAAAATTGGTTTCCACATATCTTTTCTATCCATTTAAGAGAATGTTGAGATTCTCTTTTTGTCGTATATTTTTCTTTTATATTTATTTAGTTTGATTTTTAAAAGTGCAATAATATTTCTAAATTTCCAACGCCTATAACGATGTTATGATCCATTATTTATGTTTTAAATTTAATACAAAACATGTCTTGGGGTATCCTCTTCTAAATAAACTTTGAGAAAAACGAAAATAAGTTGTAGTTTTCCTGGGGTTTGTTTTTAAAGAAAATAGTAAAATACGCGCAATTTTTACTTCACCAAAACAAAAATTGCAAAAAATATAGTCTATATATTCTACATTACACCCCAAAAAGAACATTAAAAAAATCTTTCGAAGCAAACTATTTCTGATGAAAAATGCAATACTCTATCGAAGTACACTGGCTATCCTCTTAAATTTTAAATCTTGAGAGACTATTTATGATTTATGCATAAAGATTTAATTCTAAAATCTTAATTCATAAATTTTAAGTCTTGCATCTTTAAGCCTAAATAGACCTTTAGTTTTAAAATTTTGTATAATTTTTAGGGTTGTTTTGAAAAAGTCAAAGGATTTTTAGATGCAAATATAGGAATGGTGGCTGGAGCAGCTCTTGGAATTGCCTTCTTTCCATTAATAGGTGTAATTTTATCTTGTTGCTTAGCTAGATGTGTAAACAAAGCGAAATATGAGCAAATGGCTTAAAATTAAATGAAATTATTATATAAATTCTATCTTCTTATATACTCTATACAATTTTAAAAACTCAGCTTCTACATGTATTTTCAAATATTTACACTTTTTGACTTTCACAAGAATTTTTATTGCTTAGATTCAGCGTCTTTAAGTCCTTCCAAGATGTTATTTTTATATAAAGTTTATGAATGTAATATATTTAAATAAAATATATTTATTTAATAATTTACAACTCAAATTCTAGTTAACATGTTTTGTTTTCAAAACTATTGACTATAAATTAAAATGTGAATCTATTTATCTTGGAATATTTAACTAGATATTTTAATTATTAATCATGTATGTGAGAAATAAAAGACTTTAAAGTTTAGATTATTATTATAGATAATTATTGTCAAATATAAATACACTCCAGATACTTGTGATTTATTAACAATTTACAGACTTCAAAATATTTTAAATATTAATGTATTACCAATTTAAATAAATTGTGTCTTAACACTAACAACTATATTGTTTTTATTTCCTTCTAGAAACTGAATAGAAGTTCGTGTCACATGTGATAATTTCGTAACATACATTCTTGGAAAAAAGTAGAGTTTTAGTTTTTACCAGGTACAAAAATTAGTAAAAAATATCTAAACTTAATATCGTAAAAAATTATCATTTCAATAGGTATTACTTTTTAAATATTTTATAAACTTAAAAGTAAAAATGCAGATATTATGTAATAATAATTAACTACTATTAATTATTAAATTATTCCAAGAATTTTAGAGGACCGTAAAAAATGTATTTTGATGTTTGTACGTTTTATGGTTTCATGGCTAATTGAGTAAAATAGACCGGAGACCAGGAGATAGCGACAGAAAAATGGGTATGATTAGGGGTCGAAGATCATAATTAATGAAATGAAAATGATAACCATATCGCTATGATGTCGCGTCGGGGCGTAATCAATCAAAGATGAGCAATCGAATTTATCGTAAAATTACGGATTTCAAACGATTTTTTACACAAAGATTCCTGTATTTTCAGATAGTCAATAAAAAAATTCCATACTGATAGAGTGGGGCTAACAGCCGCCATACCTACTAAATAATACAGGTTAAAAAAATTAAAACTATTTTTTACAGGTTCGCGTTTTTTCCAACTAATTATATTCAAGTAGCCATTTACGAAAATGACAATTCCATACCGCCGGTTGTAAATAGTCGCCATACTCCATACTGCCGTAAAAAAGTGAAAATCGACTTCTACTTCTAATCCACATGATGCATGAGACATAAAAAGGGAATGAGCCTTTTTAAAACAAGCGAGAAGAAAATCATTGATTAGGAATAATATATAGGACCCAATATCGAGTCCTGGGGTACCACACACTTCACACTTCCCTGTGCTGATTTGGTACAGTTAAAATATGTAATAAGACTCGATCAATTTAACTGCATCATCAGTTAGTCCATTATGTGATGATTTTGAGAGTAGAATTTTGTATGAGACACAGTCGAACGCCTTGGACAGTCGTACTTTACCTCTTTACTTCTCTCAATACCTTCCAATTTCATTAGCGAGGGCCATTATTGGATTAGTATTAGATTTCTCAGCTCTTAAATCAAATTGTTGATCATTATAAACTTTATATTTTCGAAATATGACACCAAACGAGTTGAAATTATTCGCTCGAATATTTTAGCTACATTTTATAAAGGATATAGGTCTATAATTATCAGAGGTGGGCAAAATACTTTTTTTAAGTATGTATTTGAAATACAAAATACTTTATTTTTTAGGTTTATTTGAAATACTTTGACCAAAATACTTAGTTATAAAGTATTTCAAATACTTTGTAATTGAAATAATTTATTTGAAATAAAAATGAAGGTTAATTTTAATGTTAAATAACATTTAATTGGTGCCATTCTGAACAACAAATGTGGTACCAGCGCTGTTAATTTCGAATGTCATCATATACTTATGTATAAAAAATGCCATTTTAAACACTTTACTGTAAGTTAACAACGACGTAAATTTTCGGTGTTAAAATAACGTCCCTGAAACAATAAATACTTAGTATATTTAAATTGCAATAAGTATGTAAATTCTAACGATTTATCATAATATGAATAAACTAAAGATAAAGATTTAATATAAAAGGTTGGATCAAATAAATGTGTAATACAAAAGATTGATTTTAAAAACTTAAAAAGTAATTGAAATACTATTTGGTACTTGAAAATTCAAAATACTTTTTAGGAAAGTTGTTCAAATACAAAATACTAAAAGTATTTCAAATACTATTTCAATTACTTTTATTTCAAATACTACCCACCACAGATAATTACCAGGACTGTTAAAGTCACCTTTTTTAAATATTGGTACCTATTTACTATTTTTGATAGTTTTAAGCAGCTCGGGAACATTTTATCTAATATATTCACTGGTTTAGTAGGTCTGCTGTTAATGGCTCAATAAAGACATTCTTAATCCTGAAAAGGCTTTTCATATTTATATCATAGATGTCCTTGCTATTTTTAATTTTTATAGTTTTAAATAGATCTCTTACCTGTGTACTCTGGTTATAGTGGTAAAATTTATATTAGGAATTAGTAAGTCACTATTTACTACAATAGTTATCTACAGGGTCAGCTAAAATGATTGTGGTCAATTCAAATTTCCCGCCCAAAAGAAGAGCAGAGGCGTAGATCGAATTTTTACCGTTGTGTCAATACTACGGATTTTTGAATTTAGTTATTAGGTACGTTCACCCGAACGCTCTTTTTCACAGTTTTGGCATGTTGGGGGCTTGGTGCACAGGAAAGATTATGCGTGTAAATGATACAAGAACGTACAGGGTGGAACGACGCGATTTTCGCGGTACTCCAAGAACGACAGTTTCTTAAAATTGCATTCACACGGGCGCTATTTGATGCATTTTAAAAACGGGACATTTTTCATCTATTTCTTTGTAAATTTAAGTAAAAATAAATAAGTACATTTTAAAATGAGCGACACCAGCGTTAGAACAAAGAATTAATTTCCAATTTTTAACACATTCAGATCTTTTTGATGTTTTTTCATAATTTTCCAATAAATATACATAGCATCAACAACGCATACACGTACTTCTTTTTGATTGTTATTCATATTAAAACTTGTAAGATGAAAGTAGGTATAGTAAGAATCTACAAAATTGAAACTAAAACTCCAAAAGCGCCTTAAAAATTTTTAAACTAGTCTAAAACTCCATGCGCCACTCAATCCCCAAGGATTTTAGACATTTTTTTCGTTCACACGCTCAGGTTTATCCTCTACGGTTATAACCTGCAGGAAAGAACGCGCGAAAAATTTCTTGTCTATTTTGTCAACATGATTGGAATGTGGAATGTTCTTGACCTGCCTCAGGAACGCGCGACTAACATGAGGCGTTCTAAAAGTTTTGGAAAGCAGAGCGTACGTGTGAACGCCTATTGTGCCTTCTGTTTCATAAACAACAGTTTTTATCAAAACTAGTTTTATTTATCTTTGTTTTGTGTTAGCATCTGCCTCGAAAATGAAGGTCATCATATTCAACATTTGACATTTGTTGTAAAATTAGCGAGCTAAATCTACGTTTTTATTTTGAAAAAAAAAACTCAAAACCTTAATAAATAACATAAATTTGTATATTTATTTAGAATTCTTGATTTGTTGTGATTATTATATGAGTTATGAGGAGCAGTTCCCGTTGATCCCGTACTCCCAAGTTTCTCAAGGTAGAGATAGCTTGCCCAGCCACTTCAACAACGGGACCAGTGAAACCTGCTAACTTATCAAGTAATATGCAGCGGATGTTACTAAACACTGTCAATACCAAAAAACAAGATCAGTCCAACGTCAAAGCCAAAAAAATCATTCGTGGAAGTGCAAAATGGGAAGAAGACAATTTTAGTGCAAATACCCGTAAAGCGTGGTTGTATGTAGGGCGTTGCAAAGTTGATTGCACTAATAAGGATATCACAAATTATTTAAGTAAAAGATTTCCTGCGAGTTCCTACAGTGTAGAAAAGATTAATAACAAAAGTGAAGTTACAAGCGCATTTAAAGTCGGTTGTGATTTTGAAATGTTAAACGAGCTCGAGAATCCTAACACATGGGCGAGTGGCGTTATTGTTAAAAATTAGATTTGCACTTTAGGTTTTTATTTTTATTAACGTAATCGTAGCTTCGTTATTTTTGACACGATTTTAATAACTGATAAGAATACTATCGTTTTTCAAAAAAATTATGTTTTTTTTTCAAAAACATCTGAGAAACTATAGGTAAACAACTTTTGATTTTCAAATGGTTAGATATGAGTTCAAAAAATCCAAGAATAATTTTCTCCAATAATACAAATATTTCATCAAGTTATCTTGACAGAAAAAATATTACATAAAGTTGCTTAGGTGATAATTTTTAAAAACTACACCTTTAATTTCAGAAAAAGTAATTTAATTTCAGAAATCAATTGTACTTCGGGATCAACAATTATATTTCGGAATCAACAATTGTATTTCAGAATCAACAATTGTATTTCAAAATCAACAATTATAGGAGGTTTAATTTTTTTCGTCCGCAAATGAAACAAACTACGGAAACATAATAAATGCTGCCTTTTTAATATCTCTCAATGCGCAAAGCCTAAAAAGCTAACTAGCAGCTTTAGAATTAGAATTGCTATCATTAAACCCATCTTACATTTGTTTATCAGAGACTTGGTGCTGAAATTAAATTGATATCTTTTCGAGGATATAAAATAGTTAATTATTTTTGTAGAAATATTTCTAAAGGAGGTGGTTGTGCTATTTGGGCGAAAATAGTCTAAAAACTTTCAATGTAAAGCTGGATAGTTAATGTATAGAAAAAAACATTTGAAATGTGTGGGATAAGATGGTCAAATAATAATAAGATTATGTATATTTTTAATGTGTACCGGTCACCGAATGGCAACTTTAATGAATTTCTTTCTAAATTAGCAATGGTTCTTGATGAATATTTTAATATTAACACAGATATAAGTAATACTTGTTGGTGATTTTAATGTCAACTTTTTGAGTAACTTACAAGAATGCAGAGATCTATTATCTCTTCTTTCAACATACAACCTTAATGCTTGTTTAACTACTCACCAGAAAAAGGGGGAAATCCCAAATAGATAACATTTTTTCAACAATTCATGGCAATGCTGAGGTTAAGGTAATTGAAACGGATCTCTCTGATCACTTATACTAGTATATTTAACAGATCGGTACATTTTCAGTAATGAAGTAACCAGAGGGCAATACACTAAAAGAATTTTTAACAATTCCAATAAATTAGAATTTTATAACAGGTTAATTAATGAAACTTGGGAGAGTATGTATGAAGACGGATCGGTGGATGACAAATCCGCGGCTTTTCATGAATGTCTCTTGTTTCATTATAACACTTGTTTCCCTTTAATAAAATACTCAATAAAGACGGATGAAATTAATAAAAGCTGGGTTACAACCAATATAAAAAAATCTGGTAAAGATCTTAAAGATCTCTTTGTACTAAAAAAAGTATCATTGCCTTGAACAATCGTACACAGCCAAAAAAACAGCATCTGAAACTTTGCGAAAATACTAAAAAAACTGTATTACAATAACATAATAGGTAACTCTAACAATCCTCAAAAAAGTACATGGGATATTATTAATAACTTATCTAATAAAAAAAATCGTACGTAAATATAAAAATAAAAACTACCAATGATATAATAACATCAGAACCGGAAATAATTGCAAATGAATTTATAAATTTTTTTAATGAAATTCCAAATATCATAAACCAAAATATTGATACAAGTGTTGAAGAAGTGTCTTTTACTTATTCCATCCCTAAGACCATGTATTTGGATGATTTCTCAGAACCTACCATTGTAATAAACTAATTTCAAAATTAAATGTCACTTGCTATAAAATGAGGGTCCTCAAACACTACCTGCACAATGATATGTTACTAAAAATCTACTACGCAGAAGTCCAATCTAGAATGCTCTGTGGTATTTTAATATGGGGATGTTCCCCTCATCTAGAATCACTGTTTAATGTGTTTATTGCTCAAAAGCGAATAGTCAGTTGCATGTTAAATAAAAATAAATATGAGTCGTGCAGACCATTGTTCAAAGAGCTTGGTATACTACCACTACCCTGTCTCCTAATTCTCCAGCTTGCCTTATTTGCCCACGAAAATAAAGACAGCCTAAATAAAAGAACCCGTTATAATTATTCAACACGTATTTTCAATGTTCTATTACCGGAGAAAGTTAGCTTAACCTTGGCTCAAAAGTCTCTACACTCAGTGAGCATTAAGGTTTTTAATAAAATCCCAGAAAAATACAAAAATGTATCATTTAAGAATTGTAAATTTAATATTAAGGAGCTGTTAAGGAAAGGAAATTTTTATAGTTTATCTGAATTTTTGGAATGTGTTAACTGTACTTGTTGTCTCTATATTTTATTCTTGTTTTTTTATGACCTGTCTTATACTTATTGTTTGTAAGTCTTTTTGTGCTGAATAAAGTTATTATTATTATTCAATTTGGAAAAAAATATTTGTTACGCCATTGGATTACTAGGGGGGTTTTCTTTTTAAATTTTTAGCTGTACCAACCTACTTATTTAGTTGCCTACATATCAAACCACAATTATTTTAGCTCACCCTGTATGTAATCAGCATAGTTTGCACATATGCATGTTTTTAAGAAAATATTTCAGAAATACTACACAATACATGGTGAATTTAAAGTGACACATAAAAATCATAAGTACCGTATTATTTGGAATTTTGAAAAAACGAATTTTTGAAAAACTTTATTTTGAACTCGGTGGAAATATTTTCCCGGTTTTTCAAATTTTAAATACTTAAATTTTTTTATGAATAAAAAGTAGTGTACCTAAACGTTCCGCAGTTTATTATAATAATTATAGCAGTTCTTTAATTGATTTTTATATTCAATAATTGTAATGAAAATTACCAAAAACTGCAAAAATTCTTAATTACCCTTGAGATATCTAAATATTTTCGCATGTATGAGAATGGGAATCTTTAATCTTTAGTACATTCAAGTATTTTAAAACCCAGAGGAAATGTTTGGAGTATAAATTGATTGTATTGAAAAGAGAATTGAATTTCCATAATCGTTCCATTCCCAAATAAATGATTTTCCTCAAACAATAACCATTATCTAGAGTAAATATGATAATGAAATAATATTGAACTCTTAAAAGGTATAGATCAAAATAAGATACAATTAATAAAAATTAAATATTTATTTTAATATTTTAATTAAGAATCATTTATTTTAATTCCAATGCCAAGTTATGGAGTTTCAGGCTTCTTCTTTGCGCAACATACTCCTGCCAATCTAGAACATTAATAATTGCAAAGAATTTAAAATTTAAAAAGTTGCAATATAAATATGCATACAATATTTTTTTTGATCGACTAAAAAGTGAAAAGGCATTTAACTATTAAATTATTTAGTTTTTATATTCAAGAAGAAGTACTAAGCCTTTTCGTTTTTACTCGCCAATAAAAAAAATAGGTTTGTTAATGACAAAGTAATTTTTAAGAAATAAAAACATGAAAAAAAAACCTTTAATGAAAAACTTACTTATCAATAGCACAGAAGTAGACTTTAAACACCTGTGCATCAGTTAGTTTCGGGTAAATTTCACTACAATCTTTGATTAAAACACAGTTTCCCTCTTCACTTGTAGGTGTGGTACATTCATCATCAATAGGTGATGTTGCATTGAATCCCAACATGTATTTTCCTTAAAATGTAATGTAAATTTAAAAATATTAGGTACCTATTTTTTAGTAAGAAAATCTAAATCACTTTTCATAGTTTCGGACGTTTCTATCTTACAGCTGACAAGAAATTAATTGCTCGTAAGTAAGGTTCAGGATAGTAATTACCTTTTAAAAACTTCAAGGTTCCATCTGGATTCAATTCTGATGAAAGCCATGGCAATTTTTCTGCAAAGTCTGGTGCAAGTGTTACTGGCTCAGAAGTTGTAGTTGTTGTAGGTGACCCAGTTGGACTTATATTTTCCGAAAAACTTATCCTATCCACATCCGCTGAAAATATACACAATATGACAATGAGATCAATTAAATAAGGGATAAGGGATCATCCTGTAAAATACTCCTATACACCCTAGAAAGATGTTAAATAAAGCGAGTATTATAGGCCATTTGAAAAAGTACCATCAAAAAATTGCTTAGATATTTTTAAGAACAATCGGAACAGAGATAAAAGATAATAAAAAATGGCGACCATACGGAATAACTTTTGGTTGTCTAAAATACAAAGGGGTTTTCGAAATGTATCACTATTTTTTGCAGAAAACTCTGCATTATGACCAACTGGAAAATGGATATTTTTTAGTTATTATTATTAAAATTTCTTCAAAATTTCTAAATTTTAAAAACAATAATGTTATTTTACTGAATGGTATAAGGTACTGTATTTTTACAGTATAAAATAGATTATTTGTAATTAATAATCAAAACTCTTTAAAACACTATTGTGTCAAAATACTAACCATCAAAGAAATTAACATCCGCTGTTGGGGCTGTAACAAAAAATTACCTATAAATAATGAATCATTCTACTAAATACCACTCTTAGACATGCTTCATGCAACGTCAAACGTTAAAATAGCTATACTATGTTATTTCAAAATTGTTTGATGAAGAACTTTTTTTTGACTAGATAAAACCAACGATCTCCTAATATTTGAGTATGCCAATGATAACAAATGAAAAGTCATCACAGTTATTAGGAATAAGATACACTATACACACATCCATACTATTAGTAAAAATGAGACTTCTGGAAGCTTAGTTTTAAAGCTCGATCTGATGTACTCGTTTTATGAGAGTTCAGTAATACTATTTAAATTATTAGGCACCTTACTGTGTCTTCGTTAATAGATATATTAATATGAATGTATAAAATACTGATATTAAAAGAATTAATCTCAAACAAGTTTTTTGCAAAAATACTAACCTTGTAACTTGTCAAAATCAAAATCCGCCATTGAATCTACAGTAATAAAACAAAAAAGTGGAGTGTTTAATTATTATTTTTGAATATTTTACTATAATTATTAAATATGCTAACTTGGGCAATGAGTGAAAGTTGGTGATTGTATATTAAAAGTAGAAACTAATAAATAATTGAAAATTTATTTAAGTGCAAAAATCAAAAGTGGAAGAAAAAAATAAAAAACTTCGAGGTTTTGCATATTAGTTTATTTTGCGAGCTGTCAACAGGTAAAATTTTTACTCATTTTTATTGGTTGCCAGTAAGTGAACTTACTTATTTTATTTAAGTCAAGTTTGAAAAAAAGTGTAGTTACTAGATATTGCACCTAGGCTATCAATATACAGGTTGGCCCAACTAAAAGTTCCAACTCAGGTTATTTTAAAAATAAAAAATAATTTTTGAAATAAAGCTTGAAATCGGTCAATTTTTATTTGGTGGGGCCAATTTTTATGGCAACGCAATGGACAACCCCTTTATGCAGGGAAACTACCTCTTCAAAAATGACAGTTGGGGTCGAATGATACATCATTTTAAAGCTCTTACCATTCTCTACACAGCTTTCATATTTTTTTTAATTTGATGGAATATTTCAGAGGATATAGCATTTTCACGTTAGATTTGTAAAACATGTTTTTAACAGATGACATGGGTTAAAAAGGCTTGATTTTGTTAAAAAAAAGTTACAACCATATTCCCCACCGAATAAGGATTGACGGGTTTTAGAATCTTTTTCAATATACTTTTAAAAGTGGGAATTAAAGTGGGAATTAAAAGTGGGAATTAATTCCCACCTATATAGATGATTTTGAAGACAAGTAATTTTTGAAATATAGACTGAAATCCATATTAAGTGGAGAACCAATGTATGGTTGTAATTATTTTTAACAAATCAAGCAAAATAAGAAAAATGGACCGTTTTCGGAATTTGTTATCAAAGTGTTCCCATGCTTCAAAAATCAAATTTCGTACCTCTCTTAAAAAAACATTTATCTTTACGATACCATTCGAATTTTTAAAATAAAATGAAAAAAAACTAACCTTTTCGGAGCTCCGCGCAAAAAACGACCGTTTTCGGGGGAAAAAATGCAAAAGTATCTGCGCCCCCGTCCGTGCGTGTCAAAACCACTATCTTCAGTATTTGGTTCTCTATGAATAACATACTGAAATTTGGTATGAAACAGGATGAATTTCGAACACTTAAGGAGTATAAGCGATTTTGCATTCTGGGTTGAATAACTTTTTGAGTTGGTTGGGGAAAAACATTTCGATAACTTTGATCTCAGAATTCTCTCAATAATACAGAGTGACTCGAAATTAAACAGCCAATATTATATGTTGATTCTAAGATTAATTGTAAGATGAAAATTTATGTATGACCGATTTTGTTTCCTAAGGGAGCCGTAACCCTATAAGAATATTACGGGAGAGTGATCCTTAATTTAATGAAAAAAATTGAAAATGTCCACAAAAAGACATACATTTTCTTAGCCACCTAATAATAAAAGACGGGTATTATAGATAAAAGTAGACACTTAACATACAAATTTTGACTTAAATACCATTAAAACTACGAGGGCGTATTAATTTGTAATTCTCTTGAGCTCGTACAAGAAAACATTTATTTCTCTGAAATAAAAATAAAAATTGAACCTCTTAAAAGTCTACGTCATCACTGTTTTATTGCAAACCTTTCGTGTATTATGTTCACACTTAATTTCAAGTCACACTTCATGAAACAATAAAGTATAAAATAATAGGTGTCCTTGTTTCGTATACTTTCAGTGGGACATTCTGTATATCTTCAAGCACGTTCGCCATTCGCCAGTAAACAATAAGACAAAAATATAGACACTCAAAAACCAAAAATTGTATAGGCAAACTGGAGAATAACAAAGAACACCGAGGAACAGAATTTTTACATTTCCTTCGGTCGCCTAGTGAAGGTTTTCGTAGTAAGTTATAAAGTGAAATGGGTACTCCAAGTATCCAAGATATCTAATAATCCTTATCCTTATACAAACATAAGGTATTTCGATTTTGAAATATCCCCAACAACTTTTAATTAAAATGGTCTAAGACAACTGATTAAATTAAAATCTTACGAGTTTTCAGAAAAAGCTATATAAATTTAGGGTTAGGATTTATTTTAGACCTAGATTCTAGATATCAGTTTTGGTTATGATCTATTTTGATATACCAAGAGTTATGGTTATTAGTTATTGTCAAATTTAGATAAATATGTATATAATATCGATATATACTAAAAATGAGGTAATCATGCAAAAATTTTAACAAACTTACCAAAACTGTGCGAAACTTTAGTAGAAAGTGTGGGTAAAAACGATTGTTGTGGTGGCGATGGGAACATGACTATAACACAGCATAAAAGTATTGTGATTATCTTTTGACTCTAGTAAGTGATTAGATAATAAGAAAAAATTTTTAGAAGAGCAATCGACAACAAGAAAATAGAAAAGAAAAACAAATGCGTTTATATTAATTACACTAATTCATGCAACTAAAAGAAGATATAGATAATACTAACCAGCATTTTGAACAATAAATGGTCTCATTGGTGCTAAAAATCAAAAGAAAATTAGTGTTTTCCATTATAATTGGAAATATTTGCTCCAAAAACATGCACTTTCATGCTATTAATATCATGCTTGTATTGCAAAATAAATAAATAAATTTAAAAAAAGGAACATTTATTATTAAACTTTTTTCTAATAGCAGAAAAAAATATCAAAATTATTGACATGAAAATCGATCGATGCTTTTGGTAAATTTATTCTCCTCAAAAAACTAAAGAAAAAATGAACAGCTTTAAACCTTAGCCATAATTTAACCTAAGCTAGGGTTTAAATAAATTTCGTAAAATTTGCATAAGCTATATTTTATCATGCTGCCATAAAATAAATAGACATAACCTGAAAGTGATTGATAACTTGTGCTAAGAGAAGGTGCTCGTTGTAAATGTAAAGCAAAACTACCTACAATATAGAGTAGAAGGTAAGATAAAGAAATGTAAAGATGATTCTAATAGAATGGAGCTCATTTTTAAAGGCTCTTAGCCCTTAAAGAAACCGATCTTTTATATTACCAGATGGAGGTCCAGGCATTCCAGCACTAGCATATACAGCTCCTCCAAAACCACCACCACCACCAAAACCAGAACCTCCGGCAACTGCAATAAAATTACAACAATAATAATATAGTTTATAGTTTGTTTATTTTACGTGAAAGTCCAGGATAAGGTCCGGATGGATATGCACCTACTAAGCCTAATGATGCACCATAGGATCCTAAAACACACAATAAATAAAGTAATATTGAAATTCCAACAATTACTACAAGTTTTTGTTCTAAGGATATAATTATACTTATTGTGGAAGTGGAACTGGAAGGGGAAATGGAAGTAAGACTAAATTACATTCTTTAAAATATCAGACCATAACATTTACTAACAATCAAATTTATTTATACGCAGAGAAGCCAAAATTTTTAGGACAGCAAATTCAATAGCCGAACAAACTTGAGCTTCCAAACTGTTAAAGGGCATAAAGCATAATAAATTAGCTGCTCTGACTAAGCCAATAAGTTAAATTTCAAAATAGATAAACTCTAATCTGATTGGTTAGTATTATAACGGGGTGAATGGTTAATAAAATCAACGGTTTTTGGACCTAACATGAATTTATTGATCAACACAATAATTTAATCATTTATAATTACTACGTTTATCTTGCATCACTCGATCCGGATTACGGATTAGGTTGAATAACGATTGACTCAATATGCATTTTTTTCCTAAATAAACATATCTTATTGAATTGGATTGCATAGATGACTCCAATCCGACATGTTAATTTCGGAAAAAAATGCGGACCGAGTCAATCGCTATTCAATCTAATCCGGATCGAGTTATTCGAGATAAACGTAGCCATTGGCAATAAACAAGGTCCTAAAACCGTTGATTTTATTCACCCCCATTTTAAAAGTAGAGCCTCTCCTTAAGTTCCTACTATAAAATATTAAAACATGTAGCATTTTTTCAAAATTATTATAGCACGGTTTGATAAATTACAAAATGTTTTAGAAAATTTGGTTTTATTTGATCCATCCACTTCGTTACAAAGCCAGAATGTAATTAAGAAATTAATAACAGTTAATATATCAGCTTTAAAAAAATCGTTTTTATCGTTTGATATACCTACTTAATATTTCATTTGATGCACAAAATTTAAAAGAGGTATCATTTAGTTTATAATTTATTCTATGTAGTTTAAAAAATATCTAATTCTTAATGTTCGTATTTAATATATTCAGAGTTTTGGCCTAAGTGCTCTATCATTACAACATCGGATTAGTAACAATTACAATGCTAAATGTCAAAAATTCTTTTAATTATATTACCATTAAAATTATTTTGAAATAATTTTTGGCATTTCAGATATTGGCAAAATGTAAAAATACAAGAATTCTAAATTGCATGCAGCTATTTTAATGCAGAGATGGAAACTTTCATGCTTTAAAATGTACCATATTATGTTTTTGTTTATTCATAACTCAAAAACCTGACACTACAACCACTCTTCCAAAAGGTCAAAAAATTTGTAACCACCAAATTTTTGGAACACTTTGGGCAATCAATGTAATATGACTCATTATTATTTTTAAGTCCTACCTTGATTATCAGCAGCTACAGTATCTACAGCTTTAGTAGAATTTGGTTTAACAACTACTAAAGAAGTAACATCGGTGACAAAAGAATATTTTAATGCCAATTCTAGAGCTTTCTTCTTATACACTGTACTGTTATCTGAAATTTCACTTGCATCCAAATATTTTTTAATTGTTAAATAGGCCCATAGTCTATAAAAGAAATACAAATTAAATAATCAAATCTTTGTTGAAAATGAAATTTAGAAATAACCGCGTATGAATTTTATATTTAGGTCTATTTTGTGACATAAGAGACCACATTTAAACAGATAGTCCACAAAATTTTTAAAAAGCATACTTTTCGCAAGTAAAGTTTTCGGGCATTTGGAATCAAAAATTTAACAAAAACGCAACTTGTTGCCCTTCAAATTGAATTTGTTTTTCATATAGAATTTTTGTTTTTCATGTTTAGTCTATTTTAGGGTCGTAGTTTTGGATAAATACATTTTTATCATATTTCCAAAAGTATGCCCCTATAATATATTAAAAAACAACTAGCCTTTTGATCATATATTACCATATAATAGGGTGCAATAATGTTCAAAATTGCAAAGCTGGTTATCGAAAAACTGACCCCACCCCTAATCCCCAATTTGTTTAAAAATATACCAACTAACCTTTCCAATTGTCCAGTACTCTTTGAAACTTTTGGTCTTAAAATTAGAGGTCCCTTAATACCCCAGGCTTCAATCTTCGGCTCATCAGTAAATTCCTTGTTAGGAATTTGGCCGGCAATCACGAATTCCGAACCCGAGAAAAGTATTGGAAACTCTGTCTTTGTAAGGCTTGTTGTATCAGGAGTATATACGAACTTAACTTTGTTGAGTAAAGGAGATGAAATGTCCTTGTAGAAATCTTCAAGTTGCAACGAAGCATCTGAATCCTCATAAATGTGACGGGCGAAACCATTATTTTTTAAAGAAATTTTTTGGAGGAATTTACGATCAGCTCCGCTTCCAAATGATAAGCTCATGATTGGAACATTTATTACATTTTCTTCAGAAATCTAATAGAAATAGAAAATTATTGTTAAAATAAAAAAAACTTGTAGAATAAAATAAATATTATTCATTTTTTATGGAAAATTGAGTGTAGTTTGTTTTAGTAGCGGTGTGATAGTAACTGTGCAAGATTTTAATGTTTCAAAAATGGAGTCCGAAGATTTGTAATTTGTACTAAAACCTAGCTGAGTGGAAAAGCGAATCACATTTCGTACAAAGCTTCTACGGTCGATAAGACATCAATTGATGTATCGTGTATAGTCCATTTCATTAATAGATCACCGTTTCAGCAGGAATTCGGACTCAAAAATAGACAGATCTTTCAATTGTGTCTTCGTCTAATCTAACAACACTAAAAGCATTAAGTTATAGTATAACTAAATAACTAAGTGATAGACCAAAACGCAATTGAAAGAAGTGTTTATATTTGAGTAGGAATTCCTCCTGAAAAGGTGATCTATTAATGAAATGGAGAATGAACTATACACGATACATCAATTCATGTCTTATCGGCCGTAGAAGCTTTGTACGAAATGTGATTCGCATTTCCACTCAGTTAGGTTTTAGTAGAAATTACAAATCTTCGGGCTCTATTTTTGAATAAAAATTCTGCGGGTTAAATATAAAAAATATTAGAGCTTATATTTTTTGATATTTATACATGAAAAAAACTGGTTACGATTCACAAATGTCGCTATAAATTCCAAAAACTTATATTAAATAACTTACTCCTGATATGATGCTGGAAGTATCGGTCCTTCCAACGGTTGGATCCCCATCAGTTAAAAATACAATGAGGGGTTGCAAAGATTTGTCACCGGTTCTTGCTTGCCTTAGTTTAATTAAATGTATCCCTACTCTAAGAGCTTCGAAGATGTTAGTTCCACCAGTGGCTTCCAACCCATCAACTGCTTTATTTACTTTTATTATGGTCTTGTTACTCACAGGGTATGCTGGAGGAAATGATACTGACTAAAAAGATTATTAACTCATTTTAATATAATAAATAAATCTTTATAAATAAAATAATAATAAGGAAATATTAAATTTTAAATTTTTAGAAAAATTAATTTACGTTTTATTTAAATTTGCTCACCTTTAAATCACCAACTTCTTCAGCTTGATACCAACTATTCTCCTCGTTAGGAAAATAGGTGCTTTCACTAGGAGCATCTAAATTCCAGACCTTAACATTAGTATTGAATTCGACGATATTGAAAGAATCTTTGGGATTGAGCTCTCCTAAAATATTTCTCATAGCTATTTTCAGCTGCTCCATACTCCTTCCGTACATGCTACCGCTGGAGTCCAAAACAAAAACAATATGCTTATTTAAAGGATTCAAATCAGACGGTGCGAAGAAATGAACGAAATAACCATCTTTAATCAAAACCTAAAATTAACGAATATTAAATTAAAATAAACTGTACAGTTTTTTGTTGGTTTACTTCTCCTCCATGGGGATCTCTTTCAACATCGTATTCTACAATAAATTGCCCACCAATACCTTCGTCTTCATTAGTTCCCAATCCTTGAGCAATTTGTTTCTGTTGTTCATAATCAGGGCTAAATTTAACTTCAGCTTTATTTTCTGCTGGCTTCGTTATAGTCGCGCGTGGATCTAATTTTTCAGATTCTTTTCCAATTTCATTTCCTGAACGAATTGGGGGTGCTTTTACAAAACTAAGCGGTCTAGACTCGTCTATTTCTACCTAAAATGTAAAAATATTGCCAAAATAAGTAAAATGTTTATTTCGCTTCATAAGCTGACCTTGCGTTTAATTTTTTTACGAAAGTATGGATACGTCATGCTAATATTTGTGGAGCTGAAAATAATATATTTACCTTAACATTTAAATTCTTAACCAACTGCTTCGGATGAATGTTGATAACATGCTCATATTTTCCATCTGATCTTTCTAATAGCTCCTCGTATGTCAAATAAAATATAGCTTTTGACTCTGGTTCAATATTAGTACTGACAGTAAACTTATTTGAATCTCTTGCGCTTACAGCAACATGAGCTGCACCGTATCCAGCTTGCACTGCCTTTAAATAAAGTATGTTATTAAATTTTTTATTTTACTTATTTTAACTCACAGCATCATAAGTTTGTTTTGCTTCTTCCTTCTCTTGGACATAAGCTGTGTAGTTTTTACCACCGATTTCCATTATAAAATGAGATATGTATGCCTTATCGGGGATTATAACAAAAAATGTTACTTCTTGAGCGATGTTTGCAGGATTCTGGATTTTACTTTTTACCGTAGTATGAGCAAATCTGTTGGTGATATTTGAGTTAATGTTCATTTCTTTGATTTTTGGACGTTCGTGTATTGAAGATTCATTTTCCTATGATTGAAAAAATACAAAGATTACACAGTCTAGGGGGGAATAATATGCTTGAACCACTCGACACGATGTCATACGCGTCTTTCATCATTTTATCCTTGTCATTCAAATGCAAAAATAAGAGTGTGTCTTGTCGGGTGATTCAAATAAAAACCCAGATCTAACGATCTTGATCATACATACTTTTTGATTTATATCTTCAAAAGAGGGCAATAATAATAAGCTGGGAGTAGGCGTATTGGCATCAGTTGTTACAACGACCATAGAACTGTCGGTTGTTACATCTTCTGCAGGAGCACAAAGGGCACATGAAAGCCCCAAGAAAAAAACCAAACATTTCATTTTAATACGCCCCATTTTCTGCAAGAATAATATTTTTTTATGTAAATAAACTTGAGAACCAATTGCGATTAATTTGTTGTAATTATGTAAATTACGCAGTAAACAATAATTAAATAAAAAGCAAAACATCAAGGATTTACTTGTTTGTTATTCAATAGCTTCTTTAAAGTGATTAATTAAATTTATATCTATTTATATACTAATTTAAATTAACGAATACAATTTAGTTAATTTTGTTTTTAATATTTGATTTTTTTTCAATTGGCAATTTGCTGAATTATACGATAATTAATGAAAATTAAATTTTCTTTTGTTAAATAAAATAAAATTTATTTAGCCAGAACAATGCGTCAACTAACAACTACCTGCAGTAAACTTTATGGGCAATTTATTTTATTAAAAATAAAATTGAGTTTATTTTATATGTAAAATTTATTTTTAGATTAATGGTTGCTTTCAGCAGATTTGGCGGTAGTAGTAACCGGTGGATCTACCGCCACTTTATCTATGACCGCCACTGAACGTCAAATAATTGACAACTGACATCTGCCGGTAAGTTGGGATTGCCATTGAAGACAGAAAATATTTCTTTTAACTATCGAAAAATCATATTTAAACTTCAATTTTTTTTACCATGTTAAGGTGCTTTTTGCTAGACGGAAATTTTATGTCACGGAGCGAAAAAGTTTGCTTGAGGTGCGTATTGGTAGCGACGGAAATTTTCCGTTGCGAACGACGAAATCGTCGAGCGGAATACTTTGCTTTGCAACATGTCGTTTACGCTGCCACTTTGTTGCTAAGGGCGCGTTCCTGTGGTCGTTTATGTGGTCGTTTGTTGAATGGTGACGTTTTGAGCTAGTGAAACGGGAAAATTTTGCAGTCGTGGTCGTGGGCTTTATTGTTCATTAGTGGAACGCGCCCTAAATAGTCATAACATAACCAGTGTTAATATCAGCTGACATTGAAGCATTATTTTTAGTTAAATGTACATAATTATAGGTGGGGCTGATTTGACAGAAGCAACGAAGCAACTGATCGAAACGAATAAAAAATGTTCCTATTTTATTTAAAATTTACACAAAAGTTAATTATACATATAATGATTTTATATATATGTGAACCGTGATTGAAGTGAGTGGACGTGTTTGGTTTGCTCCGCTGTTGAAATTTGTGTTTAATGGATTGTGTTGCAACTTATTAAAGTCTTAATAACTCCTGAGGTTTTTGCTGCTGCGGCTTGGCCGGTGACAATTGAGGTACACTACTTAATTACAGGTATTTCTCACCCACAGTTGCACGATCATTTACTTATCGCAGCTGATCTGACCTATAAGCCTAGCAAAGTTGTAAGCTACTGCTGGTGCAGTACGTATGTCCCTTGGGTCTTCGCTTTGCCTTAGCAAGCGATAGTGGTTCAAGTCTTCATTTTGCAGATTTTTATTTTCAATATTTTTGTAATTCGTATTCATATTGTTTACTTATCCTTTGTTATTTATTTGTTTACCATCCGTGGCCTACTTTTTCCTGTGTTTCGTTTATTTTTGTCAGACACTGCGACAGGCCGTGCAAGTGTGAAGATTGGTATCCCTTGTGTAATTCCTTTTCTTGAATTCATTTTAATTTATAAAATATTATTTTAATTATATTGTTCCTTACATTTTTAAAATTTAAAATGGTTCATTATTGTGGTTACTGCATTAAACTCATCCACCCTACTAACTTAACATCGTCATCTCTTAGATGCAATTCTTGCTCCTCATGGGTGCATAAGGAATGTATTACCCTAAATGGTGAAAATTTAGATAATTTTACGCAAAATAATGCAAAATTTAATTGTAAAAAGTGTGTATCGCTCACTGATTTTACAAGCAGCAAATTACAAATTGAATCTAATTTCGATAATTTTGAAGCACACTTTAGTGATTTTAAAAACTCTGTTTTGGCCAATCTGTCAAAAATGTCTGAGAAAATTAATAATATGGAAACGCGTATCAGTAGTTTAGAGAAGGAAAAAGAATCAATTAAGAACGAATTGGCCGATTTAAAATCTGCGGGTACTGCATCCAAAGTCACAGATGTTGGTGATTTGATTCAAGAAGTTGAAGATAGAAGAAGAAGACAAAATAATATTGTAGTTTTTAACTTAAAAGAAAGTACTTCACAAATTAACGAGGAACGTATAAAACATGATCAAGTCGAGATTAATAAACTGTTTTCTTCCTTATCTGTTGATGCCGAACCAACTAAGATTTTTCGCGTTGGTCGCAAATCGAATAAGAGTCGCCCGATAAAAGTTATTTTAGACTCTCAAGAATCAGCACATAAATTAATCCAGAAAGGAAATAATATGGACAACAATATTTTCATAAGACCGGATAAAACTCCGTTACAGATTCAAGAATACAAGAATGTGCAGATTGAGCTGAATGAAAGAAAACGTAATGGAGAGTCCGATATTTTTATAAAATACATTAGAAATGTCCCTTCAATTTGTAAATCAAAAAGTCAACAAAGAAACTCAAAAAACTAATAAATTTTAAAATTTACTTTCAGAATGCAGGTGGTATTAACACAAAAATTAAGGATATACTTCTGGGGGGTAATTGTGGCATATATGATGCGTATATAATTGTAGAAACTTGGTTAAAACAGGAAGTAAATTCATTGGAACTTTTGCTAACGGACTTCGTGATATTTAGATGCGACAGATCTAGTCAATCTAGTGCCAAATCCAGAGGCGGCGGAGTCTTGATCGCAATAAATAAAAAATTTAAATCCTCACTCATTTCTGCGTCTAATGAAGTTGAACAGTTGTTTGTTGAAGTTTCTCTTAACAATGATAAATACATCCTTGGTGCTGTATATTTGCCACCTGCATCACCGTCTGATAAATATGTCTTGCATTGTAATAGTGTTGAAAATATAGTCGAAAAACTTCCTAACAGTAAGTTATTACTATGCGGGGATTATAATCTGCCCAACGTTGATTGGACTAATGATGAATACGGTATTTCACTCGATTCCTCAAATATTTATAATGACTCGGTGGAGGCTATTTACAACAGTTTTTCATTTTTAAATTTAAACCAAGTTAATAATATACCTAATCATCGAAATACTTTTTTGGACCTGGTGTTTTCATCATTTACTGAGGTCGAAGTGCAGAAAGCTACCGACCCTTTTCTAAATAGTTCCTTTCATCATATACCATATGAAATCACAATACAACAGGGCATTTCCATCGAACCTACTATGAAATTTCTTGAATTTGTGCCTAATTTTAAGAAAGCTAATTATGATAATATCAACTTTTATTTGGCTAGTATTGATTGGGATGAATTGTTTAATGAAGATGTAAAAAATGATCCAAATTGCATGGCGAATATTCTTCAATCCATTCTGGATAATGCTATTAGAATGTTTGTACCACTTACTACCATATACCAGGAGCAATATCCTAAATGGTTTAATAAGGATTTGATTAACCTAATAAAACAAAAAAAGATGGCACATTCTAATTTTAAACGCTCTGGGAATATTACTGACTATGATAACTTTAAGAGGCTTAGAAATAGATGCAAGCTTTTAAGTAGTGAATTATACAATGAGTATTTAATACAAATGGATAATGAAATTTGCACTGATTCAAGAAAATTTTGGAACTTCATTAAGGATAAGAAAAAAACTAATGGTTTTCCGGCTGAAATGGCTTTCAATAATCAAACCTGTGATAATGGTACTGATGTTGCCA
The DNA here is from genome assembly GCA_963971135.1 of Stenus bimaculatus. Classification (NCBI taxonomy): domain Eukaryota; kingdom Metazoa; phylum Arthropoda; class Insecta; order Coleoptera; family Staphylinidae; genus Stenus; species Stenus bimaculatus. Next base: position 40,919,586 of record OZ020180.1, read on the forward strand.
ACCTTTTTGCTGATTTTTTTTCGACTGTGTATGTTGTACCCGATATAACCCCGCCTAACGATATTTATCCTGAAAATGACGCCTCTACGTCTGATTTATTTTCAATATCACTTACGGATGTATTTAACGAGATCCAGGATCTTAATGAAACATGTAACTTTGGCCCAGATGGTATTCCAAACTATTTTTTAAAGAAATGTGTCTTTACACTTACAAAGCCGCTTCATTTGATATTTGAATCGTCTATCAATAATGCTACTTTTCCTAGAAACTGGAAACAAAGTTATATTACACCAATCCATAAGAGTGGCGACCGAAAAGATGTCTCCAACTATAGGGGTATTTGCAATCAATCCTCTATACCTAAATTAATGGATAAAATGATCTCAAAGCAACTTAAATGGTTGAGTAAGAGTATACTGTCGGAAAAACAGCATGGTTTTGTTGATGGCCGTTCAACTTCGACCAATCTTCTACTCTATCAATCGTACATTTTGGATGCTTTTGAATCCGGCAAGCAAGTTGATGCCGTATATACCGATTTTGCTAAGGCATTCGATAGGGTAGACCACGGAATATTAACAAAAAAGCTTTCATCCCTTGGATTTAATGATTTGGTAGTACAATGGGTGGCTAGTTATCTAACAGGCAGGACACAATCTGTGAAGATAAACAACTGCACTTCCAAAGAAATTTATGCAACTTCTGGTGTTCCCCAAGGTTCGCACTGTGGGCCAATCTTGTTTAACATATTTATTAACGACTTACCGGATTCTTTTTCTTTTGGTGAAAGCTTACTGTATGCTGATGATTTGAAGCTTTATTCCATTGTCGACTCTGGTGAAGACCAAGCCAGGTTACAAAATGATATCGACTCATTATTCAATTGGTGCAATATCAACAGACTGTATTTGAATGTTTCAAAATGCTTAACCATCTCGTTTAGTCGAAAAACTGCAGTTCTTAATAATAATTACAGCATTAATGGAATTATGTTATTGTCTGTAAGCAAAGTTAAAGATTTGGGAATCACCTTCGATCATAAATTATTATTCCAAGATCACATACAATCCATCTGCTCGAAAGGAAGAAAAATGTTGGGTTTTATTTTAAGATCTGCGAAAGATTTATCAGCTAGGACTGTTGTACTTTTATATAAATCTTTAGTTGTCTCCCAACTTGAGTATGCATCAACGATATGGAACCCGTATCAAAGTGGTCGAATTACATCTCTTGAAAATATACAGTCCAAGTTCTTTAAGCACTTAGCATATAAATTAAGAATACCTAAAGATAGCTATCAGTTCTCAAGTTTTATCTCCGATAACAACCTGAAAAACCTCCATCTACGTAGAGTTTATGCAGACCTCTGTTTCATTCACAAGCTATTAAATGGAATGGTTAATGTTCCGGACTTGGTTGGAAGGCTGGATTTCAATTTTTGCCAGAAAAAGTATACTAGACATTCAAGGCTATTCCGGGAAAGAAAAAGTAAAACAAACTACATTTTGAATTGTCCTCTTAATAGGATGATGAAGGAATCCAATACCATTCAACATGAGTTTAATTTTGATATATTTAATCCATCACATCAATCCTTTAAATTTAAACTTAATAAAATTAAATTAGAAACTTATTTTTGAAATTTTTAGGTTAATGTTACTTATGTTGTTAGTTACTCTTTGTTATGTTTTTTAGATTTTGTTTCTAAATATGCTTTGCATTTTCAACTTAACCTGTAATGTCTTAGTACCTACTGTATTTTTAATTTTATTATATATTTTGTATGTTAAAAAGGCTTTGCCGTTAAATAAATAAATAAATAAATAATAAAATAAGTAGGTACTATTAACGGGGTTAAATATAAATTTTTATTTGAACTGTTCTTTTTTTGCAAGTTCAAAAAAATCTAAGAATTCGGAATTCCTTCGCAGCGCCTCAATCGAAAATTACAAGAAGTATTTCAGAGTTACAAAACAGAAAATCAAAGATACTAGTCTAGCAATGATAGATTTTCTAAACCACTAATATGAATGACATATACGATTTTCTCATATGGTCATCGGAAAATCAATTTTTCCGATGTACATATTTTACAAATAAAAATTTTGGGGTTTTCTAATCGTTCTGTTTAATACAGTTTTTTCTATTACTGGCTCCAGGACTATATGATGGAACACCTCAAATTAAAACTAGATGCAAAAAATGCTCGTGAAGGCAATATTTTATGCTGTAAACGCTATTTCTGTACATCCTGACCTGTTAACCTTTTCCATACCTTTTCTAAAAGATGTTAACAAGGACCAACAAACGACATTTTAGTAACAATTTGTAATAGCTATTGTAAAGAACGTCATTTATGTGCAGCAGCTAGTAGCAGCTACAAATAGTAGCGATTGATCGCGGCGATAAAGGAGCGAGGAACGAGCGAACAAAGTAGCGTAATGTAACCTATGCTTTAAGAAAAGTAAAACTATACTCAAAAAAATTTAAAAACGTTAAAAAATTCAACAGAATGATGCAAACATTAAACGACTTAAATAAAATAGCTAAAAAATAATTTTTCGTATTTAGAATTTAGCCTTCATTCTCATTCATTCTTCTTTGAACTTCTTTAAACATGAAATTGCTTTGAAACTAATCTATGGATGTTTAAGGTGAAGGTTACTACTGGCAATTCAGATAAAATCATACTTCCAAGAATGTAATAATTGCGATTAGCTTATTAGCTTTATTTATAATCTCAAGGATGTTGATATTATATTACAATTTATGTGCTTTGAAAAACCTATAATTATAGATTTCAAAACGTCTATTTTAAAAGCTTTTATGTATTTACTTAAAAATACCTAAAAAATCAAATAAAAATTATTCGAGACAAAATATATGATACAATGCACAAGAATATGTTTCAAATTAAAAATTAAAATTATAAAGTTTACTTTGTTAAAATGACGCTATTAGACTATAAAATAAGATTTTTGAAATTTAGAAAATTTGCAACTAATTTCTCTATTGCAGGGTATTAAAATAAGAGATTTTTAACATATTTTTTTTTTTTTTTTTTTTTTTTTTTTTTTTTTTTTTTAAGATTTAACATATATTTATAATTTAGAAAAAGAAACTTATTCAAAAGACAAAATAAAGGGTAAATAATAAAATATATAAAAAGAAAAATTTACAACATTCCGAATCCTTTTGAATAACTTATCGCTTTGATAAGTTGTTCTTTTAACTTCTATTTTTACTTATGCTATTTTTATACTATACTATACATACAGGGTGAGTTTAAAGTAAGGAATAAAAATCATAACTACGTTATCTTTTGGAATTTTTAAACACCGTAAAAGACGTGTCGCATTGTTTTTGAAAACCTTTATTTTGAACCCAACAATATTTTTTTCTCAGTTGACATGACGTCACTATGACGTCATAAATTTTTTTAATTGATTGATATGGTTTTTATACCACAAAATAATACCTTATTAAGACTGTTTTACAACGGTACCAAAAAGATTATACCAGCGCCATCTTCCGGTTTTTAAAAAGATTATTAAAGGACCCCGCACTTTTTATGGGGAAAACTGGTTTCAGTCCTAAGGTCTAAAAACAAAAGGTGGAATAGGTAGATCTCAACATCCTGAACAAAAAAGCTAATGGTCACAAAAAAATCTACCGTCAGGATTTTGCGCTACGGGCCATAAAAAGTCGGCACCTGGGTTTTCAGGTGTCGGGTTATTTTTATCAAAAAAGAGCGTGTTCAGTGGCCGATTATAGAGACATGCATGCCTGGAAGTGTGTTGGAGTGAAAACGTACTATACAGGGTGTCCCGAAATTAAGCGGCCAAACTTTAGGAGGCGATTCTACAACTAATTTTAAGAAAAAAACTTCCTATAAACATGTGTCCGATTTCGCTTCCTAAGGGAGCTACAGCTCTTTAAATATTGTGACTAAAACTAGGTTTTTTGTCATTTATTTGAAAACGGTTTGTAATAAAGATTTGAAATTTGGTGTGAAGACTAATACGATTAAGATATAATTTCTCAATTTTTTTCAGATTTTTTGAAAGCTTTAGTGTTCATTACTGGAACGCGCCCTTTATGGTATAAAAACCATACCAATCCATTTAAAAAAAATGTATGACGTCATAGCGACATGTCAACTGAGAAATAATATTGGTTGGGTTCAAAATAAAGGTTTTCAAAAACAATGCGACACGTCTTTTACGGTTTTTAAAAATTCCAAAAGATAACGTAATTATGATTGTTATGCCTTACTTTAAACTAATGTTTAAGGGGAAATTTAATGATTATTTTTAAAAACCGGAAGATGGCGCTGGTATAATCTTTTTGGTACCGTTGTAAAACAGTCTTATGGGGTGATTCTGAACAAAAATGTTAGCCGTAACAGCGATGTTAAATTTGACAGTCACCTTGATGTCAACAAAAACGCAATTTTGTAAACTTTACTGCAACTTAACGATTATTTAAAATAAAATTTTCGTGATAAAATAACATACAGCAAAGTAATAATAATACATTAATGTATAATTGATCAAAATAATACATTACATAAATGTACAATGCATTTTAATACCGAAAATGTTATTTTATATTGTCGTTTTTTTGACATCGGGGTGACTGTCAAATTTAATATCGCTGTTACGGCTAACATTTTTTGTTCAGAATTACCCCATTAATAAGATTTATTTTGTGGTATAAAAACCATATCAATCAATTAAAAAAATTTATGACGTCATAGTGACGTCATGTCAACTGAGAAATAAATATTGTTGGGTTCAAAATAAAGGTTTTCAAAAACAAAGCGATCTTTTTTAGTTTTTTTTTGATACTAGTCATACACCAGTTATTTCAACTGTCTTTGACTATTTTTAAAGATATATGTATAAAAAAATTATATTCGTTTGACTGAAAATAATGCTTTCTTTACAGGAATCTTTTATTATAAGGACGACATTAAATATTTTTGTATCAAATGTTGGCAGAATTTAAAAATATTTATAATGATCAAACTATGGGAAAACAATTAAAAACTATTAGCATAAATGTAGCCCATATTAAAGGCAGCCACAAAAAATACCCAAAAACCTAAATAAAATGTTAGGTAGAATCGGGAAATTGTGAACACGGGGGAAGTGTGAATATATTTGATATAAAACCCTCCTTTAAGATATTTGAGTTAAGAGGATAGTCGGCAAAATGTATAAATTAACTCCGATTTCTCAGTGCCTTGGAAATATGAAAATGCGATGTGCGTATGAAACATTTAACTGTGCGAAAGAGATCCCAATAATTTAACTTAGAATTTCTTTCGATTGCACTAGTGTTTTAAAATAATCATAACTTAATTATGAGTTAATCGAATTGAATTTTGTTAATTAATCCCGAAAGTAAATTAAAGAGACTACCAAACGATGTTTTTAATTTTTTTAAATAGTTTCATAATAAGGTTGTAAATTGAGCATAAAAGTTGCATCTTTTTGGACGTTTTCGACACAACCAAAAAGTGAACATTAAAAAATATAAAAAGTAAAAACATCGTAAGATGAACTATGGAACCGTTAAGAAGTACAAAAAAAATATTCGATTTGAATTAACTCCTTTCTGTTTCTTTTATGAAATCGAAATTTACATTTCAAAATCCTATACCTAATTTCACCGAATATCTTCTTAATATCTACCTTAGAATTTTGCAGCTACTTACTAAATTTCCAAATTATGTTTTAAGATAGAAATATTATGGAGAAACTTACTTTATAACTTAAGTTTACACTTGCCTCCTAATTTTTCTAATAGTGTGAATAACTGTTGAAAATGAAGGAACAAGAACAATTACGAAGAAAGAGAGCTCCTACTTTTTTAAAATGCTAAAAAATAGTTAGCCCTTTTCTAAACCCAAAAGACTATTTACTTTCAAAAACATTGAAACTAGCAGAATTAATGAAACAGAAGGTGAAATATCTTTGGCAGACTTTTCAGGAGATGAATGAGAAATAGAAGAAGAAGAAGAGTATATTCATAATGAATTAAATGAGAATTCGGGCATGTCCCGAATGGTTTCCTAAACCATTGATAGAAGATTACAGGAATTGATTTACACTTGCCGCAATTGCGGGGTAAGTGTAAATGATATTAGATTTAATAAATATTTGTAGTTGATGGACAAGTACAAAAAACTTGTAACTTTTTAAGGATTGTTAGAACACTGTATCTATAAGAAATCGGCGCTTTGAGTTGCATCTCTTAAAAACGCGTTCACACTTCCCCGAGTCTACCTTACAATAGTTTTCAATTACAATTTCCTTCTCCTAATTCCTAATACAACATTACAACAATACAGTAACCCAAAAAGAAGTGATGAGAAAAAAATCGTAAAAATTTGGCAAGCTTCTTAATGGGTATTATCTTGGAGAAATTTTTAATAAACTGAAAACAAAAATATTTTTTTAATTTTTTTTATTTTCAATTTTTTATAATACTTTATCAACGATTTCTGTATTATATCATTACCTATTGAAAGAGGATGGTTTAGCTATCCAGTGATAATCTTTTTAATCTGTAAACATATTGGACAAATTATTATTAGTGATGTACTATACAGGGTGTCCGGTAACTACACCGACAACGCTTAACTAGTGATAGTAGACCTGAAATTAAGTCGATTTGGCCCTATTTATCTATATCCAAAAATGCACCCCTAAGAAGTTATAAGCTTCTGAAGTTCATTTTTTTAAAAATATTTTTTTTAATTGCTGCCAATAAAAATTTTATGATGAAATTTTTTACGCATGCATTTTTATAAAACATTATTTTTAATTTTATTCGAAAATAGCACATCCTACACAAAATTTGTAAGGGACAAAAAATCTTTCTCTTGAATTTATCTACATAAAGCAATAAATTTTAATTTATAATTAGTAATAAAAGATTCCTTTATCCAACTTTATTTATTAACAATCTAATATTTTGTTACATGTTTCGCCATGTCACTGGCTTCATCAGACAAAAAGATTGTAAAAGCTAATCAATTTAAATTTAACGTCAGTTTATGACAAAAAATTGTTGTCACATTATTATTTTAAAATTTCGAACATGTTTATCTTTTACTGGTTTTTACATTATTTTATATTTGAATATTTTACTATTTTTTACGTTGATTAGCTTTCACAATCTTTCTGTCTGATGAAGCTAGTGACATGGCGAAACAAAATATTAGATTGTTAATAAATGTTGGATAAAGGAATCTTTTATTACTAATTATATATTAGTAATTATCCAAATCTTCGCAAGTTTTTATTTGATTTAATAAATTTTAATTCAAAATTTTAAATACCAAAAAAGTTTTTAAGTGTTTTATCTCCTCTCGTACCATTTAAGACCATTTCCGGTAATCGAGGATTGGTAAAATTTTTACCGAAGGACCGATTTTTATAAAAATGCATGCATACAAAATTTCATCATAAAATTTTTATTACTCTGGCAGCAATTAAAAAAAATAATTAAAAAAAAGGAATTTCAGAAGCTTATAACTTCCTAGGGGTGCATTTTTGGATATAGATAAATAGGGCCAAATCAACTTATTTTCAGGTCTACTATCACCAGTTAAGCGTTGTCGGTGTAGTTACAGGACACCCTGTATGTACTGACTTTCGATAAAAATCGGTGACTTAAAATTCAAAACGGTGTAACTCCTAAACTAAAAGAGATAGAGCCCTACTTTTTTGTCTTTTCTCAATGAAATTTGCTCCAGTTTCTAACCCTGATGTTTGGTGAGCTATGAACGGAACACCTTGTATAGCCTATACAGCAGCTAAAAATCATTTAAACTATTATAGGTATGTGAAAACTTCGTTTAAATACTTATCACTTGAAATTAAGATGATATGTTCCTCTAACAGTTTGCCCAAAAATGCTTCCCTGCAAAGTTAAAGCCAGTTAAAGTTCACTTTTCAAAAAATAAAAACCCACATAACTGTTGTCTCTATGCGGGTACCTGGATGAAAATCGCCTTAGGAGACTACTTAAATTCTTTATAATATGGTTTTGCATTTCTCATTCATTTACTACCAGTAAACCTAAACTTAGAATTTAAGTTTTACCCTAACTTTTTTGGTGTCACTTTTTTTTTCAATTTCAACTTATTCTCATAAAAGTTAGTTTTAAAGATAATCTTAATTCAAGTTTCATAATTTGAAGTAAAATTTATTTTAATTATTAAATCAACTAGGCACTCATAAACATTTAATATTTTTAAAGAAATTAAAACTCTTTACGATTTGATCACACAAAGAGATTAACACTTTCGAATTTTCCACTCATCTTCTAAAATAATGTTCGATCAGACATAGTTTGAATACAGTATATTAAGCAACGAGTTTCATAAGTAATTTTATGTAGGGCGCGTTCCAGTAATGAACACTAAACCCCACGACCACGACCGCAAAATTTTCCCGTTCCACTAGCTCAAAAGTTTACCATTCAACAAGCTTCTTGCGGTCGCCATCGATGCACGAAAGAAAAAATCGCGGTCTTATGTAGAACGATTTTGCGGTCGTCGTGGGCTTTAGTGTTCATTACTGGAACGCGCCCGTAGTTGTGCTTGCATACTATGTCACCTTTACGTGTGTCAATTTGATTGACATAATGACGTTCTTTATCGGTTTGAGACCCATAAGGAAATCACCATGGTAACGATTTCATTATAGGCGCCAAATCATAGAAAATTCCCATAATTATTACTTTTATTGTATGTCGGTCCAGTGCTTCGTTTCGGAGTAAAAGTAGATTTCATAATTTTTAGCTAAAAATATTGAAAAAGAACATCAAAGTAATTAAGGCTAATTTACTTAAAATTTTATGTGCTAAATATGTGGGCCTCCACATGTAACGGCCCTGAAAATATTATTTACATTTTATTTAAATGTGTATCCTTGAGTGAAAAAACATTTTAAGAAAGCATTTCCGGATTTTATGAGTCAAAAATGCTTAGTTTCACTTCCTCCATCGCCCTAAACATTTTGTCACAGTGACAATGCTTTCAAAAACGGCCCGAAAACTAGGCCCATTGCGTTTGACAAGAACGCATAGATCAAGAACCCAAATTGTGTGACAAAGAGGATATAATGTATAAATGAGAGCAAGTGAGAAGGAATGAGGAACCCCTGGTCACACAAATGCTTGTCAAAACTGCTTTGACATTGTTGGTCTATTTCCAAGTAAAAATATGTATAGTAAATAGTAAACCCTTAATTTTTGATAAACGTGAGTTTATGCTCAACTAACAACTAGCCACTAACAATTACCACTAACAATTAGCCACTAACCACTAACAGTCAAGCACTAGCGTAAAATGTGAGCATTTACACTCCACTAACCATTAAGAAATTTGACATATGCGACGCGATATTTCAAATTGTTGATTTGATTATCAAAGGGTTGAAAAAGCTTCACCAACTCCTCATCACTTCCAAATCACTCCCATTAAAGGTTTCACTATCCATTATATGATATTATAATATTCGCCAGAGGCAAAAATTTAAACAGACACTGTCAACTTTAAAGATCAAGCATGCATATTTCTAGATTCACTAACCATTATAATATATAGTAACTATAGTATAATAACTATAATCTATAATTATAGCAACTCCTAATTATAAATTCCAAATTTTCCCTATCAGTGGCTAATTGTTAATGCTTAATGGTTAAAAGTTAGTGGCAGTATAAACAGTCAAATGCAATTGTATGCATTTATGTTTTTAATTGTTAGTGGCTAATTGTTAGTGGTTATAGTTGTTAGTTGAGCATAAACGCACCTTAAATCTTAACATATCATCACAAAAATTACAAAAATAATAACAAGTACTACGAGTATATATTTGACTTTTCCGATTTGACAGTTATTTTATTTGTTTTTTGATGAAAATTAATAATTTAAAATGAGTGAGTATGTATCCTACCAAAAATTTAGGAAACTTAAAAATATAGCACGTACCGATGTACCTACTTAATAAATCTTAAAATTTATTTACGATAATCAATACAACAAATCACATACGCGCATACACATCAATGCTACCAAGTTTGAAAATGGCTATGACCAACGCTATGACCCATTTCAACACGGATAACGATGTCATAAGAGCAATATTATAGAAGCAATTTATAAAAGAGTAGAACGAGTTTCATAAGGCGGGTTTTTTCTAATGAGTCCAACCGACGCCGACGAGCCTATTGAAACGAGTTTTTTATACTATTTTTGAACTTTGTATATCAATTTTAAATTAAAATCAACATGTTAAATGTTGGGAAATTTTAAAGTAGTTGGTAGCACGTCTGTCCGTTAAACATTTTGGTAATATATCGGTCGTAAGTACAGGGTGAGCTAAAATGATTGTGGTCAATTCAAATTTCCCGCCTAAAAATCTGGGGAATTTGTTTGCTTCAAGTTCATAGTAACACAAAATCATGTCAAAATCAAAACAAAGTAACTAGACTTCACAAAAGCAAAGGCGTAGGTGTAATTTTTACCGTTTTGTCAAAACTTCAGATTTTTGAATTTCGTTATTGTGCCTTCTATTTCATAAACAGTTTTTATCAAAATTAAATGTGCGTAAATATTTGTTTTGTGTTAGCATCTACCTCGAAAATGGAGAAAAACATTTGACATTTGCTGTGAAATTAGAGATTTTGGAAAAAAAATTTGCTACGCCATTGGATTACTAGGAGATTTTTTTTTAAGATTTCAGTTGTACCAACCTGCGTATTTGGTTGCCTAGATATCAAACCACAATCATTTTAGCTCACCCTGTATAAGTAAACAACAATTTTTTTTTATTTTATTATAGTGATAACTTCAAACATAAAATACATTTTATCGAAATTCGAAAGGAAAAAGGAGCATCGTGATTTTAAACATTTTTTAATTGTTCAAAAATGCGATTTTCAAGATTTTTGAAAAAATATACATATTTTACAAAATATATAGGAGTTTTTTGACTCAGAGTTTTTATTAAATTCTCGGATAAAAAATAATTCAGTTTTTTTTTAATAATTTAAAATATATACAAGGTGATGTATATCTATGGAACTAAAGCGATCATGCCCAAATGGCTGGATAAAAAAATTGGCCCTGGAACAAATAATATTTTTAGATAAAAAAAATTTTATCGTCCGGACTTTTGACTCGGCAGACATCTTGAATTTCTTTAAATGTCTACATGTATGTAGTAAATGTAGTAAAATAATAATAATTAAATGCGTCCAATGTGTGAACCTCCACTTAACTGAAAATTTGTTACTTGTACATCTAATAGGTTCTATGTTTAATAACTAAATGTATCTCTGAAAATGCATTAGATAAGATATTATTAAATATAAGTAACTGAGGTTGGTTTTAAGACATTGTTTTATTACCCTATTATGGAACACCAACCGTTCAAGGATTTTCGCTTAGAAATGTCTACATACATGATGATGATAAAGTTTGGAACAAATTTCGTAACTGCCGTATTTATTTTTTTTTTTGAGAAAATCTCTCGGACAGGTTAATTTTAGTTCCTTACTTTTTTTACTCGTTTTTGAATAAAAAATCTTTTTACTTCAATAAACTTGAAAACAAATTCTTTTGATTCTATTTAAATGTAAGAAAATTTACAAAGAATAGAATTTTAAACTTAATTTGCAATTTATTGATATCAGTCAAAATAAATCTTATACAACATTCAAATCTTTCAAATTTAATAGTGCAAATTAATTTTAAGTTGACATTCACAATTTTCAGATATTTTACACGCTTGGAAAAGGTAATTTTATGGGGGTTGTGATTAAAAATAGCGTAAACTGTTTTATGGTTAAAGTACCTAATATATTTTTTTATTCGTAATCTTGTTCCGTATTTATTTTTAGACAAAAAAGTACTATTATGCCAATTTGGTAAAATGCACCATTTTCGATAAAAATTGGACTATTATTATTAACTATGCACATGCATTTAAAAAAGGTATTTTACATCCCATAAGTCTTTAGCTATTGTTGTTCTGAAATAGTCGTTTTATTAATGATCAATCGATTAATGTCATTATTTTATTGTTTTTAATAGGTTCTTCTTTTTAATATAGATTAAATCTACCTCTAAGGGTGTAACCCTTAAGAAGCGAAATCGGACATATTATGTTGATAGGAAGTTATTTTCTTAAAATTAGTCACAGAATCATCTCCTAATATTTTGCTGCTTAATTTCGGAACACCCTATATAAACTAAATAAAATTGAGTTAAGGTTAAAGGTTAAGGTTAAAAAACAAATAAATATTCTTCTTGGAATTAACTTTGTTAATCATAATAATAAGCAAATTTAATACACGATAACTAGTTTTATTGGTTTATTTATTTTTTACAATTTTTAATATGATTACGTTTATCTCGCGTAACTCGATCTGGATTGGATTGAATAGCGATTGACTCGGTTCGCATTTTTTTCGATTGATTTGACAAACAGTTACTAGAAAATTATTTTGTCATATTAGCAGAACAGCTTGTCACTTGCAAAATTTGTTATTCTTCTATTTATTCGAAAAACAAAAAAATTGTTAAAAAAAATTAAATAATAATTATTGCATATTTTGAAGAATTTTGATGAAATATGGACAAGTATGATATTTAAAGTTGGTAAAACATTGGAATTTGTAGAAAGAGTTTATAAATTTATAAAATTCCTCAAAATATGCAATAATTTTTATTTACTTTTTTTAACAATTTTTTTTTTGTTTTTCGAATAAATTCTAAACTATGGAAAATATTAAAAAAATATTTTAATAAAAGTTATTTATTTTTGAAAGACCTATCAAACCATACCAAACTCGACCTATGTTGCCGTTTAAAAAATCAAAGTTACCTCCGGTTCCGGATAGTTCCGGAAAAAAATAAGTTCACCAATGGATTCTTTAGGTTCACTTTGGTAATTAAGTTTTTTATTTTAGTGATGTGCGATAACGCGTTCTCGAGATAAATGGGTGGTACGGGTGGTCTGAATCACCCTGTACATGTATGTACAATGTACAGGGTGATGATTCAGACCACCCGCCCCATCCATTCGTCTCGAGAACGCGTTATCGTACTTAATTTTTTTTATTTCAGTCATAATTTATTACCAAAGTGAATCTAAAGAATCCATTGTTGAACTTATTATTTTCTGGAACCCGGAACTATCCGGAACCACAAGTAACTTTGATTTTTTAAACGGCAACGTAGGTCGATTGTCGAGTTTGGTATTGTTTGTTAGGTCTTTTAAAAAGATACAAGTTTTACTAAAATATTTTTTTATAAATTTGCATATTTATAATTTTATGATGACAAAGTTGGGAAAAAATATCATATCTGTCGTATTTAATTTTTTTGAGAAAATCGCTCGAACAGGTCATTTCAGTTTTTAAAATGTAATTTTTTGGTATAAAAAATCTATTTTTTTAAATGAAAACTTCTACTTTTTTTCGTTTTTAATAGACACTCTTGTCGCTTAAACGATGATACAAAAATTTAAAGCAAATGTTTTAATTTAAATTTTCGTTTTTTTTTTAATTAAAAAGTTATTTTTTAAATTTATTTACAAATGCATATAATTTTTTATAAAATCGTTTAAATGACAAAAATATCTATGAAAAACGAATAAAAATGTTGAAGTTTTCATATAAAAAAATCAATGATGACGTCATTGCGAAGTCAACATTGACGTCATCAATATTTTTTATACTAAAAGTTGGCATTTTAAAAACTGAAATTGACCTGTCGATTTTCTCAAAAAAATATAAATAAATACGAAGTTATGTACATATTATTTTGTTCCAAACTTTATCATCACTCTGTATAAAATTGTAAATATGCAAATTAATAAAACATTTAGTACTCGTATATTAAAACGCGAGTTTCATGAGGCATTGTACTAGTCATTTTTTATTCATATTTTCGTCCTACCAACTTAAAAAAAATACATTTTAATACTCAGTAAAGCACCGAGACAGCGATTTTTTTTGTTTTTAAAAGACCTGTCCAACAATACCAAACTCGACCTATGTTGCTATTTAAAGAATCAAAGTTAATTCCGGTTCCGGATAGTTCCGGAAAATTATAAGTTCGCCAATGAATTCTCTAGATTCACATTGATAATATTTATTTTTATTTCGGTCATGTACATGTACGATAACGCGTTCTCGAGATAAATAGGTGGTTGGAACACCCTGTATATTATTAAATAAAAAAATAACAAAATGACTATAGGGTACCTAGACTAATAATTTATTTTGAATTAAATTATTTAAAAAAAAACTTACATGCACTTCTTTTAATTGGTAGTATCAGTGTTAATTATCGGGATATTTTTTTAGTTCATGTTTATGACTATGACTAATGTTTACTAAATTTCTTTTATTTTTATGTTTTTTTTCTTTTCAACTTTTTACAAAATCCCTTATTGCGTTTTAAATTAAATTATTTGTGGGCTAATTAAAATATGAGGTAATAAATTATTATTGAGTTAAAAAATATATGTCTTACCCCAAAAAAAAATAAAAATCACAATATATTCACGCAAATATAAACACTTTTGTGTGAGCTTAGAGTATAAGCACTCACTAAAGATGCTGAAGGCAAAGATCAGTAATTTCAGTAAAGCTTGTCCACTCCCACTACTGATTAGCAAGTCGCAAGTACGGGTTATCCCAAGTCTTGTTATTTTTTTATTTGCTTACAGATATTTGTATTTGTACATACGTACGTCCATAATAACCACACACATACACTTACTAACACATTAAATCAAAACATGCTAGCTAGCTCTTTGAAATCGCGTTGTTTTTATTTCTTTTGTATTGTCGTGTGGATTTCCCCCAGCAACGTATTTAAATTTAAAATCATTATATTTTTTACTAGTTAAGTAGTGTATAGAATATTTTAAAATCCTTGAATAAATTATTTTTTGCTACTATGGTTTTTATGTTAATTTTCCATACAAAACAATTATGTATTTGATGACAGAATAAAGTTGTTTTTTATTGCTTCTTAATTTTTTATTAACATGTACTAATGTATTTTTTTTTATTTATTGATGTTAATTTCTAATAAAATAAACAAACATATCATAAATAACGATCTCAAACTTAAGTCAAATTACATAATACTTAATTGTCCATTTGTATAAAAATTATGGTATTAATGATTAACATTATTAGTCATCTTCGCTAAGAGCATTGCTAAGAGATACAAAAAACATTTCTACACAGTAAAAAATTATACAGGATGTCCCAGAATTTATCAATGATTAAGTAAATAGTTCCAACTTTTTCTAAATTGTTCAGCAGTTGTTTCTTTCGGAAATCCACTATTTCTTTTTCTTCTATACCACAAACTATACTAATAAAAAATTTATCTTTCTTGTTTATTTTAAGACTTTTTGATATTTAGTTATTGGTACACGGTTAATAAATTTTATAAAATTTTTTTTAAATAATTACTCAAAAAATAGATAATTTTGCAGCTTGAAGCATCTAATAACACATAAAACGTTCAGCACGCAGCACACCTTTTCGCTGGCTATTGGGCCAATTTAGACAGTCAAAACGCGAAATTAATTTCTTGACAGTTGAGTTTGGACCGGCGTATTAAACAGAACCATTATAAAACCCCCAAGATCTTAATTTGTAGAACATCTATGTCGCAAAAACCCATTAGCCAGACAAATTCGCTGGCTAGTGGTTTTAAAAACTTCCAAAGAAAATGTACAATTTTAAATCATCTTGCACCATCTGGCATTTGTCTTAAATTACTTTAAAAAAAGAAGCCCAACGGAAAATAGTTGCCATACATTTTAGGTGTGCATAAATTACTCTAGAGCTGTTCGTGGCTGTTCGAATACCTAATTCGGACAGCTCTAGAGTAATTAGGTGGTGCTTATGTTGGCGCGTTTTTGCGAGAGGCGAGGGTAGAGATGTACCTCGAGGTGCCCCCGCACCTAAAGAAATCAATGTATTTAAATACTGGCGAGTTTTCACAAGCGTCGAGGTGAAGACTCGAGGTTTTTCGTGCGGTGTCTTAAATTATAGCTTAAAATCAGTAGCGGATTAGCATTGAGGCGGCTGCCTCTGGCCCCACATGCACTGTTGGCAAATAGTAGTGATATTTATATTTAAATACCAGATACGACGAAGGAGTCTACTAAATGAAAATCTATTTATGTGTGGGTACTTATAAATCATTTTTTGGTTACAAAATCACACGGACTAACTATGTGTAATATACGCTCGGATTCGTATTTTAATTACTTTTTTATGCAAGTCCGAAAACTTGTTTTATGACCCATTTACTTAGAGAGTAACGCACCGCCAAGTCATATTTTAATTTCGAATTTCATCATTAAAACAGCACGGACATTAGTAAGATGCCCTCTTATTCGTATTTCAACTGTCTTTCAGACGATGTTGATAACATTTTTATGCAAGTCCGAAAACTTGTTTTATGACGTATTTAATTATAGCGTGAGAAAGAGTAACACAGCTTTCAAGTCAAATTTTAATTGCAAATTTCATCATTAAAACCGCACGAACTTAGTTACAAGCCCTCGGATTCGTATTTTAATTGTCTTTCAGACGGTGCTATTAACTTTTTTATGCATTAGGGAAAAATGAGTTTTTGTGTAAATTATTAATGCATGTTTTAGTTTACGTCGAAAGAGAGCATTTTTTGTTTTGAAATTTTATAGGTTAAATCGAATGGAATAATTTTGTGTTATATGCCGTTTTATTCGTCTTTAAGTGTACTATTTTGTGGTACAGTTTTTATTTTGTAATATTTTTTAAATCCGTCTTAAAAGGGGTTCGAAAGTAAGAAGTTTTGATGTTGCTTTATTATGAATTTTTCCCCAATTAAGACGGATTAACTATGAATTTGGTACCATTGTATCACTCTTGAAATGATCTTTGCGATGACACCCTTTTCAATTAATTTGGGTGTAATTTGAAAGAGAAATTAGCGATAAACATATTGCCGGAAAAGTTATAGCTAAATTTTACAGTTTAGTTTAGTTTAGTTTAGAACAAAATTCATAACTGCCGTATTTAATTGTTTTGAGAAAATCGCTCGGACAGGAAAATTTTTTAATGACGTCACTGCTGATTTAGCAATGACGTCATCACCGATTTTTTTAAATGGAAGTCCCCACTTTTTTCACTCTTTTTACGGCAGTTACGAATTTTGTTCCAATTTTTATCATCACCCTGTATATATTTTTATACCTAACAGTAACGGAAAAAATCCTCTATCTAAATAGCATGCCATTGAAAAAATAAAGATATTATACAAAATACTAAATACAAAAAAAGAATTAGAAAACAACCATTACAGTAATTCGAGTTCATTACATAGCAATCGTAGACCTCTATCAAATTGGTTTAAGTTTGATGCAAACAATTGGAAATGAATTGAGTGCTGAAGCGAGTTAGTAATCCGCATAATTCGAGACATAGGTGAATAATATCCATAATTATCCCCAATAAAGGGGACATAAGGCATAACGTGTTCTTCTAGAATATCAGTTATGTATAGTGCTGCTGTTAAACGAGCACCAGGTACGGCCCAAACCATTATTGTAATTGACACCTGGACGTGGATTCCAGAAATCTCACACCTCACACAGTGAATCTCAATTTCACCTTCCTCGAAACACATGCGTCAAAATTTCACCGGCGAATCCAAATTCTCTTGGTCTGAACCTGGCGAATCAATTCACGGGTGAGATTTTGACGCATGCGCTCGAGGAAGGTGAGATTAAAATTCACTCGGATGAAATTCAGGAATGCAGCCCTTGGTATAAATTACACTATCTATACACTGTTATACGAGACGTTAGTAAAAGTGGTTGTCTATTTTTGAAAATGATTTCCACTTACAAGTCGTCAGTAAAAGTGGTTGCCTATTTTTGAAAATTATTCCCACTTTCGGGTTGCTGCCTCGGTTCTTGTCAGGTTTGTGAGTGGCAGCATATTTTTTAATCAATTTGCTAAACACTCTTCATCGATTGGCACAAATGTTGAGCTATGTTTTATGAGGGACAAACAGTTCAAAAAGAAGTACCGGAAGTGGTCATTTTTTAATTCTTCGCTCAAGTTTCAGCACATAAAAAAGATGACACACTCTTGAGTACATAAAAAACCACCGATTCAACAAAAAGCCTACCTAAGTTATATGAGTGAGACTTTAGTGCGGTCGGCTCTCCTACTAATGCTTCTGAGACCAAAATAAGACGATTTAACCAAAGTTATCTATATCCAAAAGTGCTACAGACCATGAAAGTTCTTAATATTTTGGGTTTTTTCAAATTACTTAAAATTAACTTATACTCATTCATAATAAGATTTGGTATGTGGATGTGTAATGGAAAAAGATAGTTCTAGAGAATATTGTTTTTATTTTTTCACGGTAGATAAGTGGTCAAAAATAGGTCATCGACATGCTACTTTTGAAATCGCGAGAACAACCGTGGTTAGTCTTATAGGTTATGTGCGTCGCGAACCCCTTCTTTTTGATGATAAAAATGGAGGACAGAGTTGGGAAAGGTCTGCTGCTGGCATTCTTTTTTTGCCAAATGCCAAATAAATGATGACATTTTTTAGATGCTAGTGGATGATTTTCTCCTCTATACTTTATTTTTAATAAATTAAATTTGTCAATCTTTATCACCATTCTAAATAAATTGTCTCAAAAGTTTGTTATTTCATTCTAAATCTAAATAATCGAAATAAAAAACGTTAATTCATTGCATTTTATTTAAAATTTCACATTTCCAAAAATTTAGAAGCAATAAGGTTGCTTCGTTATTGTGTAGGTCTGGTGTTAATCCCGATTTTGTTTAAAAATAAAATAATCCCGAAAAACGAACCGCAAAAATGGGAAGAAGCAGTCTGAAGTTAGCATTCGCCAGAATAAGAGTTGTTACTGAATTTGCTAACAACTCGTAACAATAGTTAGTGGCGAAAATACGCCTAAAGTAACTATACTTTTTTAACTTCAAATTGAGACTAATCAACTTCAAATTGAGAATAATCAATTTCAAATTTCAAAGAGACCAAAGGCCGTAGACACTTGCGAGTTTACTGTATAAAATCTTCACATGTTTTCTATTTTCTAGTCAGTTTTCTATGGTAAAAACTCGCAAGTATCGTACACGATTTTTTAATAGATTTTTCTCGCGAGTTTTTCGCATTAAATTTGCTGTACGACACTCGTCATTTTTTATTAGAGAAAAATCGAACTTGCTCTTTTTTAAATTAAAATGTATTTACATTGTGAAGTTACTTGTTTGTAAAAGGAAAAAATCAAAAACTCGCAAAAAAAAACTCTATTAAAAAAACGTGTATGATACTTGCGAGTTTTTGCCATAGAAAACTCACGAGAAAACATGTGAAGATTTTATAAAGTAAACTCGCAATTGTCATTCGGCCTTAATCAATTTCAAATTGAGAATAATCAATACCAAATTGAGAATAATCCATTTCAAATTGAGAATAATCAATTTCAGATTGGGAATAATCAATTTCAATTTCAAATTGAGATTTATTATTAGTTTTACCTAAAAAGAACATTTTAATTTGAAAATAGAACAAATTTTTGAAAAGTAGCTTACATAGTCTTATGAACGCAAATGAATTAAAAATGGGTTAGATTTAATTGCACTTTAAAATAGATCAAGATAACTTTTTAAAGAAGAAAGAAAACTTTATAAAAACATTTTAAACTTTATAAAAATCGAATCAACGAAAAATAATATATATCCCTTTCTGTAAATAATTTCCTATTTGAATAAACACATTAATTAAATTTAACAAAACATAAAAAACATATTACAACTTTAAACAAGAGAATAAAAACACCCCCTTAATTGGCTTTATTTTCAAAAATTACCAGAAAATTGAAAAAATAAATAATTTTTTTATTTGTGACCTTTTTATTTTCCATATTATTATTAACGATTTATATTGTTTTGTTATCATTAATTGAAAGAGGGTGGTTTTGGTTTTTTAGTGATAATATTCTTTAATATCTACACGACTTGGTTACATTGTTATTACCAATAAACTGATGTGTGGCAAAAGGCAAAACTCTATAGGGGCCCATACACTATCGAACATGTTGACGAGCATGTGCGGGCGTACTTAAATTTTTTTAAGAAGTCCGTCATACATGTTTTCTGTTCCTGGCTGAATTTATGTACGTGGAAACATAAGGGCCCGTACATGTTCGCCTGTGTGTGGCCAAAACCTACGTTTTTCCAGAGACTTGCGACAGTGCAGTGTCATCAAAAATTAATTTTAAAATAAAATTTAAGTACTTAAATATGGCTGATTTAGGAGCTATGCAAGAGATTTTTTAACCGAATTTATAGAAATTCATAAGTTTTCTAGATTCTAAATTAAAAGAATATTTAAATATAGATTAAAAATAAGGTAGGTATATAAAAAATTTTTAGAAAAACTTGGAAAAGTGGAGTCAAATTCTTGGTCCAATTTCTTCATGGTTTAATTTTTTTTTGTTTAATTTGTGTTGTTTTATACTAGGCAAATACTTGCCACTGCAATTAAATTTAGTTCATTTTCATCATTTGTTGATATTTTTGAAACTAAATATCCATGTACAAGTTCCTGTGTGTATGGGCAAGTGCAGACTTCAAACATGTACTTCGCGAACTTGGGCCTTTACATTTAAATTCTGATTTTACACAAATTACGCTCACATAAGAGTTGATTCATATAAAGCAAAAATTGTAAATGAAAGAATTGTTTATACTTAAGGTCAATGCAGCGCGGTTTTCAAAAATTTTTATTAATAACTCTCTAAAAAAATCCTAAATAATTAAAACGCTGGGTTTTGAACATTTTACTCCCTTTCCTCTTAATATTTGCGATTATTTTGTGTTATATCACACGTTCGGCATTATCTATGGTTATGCCTTTTGTTATGCGGGTTTAAAATAACTTTTTCGAGGCAGATAGAAAATGGCATGAAAAACAAAATGGTGATAATTTCTATATGTTTTTCTGCAACTTTATTACTTATGCCTTCATTTCCGACACCTTCAACCGCTATGCCAATTATACATTATATACAAATTATCATGAACTTTATATAGTTTCAAGGCATAAGAAACAAAATCATCTAAAAACCCTAGAAATTTCCACAAAATTTTCCGGCACTTAACCACACTTCGGCATCCGCTGACCATATGCCATTGTTTTTATGGGCGATTCATAATGAAAACTTTCATACTTTCATTTGGCAGCAACGAGAAAATCGCCGAAAATTTCCATTTTCCTTGACAACTTCTGGTCATCATTTCAACCCTTTGGTCACCTGCAACCCTTATGCCTATAATTTTACGCTGCTAGAGTGTATTTTAACTTTGTGTTAATGTATATATGGCAGCGGCGACAAAATCGTCTCAAAATAAATATTTTTTGCGCAAATGAAAATTGTATTTTCCATATGATGGTCACGCGGGGACCGCTCAAATTTGTTCTCATTATTATCAGCACTTTTATACCTTTTAGTCCTCTCAAAGGCATAAACGAGAAAATCGTCTCTTGAAATCTGTCACCATCTCCCGGTCTAATAAGCAGAGGCGTAGGTCGTAGGTCGAATTTTTATCGCTGTGTGAATAATTCGGATTTTTGAATTTAGTTATTATGCCTTCTGTTTCATAAACATCAGTTCTTATTAAGAATATAGTTTGCGCAAATCTTCGTTTTGTGTTAGCATCTGCCTCGAAAATGAAAATCATTATTTTCCACATTTGACATTTGTTGTAAAATTAGAGAGCTAAATCTACGTTTTTTATTTTCAAAAACACAAAACCTTAATAAATAACTTAGATGTGTATGTTTGTTTAAAATTCTTGGTTTGTTATGATTTTGTTATATTTATTGTGGGAAAAAATATTTGTTACGCCATTGGATTACTAGGGGAATTTCTTTTTAAATTTTTAGTTGTACCAACCTGCGTATTTGGTTGCCTACATATTAAATTTTATTGTGTAGCCTTTTGGGATGCCGCATACTGTACACACACACTTGCTGCTACAGAACTCCAATTCTTTAGATCACAATAGAGGGGATGAATGAAATTTTGGTCTGGAAATATACACCTATTTTTTAACCGTTGCTTACAGCTGCTTACCTCACACCACTGCTTACAGCTGTCCATTGTCAATTTTCTCATTGACATATCGAGTTGTCTCCAATAAAAAATTCTTACAAAGGGGAAGTGGATAACGAAAATTATCTGTGATGCATAATATGTCCATGTAAAAAAAGACCGATTTCGCTCATCAACACTATATGCTTTCATTAAATCACCAAAACTTAACAAAGGTAAAATCAAGTACTCTTCTCTTAATCCTAATACATAACTTTGTTACACCTAGAAATTAATATAAAATTTCTCGATTAGATGTCTGCAAATACTAGCCCCTTGCATTATAACGATTTGGAAGAAGCATACATAACAGATGCACACTTCAAAGTTGACATTAGTCAAAAAATGAAAGTCCCACATAAGATTAGTTTCAACAATGAAGTAACGAATGGTCAAAATTGGAGCGATAATATCGATATGCAAGTTCCTGATAGAATATTGGTTGTTGGACAAAACCAGCATTTTGGGACAAGAGCTCCACCCAGAGAAATAGTTTTTGACAACTCTCTTTTACCTTCTGAACCATACCCAGGAGATGTTCGTGTAGCTACTCCACCAAGAACTTTAACACTGGATAAGTATCCATTTCCGTCAGTAAATGACTTTGAAGACCCAAAAGAAGAAAAAATTCCTATAGCTAAAAAAGAAAGGTACTCTGAACGATTTCAATTAAACGATTCAGATTTAAATTTGTCCCTCACACATAGGGAATCAACACCGCCTATTGGAGCAGGTAAGTGGTTTATTAAAAATCCATTAACATTACATTATAAAACTTGAATCAATTTTTATTCAACTTCAAGAGTTTCTTTGTGGTGATTACTTTACTAGATAAAAATAAGACTTTAATAAGCCACAATATCAAAAACTGGTTTTAATTATCAAACCACGTTACTTTAAAATTTAAATTAGCTTAAAAAATATAGCTGATTGTTTTTGGTTTATCAGACAAAGCACCAAAATACAGTATGGTGTATTCTCCTATCTCCAGACCCCAAGGAAAAAATATTTGGGGTCGTAAAGTAAAAATTAGGAAGTTTGATACTAGAGATTCATCTCGGACTCAGCATAATGTTGACCCATGATTAAGGTGACCACTTTGGAAAATGCCAAACCGGGACAAGCTTAGTATTCTATGTGTTAACGCTTACCTATCAGGTATCAGTAGTTTCGTATTAAACTTTTAATTTCAAACAAAAATTTTAAATCTATAAAAAACAAAAAAATTATTTCTCAAAATAAAAAACAATAGGTACAAAAATCACAAAGAGGTACCTTAAAAATTAAAAAAAAACAAATAATTGCACAAAAATCACAAATTATAAATAAACGAGAAAAGTACATTTCAGAAATTAAATATACAATTCACACATAAATTGTAGATCACAAAAAAATAAACAAAAAATACATTTCTAACCTCCAGTACTATCAACAGACATTTAATCTTAAATGAGGTTTAATTTGACATATATAGTCTATTTTGCAGCTAAATGTCATTTAAACTATATCCAAACTTCATAAAAATACTATATATGTCAAATTAAATCTCATTTAAAATTAAATGTCTGTTGATAATACTGGGGGTAAGAATGAAAAACGATGGCACTCAAATTATAAATCATAAAAAAACTGAACAAAAGGTACTTCTATTCATTACTCGCCTTACTCCATGCAAGGTGTTGACGCATATTTTTCGGATTTGTGTAGTTTTTCCAGAATGTTTTTATTTTTGTTAAAACCGGGACAAAAGAGGCCTCTCTCGGGATGCCGGGACAAATGCTTAGGAACCTGGACGTCTGGTCACCTTACCCATGATTAGGGAGCTTCTGGGCTGCTTTCGAAGCGGTAAAGAGTTAAGGCGTTTTTTCACCATTTAAAATATTTACGAATTACGAAATTCAGTAACTACTTCATTTTCACGAACAGAATTGACTTGTAGTTACTTCAACTAAGTCATCATACCTGTAAAAATTGTTAGCAAAATCGTAACTATGGTAAGGAAGCCGGTTACTGTTTGGGCACGTTCCAATAATGAACACTAAATAGATCGGGAGCTCCCGACAGTTTTTGGTCTCCGATTTCATACAGCATGCCTTTTGGAGTAGAGAATATTTACCCTATAAGAACAAAGAAAAGCAGGTACTAAACCCCTGCACGCTTTCTGATCATATGGAGAATTACATTTCCATTTTCACAAAAATTTGGTGTTTTTCTCTGATTTAATATTGCATGCCCTTTTAGCAAAAGATAGTTAAAATAAATTTAAGCCTTGAAAATTATAGGCATGCGATTCCCACGGTCCCAAAGGGCTCAAACGGTCATTTGATCTTGTAATAAAAAAATTTGATTTTCCGCATTTTCATACTGCATGTCAAAGGAAAGAATTAAAGTTTATGTCATAAAACCCCCATAAAAAAATTGGCATGCGGTCCTCGTTGGCTTAAGGGTGGAAAATTTAGGACAAGTTTTGTGGAATGACACTGAAGTTTGGAGAAAATTTTTAACTTTTCCTAAATGCCACCCATGAGCCAACGAGGGGCGCATGCCAATTTTTTTATGGGGGTTTTATGACATAAACTTTATGTACATTTTTTATTTTTTTAAGGTTTTTACACATACAAAATATAAAAAATAATTTTTTCTATTTTGGTGCGTTACTAGTCGCTACTAACACACTGACAGCAGTGCGTTACTAGCCAGTACCGCACTGCTATCGGTGCGTTACTGAGTAGTAAATTTTATTTTTCGAAGTTGGTAGCACTGAAGTTTATTGATTTCAATGTGGCAGTTGCCAACTACCAAAAAAGTTAATAAAATTGAAAACTATAATATTTTATTTTAAATAAATAAAAAGGCGCAAAATAGAAAAAATAGTATAAAAAACTCGTTTCATAAGTCGATAGTAGCACTTGTTCATTAAAATACTCGTCGCTACGCGACTCGTATTTTAAAATTGAACGCGTGCTACAATATGCGACTTATGAAACTCGTTTTTTAATATACTATTCTCTATTTAATTTTATTTTGTTTGTGTAACACAATATAATTGAGCGTTTTTTATTTTTATTATTTTTTTTAGGTTTTTTTTAATAATAAGACATTTTTAATTTTTTTGTTTAATCATTAAAATGAATTTATAAAAAATACAAGGGTGTAGCGTTTCAAATAAAAAATTTGAAAGTTAATAATTTATATTTAAAGTATAAAGAAAATAGAAAAAAAAAAGTTAAAAAAAAACAAGTCTCTACGATGTTTTGTTCAAAAGTTATGAATTTTTATATAAAACATGGCATTCTGATAAATGAGTAAAGGTTTTCGAAAATTAATATTTCGCTTAACAAATAAAAATTCGTACAGATAAGTTTCCAAAAATTACTGATATTAACATATTAAATTTTTTTAAATTTAATTATTTTTTAATTCGCCCCTAAAATTAAAGTTTTGAAATAATTTAAGCATAACTTTCCAACCCCTTCAAGTATAAAAACAAAAAATAGCCTATGGCATGTAAACATTATTCCTTTTGAGGGAAATGAAGTAAAATTTGAAATTTTTTATAAACTGTGGGCGCCAGTGGTGCAACCGTCCGTCCGCGTTTGGAGCGATTTTTTAACAATTTAGCAGTGTTAATTTTTTAACTTATAAATATTAATGCAATGACCAAAATAAAAAATATTCGACCTTAATAGCCGACCCCTATTAAAAGTTACGAATTTTCCAAGTCGGCCTCGAAAAAGCCCCAATTTCAAACCTCAAATTTGAGGGCGCCAAAAGTACAGAAAAATTGAGATATCAAAATAAAGCGCTCGTTTCCTGATGTAGCGTGGTATGTAGATGGCAAATCAAAAAACCGCGATTTTTTTTTCACCTGTCGATCTTCTAATCGAAGCCACAGTTTTTGCACTTTTGGCGCCCGAGAAAACGCTAAATTTGTACTCTCTGCGTGCCGGCACCGCGACGCCCCACCGTCGCGCCAGGAGACTTATAAACGGCTGCTGTCCATCCCCACGATGTGAGAATAAAAGGGGCCAAATTTTGTCGGTCCCCTTTAAAACCGGACGGGGGTGCGATTTTTCAAAGTTGACGCCGACTAAAACCGGAAAAAAGGCAAGAAAAATCGACCATTTTCGAGAATTTTTTTCAGAGTGTTGGCGTGCTCGGAAAAATTTAAAATTCGAACCCCACTTAAAATCCACACCCCTCTTCATGATTCAACCGTAGTTTTTAAAATCTGACGAAACAAGCTACCCTTTTCGTGGCTCCGCGAAAAAAAACGTCCGATTTTTAAAACCGAACGGGGGTGCGATTTTTCAAAGTTGACGCCGACAAAAACCGGAAAAAAAAGCAAGAAAAATCGACCATTTTCGAGAATTTTTTCAGTGTTAGCGTGCTCGGAAAAATTTAAAATTCGAAATCCACTTAAAATCCACACGATTCAACCGTAGTTTTTAAAATCTGACGAAAAAAGCTACCCTTTTCGTGGCTCCGCGCAAAAAACGTCCGATTTCAGGGTAAATATACAAAAGGGGGCGGATCTCCGCCTCCTCAATAGATAGGTACGGACGGGTCAAAACCCTCAATTTTATGCGATTCGGGGTGAATTTCGGACACTGAGGTGATGAATTCGATTTTTCGTTCGGGGCGGAATAATTTTTCGGGGCGGTCCGAAAAAAAAGGGACATTTAAACTTTTTTCTTAAAATTTTCTCTTCCTTCCTCCTACAACTCTCTACCAAAAAAAAAAAACCTTCCCCGTTTCTTACGGTTTTAGTATTATAGATAATATACAATTAAGAAATACGTTGTCGTTAGTTCAAATTAATGGCATTGTAATTCGATGCGTTCATGTTTCCAAATTTTTTAGCAGACTATTTACAAAAACTTTTTTTTTTTTATTAAGAGGATATGGAGTCTACAAAATTATATGGGTTTTTCCCTGTTTATATATTTCAAACTACACGTATATTTATTGAGCTATATACAAAATAAGAATATCATATGAAAGTGGAACCTCTGCTTAAGACTTGTATGCGACAGTTTTTTAATATATTATATCCAAAATGGCCAAAAGAAAATCATTAAAAATACAAAAAATTTGGCCTATTTTAAACTTATTTTTTTGGCTTAAGTCGTCGTATAGAAGTCTAGTCATGAATGTTATTTATTTAAACTGTGCAATTATAAAACTTAATGTTATTTAGAAAATATGGTTGTACTCAGTGTTGTGCTGTGAAAATTTTAACAAGGGGCTCGTGATTTTTTGGGCGTTTCTAAAAATGTGTTTTTTTAACGAGGGACTTCCCAGTATGCATTTTTTTGCACTAGTATTATTTTGATATAAAAACAGTAGCTCTCTATTTTTATTGTAAAAAATAAATTCAATACATTTTCTTAAAGTACAAAAGATAAAAAATGGAACAAAAAATAAATACTCAAATAAAGAATAAAAAAAATCTGGAAATTATCATTTTAACAAAGGGCTCGCAAATTTTCAAAAATTTTAAGAAGGGGCTCTCGCGAGCCCCTTCGAGCCCCCTATAGCACACCACTGGTTGTAGTTTGAAATAATTGCAAGGCATATTTCGTAAATTTTGAACGTGCATTTTAACTGTAGAAGCAGCAAATACCTTCCTAGTTTAGGTGATACAAATTTTAAAATATTACAGAAATGAAGATTTTTATTGGTACTTTCAGCCTAATTATGTGGGATGTACTTTGGGTCAAGATTCTTCGGAGATACCTCGTTTTTTTTAAACCATTTAGACAGTATTTTTATATAATGTGGTTGGGCCAAAATGCAGTAGTTTTTTTCATTGGATAAGAATGAAAAAAAATATATTTCAAAATTTATTAACGAAAATACACAAAACTTAAGATATACAGTCAAACTTCCCTAACTCAAATCTTCAAGGGACTTAAAAAAAAAATCGAGTTATAGAAACAAACATTTATTTTTAGAAATTGTATACATAAATATGTACATATAATATTCTAAGTATAATCAAAATAGACGCAACATTCTTACACAAAACATTAATTTTTAAAAAAATCTGTAATTTTTTATTGTGTTAGATTAAAAAATTCATTATCTACAAAGTTTTCCAAAGTTTGTAAAGCGTGATACACATTATCCGTTGTTCTGTCTTTAGAATATACATATTCGCTGCACTTCTTAAGAATATTCCTCATTTCTTTATTGGAAGGTGGATGTGGAATATGAACTGTTGTAGTTGTCTCATCAGATGAAGCATCTTCATCTTCTTCTTGTTGTCTGATTTTGTCTAAAATGTCGGCATCCGTTGGATAGTCCGCCACAAATACATCATTATCTATACCCAAATATTCATCCAAAGACTCATTACTCTCAACTTTTTTCGTGTACAACTGAAACAATGTTTTCATTTGTGATAAAGGCGTATCATCTTCATCACTCCAATTATTTTCACTTTCTCTCTTGAAACCAGCTTTTGCAAAACAATTTTTTATACTTGCCTGCTGTAGATCATTGTCCCACGCTTTAGATAAATTTGTTAGCGCGTCCCATAGAGTAATCTGACTAGTTTCATCTCCATCTTCTAGAGCAATTAGAATCTGTTTAAGTATTCTTTTACGGTAGTGTAATTTGACATTATTAATAATTCCCTGGTCCACGGGTTGAAGCGTTGATGTCATGTTTGGTGGAAGAAAAACAACATTGATAGATGTAAGCGTCTTGGTTATCCTGGGATGTGCTGGACAGTTATCCACAAACAAAAGGATTTTACAGGTAAAAAAATTTTCTCTTTGAAACATCTTGGATTTTTTGATTTTCCAATAACCAATGGTTTTAGGTTTTAGTTTGTCGGTACCACACATGTTGGCACCGATCATGACGGTAACTCTTTCCTTGCTATTCTTCCCACCAAAACACTTTTCATTTTTAAATGTTAGTGTTTTATCGGGTAAGCATTTAAAAAATAAACCAGTTTCGTCTGCATTAAAAATGTCTTTTTCATGATATGGCCTTCAGGTAAAATATTGTTTCTCCAATCTTCACAGTCATGATTATTAACATGTGCACTTTCTCCGCTCATTACTTTGTGAATAATGTTATGCCTTTTTTTAAATTTATCGAGCCAACCGACACTGGCGATGAAATCAGGGTAACCCAATGATTCCGCAAAGAAAAGGGCTTTTCTCGAATAATTGGTCCAGAAATAGAAATGTTCTTATCGCGAATCATTTTAAACCATTCCAGAACAGCTTCGTCGACATCTTCATAAGTGCAGGTTTTGATACGTTTCCGCTCACTGCTTGCACCATTTGCAGCTATGTCCAAGATTTTTTCACGAATTTTGATAATTGTGGAAAGAGTACTTGGAGGAATCCCAAAATCTGCGGCAATATCCTTCTTCTTCTTCACATCTTTGTCAATTTCACTGATCTCCCTCACTTTGTCTGACAACGATAGCGCATTCATCTTTCTTTTACAATCACTCATTTTCACGACTATAACGTGTGCTTTTGAATAAAATACTAAATGAAAATGTACTAATTTCTTTAACTTATGGTACGCTTGCATTTTATGACTGCTGGAGTTTCCACGAAGATTCATTGTAATGAGTTGTAATGACTTGCCGCGGATTGTTAATGGCACATCGGTCTTAAAGATAATTAAAGGAGGTACTTATTGTAAGTGGCAAACAATAGGAATTTTAGGGAAATAAATAAATACACAATATCAAGGCATGAAATTCGAGTTATGGAAGTTAATCAACCTCAAAATTTCCAAATATTTCTTCGAGATATAGAAAAATTCGAGTTATAGAAATTCGAGATATACCGGGTGGAAATGAAACTAGGGCCACCCCTGGCATTTCTTTATTTATGGAAATAAAAAATTAAAATTTTAGTATATTATATGATCTAAGAAAACAAATCTTATGGATCGAATAAATTTTTAATTTTACTTCCGGTTTATCAGGAAATGGCATCCACTTTCTTATTTTAAATATAACCCCCTGATTTTTTCTACGTAAAATCAAACATTGGTTAATTTTAAGTATGTTTATGACAAAAAAATATTTTTTTTTCAAAACTTTAAGAAAAAAATTTGAATTTTTTTTTGGTAAAAAATTTGAGTAAAACCTACTAAAATGCTATGTAGATGCTCAAATTTCGTAAAAAATTCGAAATATAGAAAATTTCGTGTTATAGAAGTTCGAGTTCGAGTTCGAACTTCAACTGTATTTCAAATACAAATGTTCAAATGTGAAAAAATTATAAATTTAATGTTAGATCATTTTAAACCCAACTTTATGAAATTGAAAACAACCAATAATAAAATAATTTATCACGGCTAAGACTCGTTATTTCTACTTTTGGCAAAAGTTACATACCACGAGTCTGACTCGTTATTCTGTCCCAATGGGTTATTACATTAATATTTATTTTTTAATATAAATTACATGTGGGCAGGGCCGCTTTTCCCACTAGACAAAGTAGGCACTTGCCTAGGGCCCGCAAATTTAGGGGACCCATATTTGAGATTTTTTAATAAATTATTTATTTTCAATTTGTCCTGATCCTATTATAAAAAAATAAACAGAAATGATAAAAAAATATAACAAAGTAGAATTAGATTATAACAAATTTTTCTATAAAATAAGAAGTTTAAATCAACATGTTTAAAAAGTATAAGGTGCCAGGGGCTGATCTATATACGGTCAAATAATAGGCCCGAAGCCCAGGGTTTCCTCTCTTTTTGAGGCCCCCAAGAAAGCTAAATTGCAACTTAAAAAAAAATAACTGCTAACATTTCGGGATGAGACCAGTTTTGTAGTATCTCGGAGGCCCTATAGCAATTTTTGTCCCCAAGTGCTAAATCCGTCCCTAGGTAGAGTTCTTAAATATATTTAATCGACCGCAAAATTAATTATAGCGCACTTAGTTATTTTTTTATTATTTTTTAAAAATCACTTGAAAGTTTCAAAAAGTAAAATAGTGCAATTTTTCCAAAAAAACATTTTTGTAATGTTCTTCTTGGAAACTCGAGTTTATATTTTGCAGAACTATCTAATTTGTTCAAATCGACCGCAAAAATAATTCTAGCTCACTTGGTTATTTTTTATAATTTCTTAAAAATCATCAAGTAAAATACTGCAATTTTTCAAAATCACATTTATTTAATTTTCTCCTTGGATTTTGTTGAACAGACTCGAGTTTATTTTTTGCAGAATTCTCTCATTTATTTAAATCAATCACAAAATTAATTCTAGCTTTGCTTATTTATTTTTTTAAAATCATTTTACAGCTTCAACAAGTAAAATTGGTGCAATTTTTACAAAATCTTAGTTTTTTTATTGTTCCCCTTGGAATTTTTCAACAAACTCGGATTATTGTTTTATTGCAGAATTCTTTAATTTATTCAAATTTACCGCAAAATTAATTCTAGCTCACATGTTTATTTTTTTACAAATTTTTGAAAGTCATCTTACAACTTCAACAAATAAAATAAAGCAATTTTTACAAAGTTTTAATTTTTTTAATATTCCCTTTGGAATTTTACAATAAACTCGGATTTTTTTCTGGCAGAACAAGGACGGTTTTATATTCGTCTAATAGGACTCTTTTTTTGAGACCCTGAAAAAGCTAAATTGCAACTTAAAAAAAATTAAAAATTAAGTGAGAATATTTTGGGATTAGACCAATTTTGTGGTATCCCGGGGCCCCCATAGCAATTTTTGCCTAGGGTCCGAAAAGGTCTAGACACGGCCCTGCATGTGGGGTACAAGTGTACCCCAGTCGGACTGAAATGGTATTTTTTGAGCCCGGACCTATGAATTGGACCAATTTTTTATGAAAGTTTTATTAAAAATAGGTTATTTAAGAATCATTTTTTGAGTATGCGAAATGGGGTGCCACGCCCTCATAAATAACTCATAAACTACCTAATTTTTTTGTACCAAATTTTGGTAGCATTAAATAATATTTATTTATTTATTATTCAATGCACCATCAAACTACAATTATATCACAATAAAAAGTCTTATCAAGTTACATAGTCATTGATAATATACAATTCTTATAACCTAGTTAACCATAACAACTTAAAATTAACTATGCATACAATCCCCAGACAGTTATTACTGGTATTAGGGGAGCAATGAGCAATTGTTATATTAGAATAAGAAATTAAAAATTAATCAACAGAACTAAAATTAATCAACATATAAAGGCATGTAAATACCTAAGAGAATTATTAATAAGAAAATTCTTAACTTACTAAAAATTAAATAAATTCTTAAACAGGTACATACAGTTCATTTAGTATTCTGTTCCTCATCACATGTTTTTTTAACTTATATGTAAATTTCTTTTTATTAATTGTTGATTGCAAATACTCAGGTAATTTATTAAAACATTTAACAGCTTTATAATTTAAATTCCATTTGCCCCTGTTTGTTTTAATACTATCTGGTGTAGGAATTAATTCGTGCGGTTTTTAATCAAAAATTAGAGCTTATTTTAAAAACAAAATGAATGAATACCTTAATGAAAGTATTGTCCATCGCCAGTCACTACTTTCTCCCATCTTTCAGGTAATTTACGGATTCCGCGTCGAAAAAATTCCTCACCTTTTGAAGCGATCCATTCAGAGACCCATTTTTCGATATCTTCTAAACAAGTGAATCGCTGTCTAGTCAAATCATTATTCATACAATCGAAAAGGTAGTAGTCCGAAGGAGCAATGTCTGGTGAATACGGCGGGTGGGGTAACACTTCCCATCCGACATTTTCTAAATAGTTTTTGACCGGTTTTGCGACATGTGGTCGAGCGTTATCATGTTGAAAAATCAATTTGTCATGTCTGTTATCCCATTCTGGGCGTTTCATGGCTAGAGCTTGCTTCAAACGCATCAGTTGTCGTCGATATCTTTCTCCATTAATAGTTTCACCAGTTTTAAGAAGCTCATGGTACACCACACCTTTCATATCCCACCATATGCACAGCATAACCTTTGCACAGTGAATATCTCGTTTTGGTTGTGATGGACCTGGTTCACCTGGCCTAACCCAGGCCTTTTTTCGTTTAGGATTCTCGTAATGAATCCACTTTTCATCACCAGTAACAATTCTATGCAAAAATCCTTTTCTTTTCTGTCTTTCAAGCAGCAATTCGCAAATGGTTTTTCTTCTTTCAACGTCTCTTTCTTTCAATTCATGTGGAACCCAATGTGACATCTTTTGAATCATTCCCATGGCTTTAAGGCGTCTGGAAACTGTTGTTTGCTCAACTCCTAATGATTTTGCATGCTCTTCTTGTGTTTGACACGAATCTTGGTCAAGCAATGCTGCCAATTCTTCATCTTCAAATTTTTTTGGCTGCCCAGGTCGCTCTTGATCTTCCAAGCAAAAATCACCACTTTTAAACCGTGCAAACCACTTCTGGCACGTTCGCTCAGCTAGAGCAAAGTCTCCATAAACTTCCACCAAAATTTTATGACTTTCGGTAGCACTTTTCTTCATGTTGAAGTAATGAAGAAGAACTCCCCGCAAAAACATTTTGTCAGGCACAAAATTAGACATTTTGAGTTAAATAAAAAAAGTTGTTGTTTACGCTTTAACCAAACGATATATACTGTAACAGATGCGCAAGGACAGTCGCTTTCAAACGCATGTTTGGGTAAACGGAACGATGGAATCTTCATCTATTTACGCCATCTCTTGTAAAACCGCACGAATTAATTCCTAGACCAGATATTTAAATGTATGTTATTAGCTGTTCTAGTATGATGATTGTGTATATTACAATTTTTAATGAGTGATAAATTAGATTTCATTTTATTATTGATAACTTTATAGTTCTCTATAAATATTAACTCTTCAATATTTAGTAGTTTTGTATCTTTATAAAGATCTTTAGTAGGAGTAAGCTTAGGTAGGTTATACATTATTTTTACTACTTTATTTTGGGTTCTGCGGACAGTATTTAATAATGTTAAATTACATTGAGACCAGGCAGTGATATTGTAAAGGAAATTTGGCAGTATAAGGGCGTTATATATGGATCTTCTATATTTTAGGGATAGACAATTACACTTCCTCAAAGCACCAACTAAAGAACTTACTTTTCTTTTTACTGTGTTTATATGATCGTCCCATTTTGGTTTGTTGTCTATTTTAAGACCTAAGTATTTGATGGTTTTTACTTGTCTGATTGCTTTATTATTTAATTTTGCATTTATTGTAATAATTTTTTTGTTAGTTACCTCAAATATCATTATTTCAGTTTTATCGGTGTTGATAGTAAGTCTATTACCAATTAACCAATTATTAACCGCAGTTAAATCCTGGCTTATCAGTTCCTGTAATTCAACCTCATTAATCCCGCACTAAGAATAACAGTATCATCTGCAAACATGATCACCCTACTTTTTATACCTGCATTAACTATGTTCTCAACATACAAATTATAAAGAATGGGACCCAGTACGGATCCTTGAGGAATACCTACGCTTACTTTTAAGTTGTTACTGACAAAATTACCATTTTTTGTGCATATATGTCTATCTTTCAAGTATGAATTAAATAATTCCCAACAAATTCCCCTAAATCCCAGTGCTTCAAGTATATTATAATATAATGAACAAAATTACACAAAAGAATTAAAAAATATTTATTAACAGTAAGTGTATTTTTTAAGGCCCTTAAAGTACTCCTACTTTACAGTAAAATTACTCAAAAACCAATCAACACCCCATGTTAAACTTGTGATAATTCGTTAAGCCATAAAATATGAATCGATAAAAGTGTGTATATTGTTGTTATTATTTATTTAAATTGAGTATTTAGTTTTTAAATCGGTGCGCGGCGCGAGTAACATAAATGACCCTGAAGGTAAATTTTAGTGTTTTAAAAATAATAAAGTAGGTAAACATTTTTAATTTTAAAATAAATGAGAATTCACATGATTTTAAAATTATTATTTTACCAAGATTTTAATATTCAAAGTTGTTTCAAACTTGTTGGAATAGAAATATTTTGTTTATATGTACAAATTTATTTTACGTTACATTCAGAATTTATTATATTGAGGGTTTCATGGCGGTGTATGAACCATTTTTTGAGAAATCATTTTTTAAACTGGTTTCTGATAAAAAATTTGCATACTCTGGTTTATGCATTATATATCAATGTACAAAAATCCTAAGCGGTAAATATAGTGGTTTACGGGCGCCAATAAACGAAACATGAGTCACCTCTATAACTTCTTTATTTATCAAGATAAATATTTGGAATTTGATTATATTATATGGTTCAAGGAAAAACATTTTATGCTCTAAAATTTTTTTCTATATCACTCCCGGTTGTACCGAAAATAACATCAACTTTACTTTTTTAAATGCAATACCCCATCTTTTTGTTCATAGTTTAAAACAATTTTAGAAAATAAGTATGTTTGTGATATTTTTTAATTTTTTTTTGAAAATAAAAAAAAATATTTTTTTTCTTCTTTATCTGAAGTTAATAAAAACTACCAAAAACTCATTGTAAATAATACTAATGCCTAAATAAAATTATAGTTTGTAAAATTATGCAAAGAGTTGTTAAGATATTAGTTTTTGAACTTTTGGAGGAGCATTTTTGCAAATAACTCTGTTTTTTTAAATACAAAGAAACCGGGTCACATGGTTTTTCAAAAAGTAGATTTTATAAAAATTATTTTGGTAGCCTATATACAGGGTGTCCAGAAAATGGCGCCTAAGCTCTCCAGTACGTTGTTGGGGATCCTTCAGGGATCCCCAGAAAAATTGTTAAAAAAATCCTCGTGATCAATTGACCGAGATATGGAGGGTCAAAGTTTGGAATTTAACTTCTTTATTTTTGTGAATTTTGAAAAACCGTCAATTGTCCTGTAAAGTTTGGCTTCTCTTTAGTCGCTTAGTAATAAATTTAATTTAAATCGCGTATTAATAACTTCACCATTTATTTTTATAAATTGAAAATTACCTGTCATAACCACTTGTCATAATTTTCAATTTAAAAAAATAAATTGAGAAGTTATTAAAACTCAATTTAAATTAAATTTATTACTAAAAGACTAAAGAGAAGGCAAACTTTACAGGACAATTGGCGGTTTTTGAAAATTCATAAAAATAAAGAATTTGAATTCCAAATTTTGACCCTCCATATCTCGGTCAATTGGTCACGGGGATTTTTTAAACTATTTTTCTGGACATCCCAGAATGGTCCCCAACTACGCACTGGAGAGCTTGGGCGCCATTTTCTGGACACCCTGTATAATCTATATGTTGGGTCTACTTTTGAATTTCTAGTATGAAAAAATAAAAATATGCAAAAAAAGGCGCATGCAAATTGATTTGACCGTAGGGTATGTAGATATGGGGTACCAAACTAATCTTTATAAAATTTACTTTTTGAAAAACCGAGAGAGCCGCATTACTTTAACATACAGTGTGGCCCAGATATTACTTCCCAGGAAATATCTCAGTTATTTCAAAAAGTGCTTTGAACGGCAGCACTTCAACTTCATAATGTAATTTTTTTAAAATTATTGGTATTTACCACTCTTAAGATGCCATCATCATTTTTTTTAATGGAACATGCTATTTTTTATAATTGATATTGCATCTACAATTTATTCTAGAAACAGTGATATGCTACACTTAGTATTTTAAGTACATTTTGTGAATAAAAAAATTAAAATATTGATCGAAGTATGTATTATGCAAAATTATTTAAGTATTTAGTTTTTTTAACAAAATTTGTAATTTACAGTTAAATTAAGTTGAGTTAAGTTAGTTTAGATTTAAAAAAATTTCTTAAAAAAAAACTAAATAAATAATTTTGCATACTACTTCGATCAATATTTTAATTTTGTTTTAAACCCAAAATGTACTTAAAATACTAAGTGTTGCATATCACTGTTTCTAGAATATATTGTAGATGCAATATCAATTATAAAAAATAGGGTGTCCCATTAAAGAAAAAAAATATAATGGCGTCTTAAGAGTCCTGTATACCCATTTCAAAATGTTAAAAACTAAATTTGCACACGTTTTTTGTTTTTCTGATAAAATTTTGAAATTGGCCCATAAGCCCCTCTTCCCTGAAACCGTCGATATGTTATTTTAAATTTAAATATCTCTTTTATTTTCTTTGTACTAAGTACACCAGACCAGTTTGTAAAACATGAACTTGGCTTGCAACTTCCTAGTGTGCTTGTTTTTAATCAAATTTATTATTTTCTCCTCCGCTTCTATCTTATCTTGTAGCACACCTTTCTCGGTGTTCCCCCAAATCTCACGTGCCCTTTGATGACCTTATTGAATATGTTGTCCAATACGCTCTCCATGTAAATAGGCAGTCACACATCGATTGCATTCACCCTAAACTAAATACATTATCTGTCAATTCATTGTATTACCATTTTTACGTCCACTTATTTTTAAAATTGGGCAAAATAGCATTGTGTAAAAATTTTAGCATGTATAAAAAATTAAATTTTAAAGAAGTTTTTAAAAAATTTGTAATACAGTCGAACTTCCATAACTTGAACTTCTATAAGTCTAATTTTTCCATAACTCGAATTTTGTTTGTAAAAAATATTCGTTTTTAACTTTGCGAAATAATTTCTATATCTAGAATTTTTTTTAAAGTCCCTTGAAGATTTGAGTTAGGGAAGTTTGACTGTATTTTTATTCAATTTTTATAAAATGAATAATATCATAGGTCCAAGGGCGATACAAATGTAATATTTCTTCATATTTTTTTGAGTACTGACAATTTTAATAGCTTCTTGTTATTGTTTTTTACATAATCTGGTAGAATGTTAACATCACTTGGACTTTATTTGTCGATAAAAAAATTATAAATTGAGTGCGAGTGTCGTTGTTTCCTCTAACCCAGATTAAAAGATCAGAAAATACAGAAAATATCGCCTTAGTTGAAAAAAAATGTCTGTGTGGAGCACTCGACCATAATTTAACTGTTCAATGCCAAAAGTGTGCTGAAGAAATTTTACAACAATTTCTAAAGAATGTTAATTGTTAATTTTTTTATTAATCGTGTAAAAATCAATGTTTTATTTAATTACGTCAAAATAAAGTTAATAAAAAAGTATTATACAAAATTTTAATACCAAGTTAGATGTGAGGTGCAAGTGAACCCCAATCGTACCAATGTGTTCGTTTTTGAGCTCGGACCTATGAATGATTTGTCTCACTTTCAATTCATTTTGAGGAAATTATTCGGCCAATTGAAAATTAAAACTTTGAATATCCAAAAGTTTTCCTTTACTGCAAAATGTCATAAAGGATCCGATTTACCAAGAACCTTTAGAACATTTATCAAAAATTTTAGAATATGAGGCCTTTCGATTATTCGTTTTAAGCCGCTCGTAGCTACTAAATTCCGTTCGTTTATTACGATGCGTGGCGCTACGTTTTACTTTCCCCTTGAGCACCTACCTAAAAGTACGGGCTTCAAGCCACGGACATTTGAAAAGTAGTTTAAAGAATCCTAAAATCGCGTTCGTTTATTCTTTCAGTCATGACAACTTTTGGCGTCACGCACCGATGCTACAAGGAAAATAAACGAAAGGCCTCTATGTTTTAAACATTGCATTGATATCAATTATTTTTAAAATATGATTTTTATTTTTAGGAGGTGAAGGATTATCAGTATCAGAAGAAGTTCTCCATTTACGTAGACAAATGGCAAAACTAAATCGTCGCGTCATGGCTTTAGAGCTTGAGCACTTGGGCAGACTTCGGAATGATAAAATTATTTATGGTCTGGGCATAGCGTATTTCCTTTTGAAAGCAATTTTTTGGTTAAATAAAAACTAAGTGCATTTGGACAGAAGATATCGTTGATAATTTAGTATTTTGTTTTTCACTAGTTTAAGTAGATTTCCATTGTAAAAATTAATTTTTATTACTCCTATTATTATTTAAATGTTATGCTAATACACTCTTTTTTTTTATAAGGATGTGACTTTATTATGCTTGTGTGGTTAGGCATGAAGAAGTTAATCACATCCCTACAATAAACAGACTGTATTTTTATGTTGCTAATAATGACAAAGAAACGTTCGGAATTTTGTTAAAATAATTTTGTAATGTATATGTAAATAATTTTTCCACCACACTTATTTCTGTAGCTGTTAAAAAACTTTAAAATCATTAGTGAATTGTTCTTAAATACCTTCCCAATTTTTTTCAGTTCAAAAAACTGCAGTATATTGGATGTAAACTTAATCCTGCAGTACTCGCCGGAAAATTTTTGTAAATAATTTATTGTTATCACACAGGGTGTCCCATTTTTTTTCCAGCAAAATTTTTTTTTAGATAGTAAATGTCATTCTGAACAAAAATGTTCCTATGAACTATTATGTTTTTTTGACTCCTTAAAAAGTTAGAGCAATTTTAAACAAGATTTTATGGGTAAAAAATACCTAGGCGCGTGTCCTCTAGGGTTAAATAAAACTGAACAATTTATTAAAATTCAATAAATATTGCACACAATTGTTCGCACACTTTGATCATCATAGGTAAAATTTGTATAAAAATATGTTCGTGTAAATAAATATTGCTATAGCAGGTAAAAACAAAACAGGTAAAATACTTCAGGACTCTGTCTCTGATTGCAACGAAGGCTCTCTAGTGAGAGGACGGAAAGTGTTTTCTTTAACCCAAGACAGTCCAGGAGCAACTAGTCTCTTCTCTTTAGTTTGCTGAATCATACCAGCCTTAACACTGTCATGTATATTAGGTGTATAATGCTCAAAAGTTAGATAATGTTTATCATCCGTAGGAGCAGCATCATACACATGATCTCTACTAAGTTCAACACAGCGATTCACTTTTTCTCGAAAAGCTTCTTCATTTGTTCTAAGGAGATTTAAGATGGGTAGATTCACAGCATGTACCAAGCTTGATTCAGTGTAGTGAAAAACCCAATGGATATACTTAAGTATTTGCCAGATATGTTGTTCGCTCTTTGACCAACTTGGAAATCCCCCAAGCAGATCCAACTCGTTTGTTTCTTGGCTTATTACTGGATGACAAATTTCTGACTGGAAGACTACTTTCTGAAATTTCATAAAATTTATCTCATTTTGTGAAAATAGAAGATTCGCCTAGAAATAATTCCTTTTTTTCCTGCCGAATCAATTTAAAAAAAAAAGTCTAAATAATTTATACTTACTGGATGTTTGGAGTCCGGAAAATTCTCATCTAAATAAATAGAGAATCTAAAAATCCCATTTTCATAAAAACCACTTCTAACGAAAATAACACCAAACCAAACTAAAAAAAGAAAAATTAAAATGAGCTGAAAGTTTTACAACATGGAAGGTAATTTACCTAAAGGGTTTTCACGAGAAGGGATAACATATACACCTCTAATGTTTTCACTTAGGATCATGTTACTGAAAATTTTAAGACAGATTATTTGATTCACCCAAACGTTTGCGAGGCATGTGCCAAGCAGATATTTTTTATTTACACTAGTGTTGAAAAGTTAGCGAAAGGGAAAAGCAGATCTGCAACATATTTGCCAATTTAAGTACCCAGTGGCGGACCCAAAGGATGGATTGGAGGGTGATTTCACCCGCTGACAAAATATATTAAATGATGGCGCCTTTTCAAGATTTTAATTAATTAATTTAATTTGCAACCCATATATTTTTTGAGAAATCAAACTTTTTCTAAAAAGTTTAAATTTCAGGACTAAGTTTGAAGGTGACTTTTTGCACATTTTTGTCCAGAATTCAAAAACGAGAAGTGATAACAAGATGGTTATTTCAGGGCCGTAACTCGGGGACTGGGCGCCTGTGGCAATCGGTTAAAAATGTCCAAACTTTCAATGTTTTCGAATTTAAAAACAAAAATTAGTTGGGATTTGGCGCCCCTGACCCAGTGGCGCCCGTGGCGGGCGCCTCCTGTGCCACCCCATAGTTACGGCTCTGGGTTATTTTATATAAACCTCATTCCAAAAACTTTAGTTTAAATAGTAACTTTAAAGTTTTTTTTTTGAGAATCTATTACTATTTAAACTCAGTGGTGTAGCGTCAAATTTCGGGTCCCCCTGTGATAGGTAAACAAATAGGCCCTTTTGTATGTGAAAATCGCAAATTGGTCGGCTTGGGCCCCAAAATATCAACAGGCGCCCCCGCACTACAGGGTCTGTGGTGCTAGCTACGCCACTGTTTAAACTTAAGTTTTATATGTTTTTGGAATGAGGTTTAGATAAGTTTTTGGCCAAAAACAACCATCTTGATATCACTTCTCGTTTTTGAGTTCTGGACAAAAATGTGCAAAAACCCACTTTCTTTAAAATCAATTCGGATTTATAATTCGTATTTGTAAAATCAAATCGTATTTATACTTAATTCATATTTGTAAAATCAATTCGGATTTGTAAAATCACTTCGGTAGTTTAGTTAGTGAATTTAAAGTTTTTTTAAAGATTTTATGAAGTATTTAAATATTTTCCAAATTTTTATATTTTTTTCGACCGTGTCCCAATTATTGTCCAGTTTTTAATAGTTTCTTAAAAATTAAGAATTGTTTGTCGAATATTATTGTTATAAATAAATTACACATTTTTCTACAAAACTCCAAACGGATTTCAAATTTTTTTAACTTTTATTAATGTTTTAACTCAGTTTTTCGGTCGCGCGGTAGACTTCGTGCAGGTTGGTTGAGATTTCTAACCAAGGTAAGTAAAGCGATGCACTTTTATAATTATATCGAAATATCATTTATTTTTGAAATTAAAATAAAAAATTTTTATTCTTGATGTTATGATAGCATTTATTATTACTTTTTTCAAAATATTTTTTATGTTTAAAAAAAAATTTTTATCGTATTTAAAATTAACCAAAATTTTATGTACCCAATTATCGACCTAAGTTTCTTTTAATAATATTAGAGTAAACTGTATCATAAAAACTGGGTCGATAATATGCTTGTGACATGGTCGATAACTGGGCATTTCTATTTTCAGATTAAAAACCACTATTAAAAATCGCCAAGCGACATAAAAATGCTCCCAGGATGACATGTTAAATGCAGTAAATGCCACAAATAATGGTATATCCCTAAGAAAAGTGAGTAGTACATTTAATGTATCAAAAACAATGCTCCTCTAGGATAAATAAGGGGAAGAGTACCCTTAGAAGCAAAAGTTGGATCCTCTCCAATACTTTCACTAAATGAAGACGGACATCTTGTTTCATGGATAGTTGAATCTGCTAAGGTTGGTTTCCCCATAACGGTAAGTCATTTGATAGATAGTGTACAAATGTTATTAAAAGAATTAAAAAGGGAAAATCCTATTCAGAACCCACATCGTTATTCTGTAAGTTGCATCATCTTTCGAATGGCAAGAATACCATGAAAGGAAAGAAGAATTGAAAGAAAAAGAAGAGAAAAAACAATTTAGATAGGAGAAAAATAAGAAAAAATACAGAATAAAAAAAAAGTTAATTGACCTTTGGTAGTAGAAAATGAAGATAGTTCATCGAATGAGGCACCTCAATTGAATTTTCCAATAGAATCTATGATCTCTGAAATTGATATTGGAGATTACGTAATTGTAAAATACGACGAATCTTTATTTCCTGGACTAGTGATTAGTATTGCTGAAGAGGATGAGGAAAACTAATATGTGGTAAAACCCATAAGCCATGATGCAAAGTAATCTCTTTTGGAAATGGCCGAAAAAACATGATGTGTTAAATTACAAAAAAGATGTAATTTTAAAGGTAGCAAAACCAAAGGTTGATAAAGTTCTATTCCAAAGAAATTTTTGTTATATTTATTTACTATGGAAATATTTTTTAATAATTAGATTTAAATAGATTTTATGCACATAAGCTTACCAATATCTATAAGTAATTTATTTAAGTCATTGGTCGATAATACGATCACGTCTAGGTCGATATTTGGGTAAATGCAATATGAGGGTGGTCGACAATTGGGATAAATGTGCGTTTTCATAAATTTAATTTAATTTAAAAAACTGCGAATAAAATTAGGTAAAAAATAATATACATTTAAAAAGATAGTTCATCGAGGAGTCCAGATATCCATTTAACATAAGAGAATTTAATTTTCTTAATGCTTTAAATTAACGTCGAAGTTGTAAATAGGTCTTAAGTGGTCGATAACTGGGACACTTACCTTATGTCCCATATTAATGGGTCTTTGATCTATCTAAAACTCTGCTGATGGAAAATCCTGGGATCGCCACTGGGTATACCAATAAAAATTGGAAATACACAAAAAGATGAAATTCTTTTTAAAAAGCTTATTGGATTATTTCAGCCAAAAAGATATACTCACTACTCTGCAATAATAACATATTCTTGGTGAAAGGTCTTATAAAATTTATTAAGATCTTCATTTTGTCGTCCAAACAAGTTTTCTTTATTATGACCAGATGGTAGTACTCGTCTTAAAGAACCTTGCCTGACAAACTCTTCTTTACTCTCCACCTACAACAAATTAATAATTTAAAATAGAATAAATATTGCCCGCTATTTACGAAACAAACCTTTTTTTCAACTCCGTTGGATTTC
This sequence comes from Stenus bimaculatus, assembly GCA_963971135.1. Lineage (NCBI taxonomy): Eukaryota > Metazoa > Arthropoda > Insecta > Coleoptera > Staphylinidae > Stenus > Stenus bimaculatus. The sequence continues at coordinate 40,963,429 of OZ020180.1, forward strand.
AACATTGTTTACATTATTTATTTAGGTAACATTTCAATTATGATAGTAATACTGTCTTATCTTGGTTTTAGACTAACCAAATAAGTAAATAGATTAAAAACTAGATTATTTTTAAAGAGATAAAACAAAAATATTGGGAAACTAACATGACCTCAAAAATAATAGAACATTTTAGTATAGAAGCCATAGATAACATAATACGTATAGAATGCTAACTCAATAGTACCTTTTGATAACGTAAAAGCGCCCTCTGGTTTTTTGGGGCCAAGTATTTTTAGACGTGCGGGAATTTTGAATCTGCAATTTTTATATTTGTATTTTGTAGTTTTATTATTTTATAAACAAGTATCTTTAATTTGAAAGGGTTATTTTTAAATTTTCATAGAAATCTATTACTTATATTAACTATAATTAAAGATACATATTTACACAAACCACCCTATTTGTAGAATATTTTATTTAAAAATTGTATAGAGTTGCATACAAACTGTAGTAAATCAGTAAAACAGATTTAAAGAAGATTTTAGATGTTATAAAAGTAGAGAAGTATGATTCACCCAAAAATAAATTTCAAAATATGAATTTTAAAATTTAAAGCTTAAACTTTTACGTCTTTTGAAAATCCAAATCCATTCTCCTAGGATTATATGGAAAACCTTACAATGTCTCACTTAGATGTTGCAAGGACCCACAGTTTAAAAGTATTCTTGAAAATTAATAAAATATTTTAAGAATGTGAGGTGTATGTTATTTAACATAATAGCGTTTTCGGATTACTTGCACTGGTGCAATTTTAAGTGTCAAATTTAAATGTTAACTTGCATTTTCTCGATGTAGAAATTACATTTCCCTGACCTGTTCGGTTTTTCGCCTTTGTCAGAGTTAATAATAATAATAATAATAATATTTATTTGTGAATAATACAGAGTATTTTACAAATGTCATGACAGGATATACAATAGAATTTTACTCTACAGACTAACGATTATTAATGTATAAAATTATTTTAACCTAACTTCATAGTTGCCTATACATTTAAAAAAATCATCGAATGAATAGCAAGCCTCCTTAACAAGCAATGATTTTAATTCTGTTTTAAAACATTTAATGTTTAAATTTTTAATCCATAGAGGAAGAGCATTGTAAAATTTGATGCCATGGTATCTAACACCAGTTTTGTTTTTATCTAAACGTGAGAATTGAGGTATAAGAAAGTCTTTTCCTCTTGTGTTGAATGAGTGACAGGTTTTTTTATCAAGATATTCATCTAGATGTGTAATAATATAATACAAACTTTCAAGGATATATAGACTAGGTAATGTTAGTATACCCAGGATTTTAAACGTTTCCTGACAGTTTTCTCTGTAACCAATTCCCGCAATAACGCGAACAGCACGACGTTGAAGAGCAAAGATTTTGTTGCTGCTTGCAGAGTGGCCCCATGCAATGAGGCCGTACATTATATGAGATTGAAAAAGGCTATAATAAGCATTTTTTAGAACAGTGGTAGATACGCAGTTTTTTAAATTACGCAGTAGAAAAATTGTACTGTTTAACTTTGGCTCTAAGTTTTCAACGTGTCTATTCCACACCATTTTGGGATCCAGATGAATCCCAAGAAATTTGGTGAAGGATACAGGTTCATCTACAGTATTTCGCAAAGTAAAAATTATATTAGACGTTTTATTTTCATTAAGAAGAAGGCTATTGCTATTAAACCAGTCGTTGGCCCTCGACCACGTCTCACGGCTATGTTCGGCTGTTTCATCAATTGTATTCCCAATATTGGTAAACGTAGTATCGTCTGCATAAAGAATTGCCTTTGATGGCAAAAGCGCATAGGGTAGATCATTTATATATATTAGAAACAAGAGTGGCCCGAGGATAGATCCCTGGGGAACCCCTGCTTCTATAGGTTTGTTCACGGAACATGTATCGTTGAAAGATACAAATTGTTCTCTATTTGATAAATATGATGTTAGTAATTTACAAGCTGTGGTACTTAGATTATAAGAATACAGTTTCCGAAGCAAAATTGGGTGAGAGACGCAGTCAAAAGCCTTTGACAAGTCAAGAAAGTATGCATTTAAGTACATTCCATCTTCAAACGCTTGCATGCATTCTTCAACAAACTCCAAAATGGCGTATTTGGTCGATTTATTATAGTTGGTACTGGTGGTCTGGGACACCCTGTATATGAAATTTTGACTGCGCAAACGCAAGTACGTTATTATCATTAACTGTCATATTTTCTGTCATTATAAATGAATGTACCCAATCTCAAGGATCTCAAGGTGAAAAATAATCTATTGAAAGTGATTGAAAGGATGTGGTAATCGCTACTAGCTTGCTTATCTTAAGAATTCATCCGATTCACATGTGTTTTATAACATAAATCAGTTTTTCATTTTGTTGTTTACTAAAAAAAAATCTCATTTCGTGAATCGCATTTCGTATTGAGTAAGGAGATAGACATCATCAAAACTCAAAACCAGTTCACAAAAATCATGGGACGTTCAAGATCTAGAAGTAAAACCCCACGCAAGCACCACAAAAGCAAACATCACAAACGTAGTAAATCGAAAGACAGATCTGAACGAAGCTCCAGTAAAAGTTATAAATTAGAAAAAACTAAAGAAAGAAGTTCCAAGTCAAGGTAAACACATTTAACTTTCATGTAATAATGCCAATTTCAATTACCTATTTTTTTAAGAAAACGTTCCCATTCCGTATCATCTGCTTCAAGTAGCGACGGCTCATTAGACGTATCAAAAACGAAACATAAGAAACTCTTAAAAACGAGAAAAATGGATGAGGTGGAACGTCTGGCGGAAATGGAAAGGCAAAGACGACAACGAGAAGCCGAACAACGGTTAATTGAGGAAGAAACAGCCAAACGCATTGAGGAACTTGTAAATAAAAGGGTGAAAGAGGAGTTAGAAAAGCGTAAAGATGAAATTGAGAGAGAGGTTGCAAAAAGAGTAGAAGAAGCAAAGAAATATATGGAAAAACAAATGATGGAAGAGATGGAGAGACGTCGTGAAAGACAACTTTTGGAAGAAAAACATAGAGAGGTAAGGATAAAATTTTTATCTGCAGCATTAAAAGTCAAGTGGTCTTTTTATTTTATTTACAGCTCAATTTATTTATAAAGTTTGAATTTTAAATATGTACGACTCTTATTTTTAAGAACAAAATTCTTAACATACACGCACGCATATTTTAAAATTAGGGTTTCTTTTTTTGTTTGGCGTTTGTTAAGCAGATGTTCGGTGTTAGTCTGTACATTTGTTCAGATTATATTAGACATGTTTTTCTGCTTTGGTCAGTTAAAACATAATATTAACAATATTAAGGTAAAGAATCGCAGGATTGAGCAGATGTGACGATTCAAGAATTGAGATATTTATGAGTCTGCTTGTCGAGACGGATTTGCTGCCCACTCCGTATTCAGGTATTATCCAACTTTTATATTTTTATACTTAATACTTTACCTAAATTTATTGTAATTTATATTTCTATTATGCAGGGTGTTTTTATTTTCTATTTGACTGGCTATTTATTGGTATAAAGGCCAATCTATGCTCATTTTAAAATTTTTACATGGTTATATTTTAAGGTGATGCATTAATAAAATATTTCCTGAAATTAATTGATGAATGTTATTCAAAAAAATGACATAATTTTTTTGTTTCATGTTAGGAAATATTTTATTGTTTGTTTGCTGCGTAAGACTGTTTATTATAAGCCAGTCATTTATATTTGTCTTTTCCTGTGCTCACAATGTAAATGTTTATAGGAAGAGGAACGGCGGAAACGAGAGGAGCTTGAGCAGATCATGGCTGAAAATAACAAGAAAATTGAAGAAGCCCAGAGAAAACTGGTAAGAATAATAGAGCTTTATTATTCCTTTTGACTAAATGTAGTTTGGGATAGTCAACACATACAATAATAGAATTTGAATTTACAATTAACTTTCATTTAAAATTAGATACAGTTGATGTAATCATCTGAACCTAAGGTATACAACATTTATGATTCAAAAAAATTATCACATTGAAAAAAAAAAGCATTTGTTTAATAAAATCTCTGCCAAGTTTTTTCAAAATTTTTCTAAAGGCAACTCATTTAGATTAGATTATATAGGAGGGGGATTGACTGCAATTAAACCTTACCGAACTGCGACCATTTTGATCTTTTGTTCAACCCTTACTCTAGTAAATTCCGGGGATATCTAAATGCCTAATGAAGTTAATTAGATCCTTAGGAGGCATAGCCTTGACTTCGTCTGGAATTAGTGTTGTCCAGCCAAAGTGATTAAATCTAATGCGTCGCAAATGATGTGCTCCGTAGTTTCATCTTCTAGGCCATGGCCTAGAAGTTTTAATTTCTGACTTGCCCATTTTGTTGAGATGATACCTCAATGGGCAGTGTCCAGTTAAAACATCTGTGATGAGCCTCAGTTCGTTCCTTCTTACGTCGAGAAGCTTTGTGGCTTTCTTGGGCGAGTACTCAATGAATTTCTTCGCCTGTCTTGAACCCGGAGTATGACTCCAGTGGGACATTATACTATCCCTTTCCGACCGTATGATCTCCTCCCATAGATGTGTCTTGTTCAGCCCACAGAACGGTTCTGGACCACTCAGTGTAAGATTTGAGGCCGATCTTGCCAACTCATCAGCAATTTCGTTGCCTTCTATTCCCTGGTGCCCTGGCACCCACATTAGGACAAGCTGGTTTCCTTTTGCTAGTTGCTTCAGGGATTGTCGACATTCCCAGGCCAACTTGGACTCAAGGGTGTGGGGCTTTAAAGTCCGAATCGTTGCCTGGCTGTCGGTCAATATGTATATTTGTGCTCCTTTGAGTCTCCTTCGTAAGCACTCCTGGGCACATAATTCCACAGCCAGAGTTTCTGCCTGCGTAATAGTTGGGGAAGTTCCCAAGGCCATGGAAACCCTATAGCTGGGTCCATATATGCCTATACACAATAGAGGAACAGTCCTCTATTGGTTTTAGATCCGTCCGTGAACCACAAGGATGCCTTGGGATCCAAGTGATTTAACATGTGTTTTACCATTTGTCGGTCTTGGACAACCACTTCAAACTGAGTCTCAAAGTGAAAACTTCTCCGATATATCCGATGGTTTAAAAAAAAATTTATGACCTCATAGTTTAAGGAGAAATTTGTATTTTCACTTATTAATACGTCAGAAATACATATAAAATACATAGTATAAATAATAATACATAATAAAAATAGTAAAAATAATTAAAAATGATAATATAAATATAATTTCTCTCATTTCTTAAAAATTTAATAATTTTTTTAAAAACCGGAAGATGGCGCTGGTATAACCTTTTTGGTACCGTTGTAAAACAGTCTTGATAAGGTATTATTTTATGGTATAAAAACCATATCAATGCATTTAAAAAAAAAATTATGACGTCATAGCGACGTCATGTCAACTGAGAAAAAAATATTGTTGTGTTCAAAATAACTAATAGCGTTTTCGGCTTACTTGCACTGGCCTGCACTGCGTTGCACTGAGTGCATTTCGGGTGTTCGGCTTATAATATCAATTCGCATTTTCTCGGTGCCGAGTGTTCGACTTAGAGCGAAAAGTGCACCAGTTGTGCACTGAGTGCAGCTTTTCTCGCACCGGCTCCAAAAGCTCGTGCTGGTTTCAGTGCAAATATGGCGGACTTATTCCAAGATAATAACGATAATAACAAAGCTCAAAAAATAAAAAAAATTACAAAAATGGAAATGTTCCCAAATATTTTATCATCTCTTCTTCGGATGACGATAAATTTTTCATTTAAGCTGGGAAAATTTTAAAAAAAGTCCCAAAAATTAAAAGTTTCATGGATATATAGTTCTTGAGTTTGTTGAGTAATATTCCTTGGGTCGTCCATATTCATGAATTATTTTTTTGAGACTTTAGTGACTTGTTAAGTTATGATAAATTCAGCACCGGTTCACTAAAAGGTGTTCGGCTTATAACGTGCACTGGTTTGGTGGAGTTGCACTAGAGGTGCCCTGGATGATAAACTGGGGCAATGCAAGTTCGCACCAAGTGCACTTAAGTCGAAAACGCTATAAACTTTATAACTTTAACTAGGGCGCGTTCCACTAAAGACTCGCAATGCTCACGACGACCGCAAAGTCGTTCCACATAAGACCGCGGTTGTTTCGTTCGTGCATAAAACGTCATCGATAACGTAACGAATGGCGACCGCAAGAAGCCCACAACGACCGTATTTATTCGAGGGTTTCTGTGGTCGTTTGTCGAACGGTGATATTTACGCTCGTTTATTATGAGCAATAACGTCAAAAATGGCAACAAAATCAATCATTTTATTTGATCCTGAAACAGAACAAGTTATTCAACTTCAGATTTCCCTAGAAGACGCGGTACGTGACGAAATTGGTATTTGCGATTGAGTAAAATAGGGTTATCTATAATTTTTCCTCTTCCTCAAAGAGTTTATTTAAAACCTTGATAAATATATGATGTTTATAGACACTGCCTTTGAAATTTTTTTATTAAATGGAACCATCCAAGCAAGAGTACTTCTCAATCTTTTTCAGAACTGTGTAGACTTGGATAACTGATTAAAGCGTTGACAGCCATGTTTATTAAACTGTTATTAAGAATTTTGGGTTATGTTATGCATTCCCAACGAATAGTTGAAAACCCATTCCACTTATGTTTTCGATCGCAACGTTTTGAGCTAGTGGAACGGGAAATTTTGCGGTCGTGGTCGTGGGCTTTAGTGTTCATTAGTGGAACGCGCCCCTAATAGACCGGGAGATGGTGACAGATTTCAAGAGACGATTTTCTCGTTTATGCCTTTAAGAGGACTGAAAGGTATAAAAATGCTAATAATAATGAGAAAAAATTTGAGCGGACCCCGCGTGACCATCATATGGAAAATTCAATTTTCATTTGCGCAAAAAATATTTATTTTGAGACGATTTTGTCGCCGCTGCCATATGCATTAACACAAAGTTAAAATACACTCTAGCAGCGGAAAATTATAGGCATAAGGGTTGCAGGTGACCAAAGGGTTGAAATGGTGACTAGAAGTTGTCAGGGAAAATGGAAATTTTCGGCGATTTTCTCCTTGCTGCCAATTGAAAGTATGAAAGTTTTCATCATGAAACGCCCATAAAAACATTGGCATAAGGTCAGCGAATGCTGAAGTGAGATTAAGTGCCGGAAAATTTTGTGGAAATTTCCAACGTTTTTAGATGATTTTGTTTCTTATGCCTTTGAAACTATATAAAGGTTATAATAAAGTTACAGAAAAACACATGAAAATTTTCACCATTTTGTTTTTCATGCCATTTTTCATGTGCCTCGAAAAAGTTATTTTAAACCCGTATAACAAAAGGCATAACCATAGATAATGCCAAACATGTGATAAAACAAAAAAAATCGCAAATAAGAGGATACAGAGTCAAACGTTCAAAACGCAGCGTTCTAATTATTTAGGAATTTTTTAAAGAGTTTTTAATAAAAAATTTTGAAAACCGCGCTGCATTGACCTTAAGTATAAACAATTCCTTCATTTACAATTTTTGCTTTATATGAATCAACTATTATGTGAGCGTAATTTGTGTAAAATCAGAATTTAAATGTAAAAACTTATTTTACACAAACGTAAAGTGTTGATTCGTAAAACATAAAGTTTTGTTAATTATATCTTTTTGGTACTGGATAAATCAGGTTATATTCAAAATTTCCATAAAAAGTGGAAAAATACAATCTGTAAATTAAAATACTGCCTATGGTCGTCGTGGTACATAAAACTTTAGGGTTAAATTGTAAAACAAATTTCATCGTAAAAAAACGAACGGTCCATCATTTATAGAGTTTTGCCATACTTCAGTATATCGGTAATAACAACGTAACCAAGTTGTAAAGATTAAAGAAAATTATTACTAGAAAACCAAAACCACCCTCTTTCAATTAATGATAACAAAACAATACAGTGCGGTCATAAGGTAAATCCCCCCCCCCCCCTGCTAACTTTTGAACGGTTATGTTTTTGATTCTGAAAATTTGTCTACTGAGGAATCTAATTCCGAACTTTCTAGTAAAGGTATTTTTGATTTTGTGGAACTTCCGGTTATACCGAAAGTAAATGGCAACTTTCTTATTTTAAATGGAACACCCAGTATATTCTTGCATTTTCGTGTTCTCTATAAAAATACCATTAAATTGACCTAGCAGAGTGTGGTCTACGATTAATACTTGCGGAATTACGCCCATTTGAAAATCGCATTTTTATGCAACTTCATTTACACCAGAATTTGGACCCAAGTGCCCCAACTTCCTTATTTTAAATGATTTTTTTTGCAATTAAGTTAATAACATTAAATTTAAACAAAATTTTTATCCAAGATAACGAACTTACTATTAAACATAATTTTGTTTAAATTTAATATTATTAACTTAATTGCCTTTAAGCGTAAGTAAGGTCCAATAAATTTTCTATAATTTTATTTTTATGCAATTTTGCATGTAACTAAAAAATTTGATTTTAAGATTTACTAACGAATTGGATAGAGTCGTCGCCATCTATGTTGCTATCGTCGATGTTGGTAATACCATCATCGCTATTGTTATCATCTTCGTCGTCATAGTCGAAAAAAATATTATAATATTTGCGATAATTTTTCCTGTCTTTTTACATGTTCGGCATCATCGATAGTTTTGCCTTTTGTTATATAGATTTAAAATAACTTATTTAAGGCACGTGGAAAATGGCATGAAAAACAAACTGGTGAAAATTTTCTTATGTTTTTCTGCAACTTTATGAATTATTTTTAATATGAAGGCCATTCCTGACACTTATGCCATATTACGTATTAACCATTTACCTCATAAAATTAGTATTGTACTTCATTTTATTGACGAGAAAATCATCTAAAAACCTTGGAAATTTCCACAAAATTTTCCGGCACTTAACCTCGCTTCGGCATTCTCTGACCTTATGCCATTTTTTTATTGGCGTTTCATGATGAAAACTTTCATACTTTCAATTGGCAGCAAGGAGAATATCGCCGAAAATTTCCATTTTCCCTGACAACTTCAGGTCATCATTTCAACCCTTTGGTCAACTGCAACCCTTATGCCTATAATTTTCCGCTGCTAGAGTGTATTTTAACTTTGTGATAATGCATATGGCAGCGGCGACAAAATCGTCTTAAAATAAATATTTTTTGCGTAAATGAAAACTGAATTTTCTATGTGATAGCATTGTATACATATATAACGTTATAGTAAGCCAGCGGTATAGCTTTTATTGGGACGAATAAAAACTGCCGCGAGGCGGAGCGCGCTGTTCGAAGTCATCATTTTTAGCGGATAAATAAACCACATATCGTAGTTGATTTCTAAAAACTCGCCGTCTGCTCGCCATCTATTAGAAACAGCATTGTGCTAAGGTCGGGTCGTAAATGTAAACTTCGCGCGGATTTCTCGCGATAACTTCGTTAATATTATGCGTTTTTTCAAAAGAAACATTTTGAACAATATTATAGATTATTAATTATTGTTTTAAAAATTAAATAATTAATTATTCATTTTGATTTTCCTTATTAGAATAATTTATAATGTCAACTTACCTCAAGAAAATAGAAAACACTTATTTAAAAGCATAAAAATTTAAAAAGATTGTTTCAATTTTGACTGCAATTTAAGGAAAATGGAAGAGGGTCAAAAATATAATATAAACGAACTAATTTTATTGTAAAAGCCGACTAAAGGTGTTTTACATTTTTTATTTTTTGACTTGTCAAACTTTTGCTGGATTTTAATTGCATCTGGTTCCATTTACATTCATTATAAATTCTAATCAGAATTAAATGCTCTAAAATATACAATAAATGTTCCCTGCACGCATTTTTCTCATCCATTTTTAAAATTGGATCAACTTTACAATTTATTGATTTTAAAATTTTTTTACGAAGTTTTTTTTTAATTGACATTTCGTGCATTATTGACGGGAACTGTTTTGAAAACATGTCAAGAGCTAATTTACAAAATGATAGGAAAATTTCAGAGGGAACCTTAAGAGAAGTTATTGATTTTTCCTTTTGGTATGTTTTGAAAAAAATTAAAAGTTCATTTTTGTCAGTTAGTTCAAGTCCTTTTTTAACTATTGTTTTCTCACAAACTTCACAATTGAATTTTTCAAGGCACTTTTTTGCTAGGTATCCTGCAAAATATACAGCCGAACATTCCTTTAAAGAAGAATCCTTAGAAGTAGTTGGTTTTTCTTCCTCATTTTTATTAGAAATAGATTCTATATCAGAATTTTCTGAATTAAAATCTTCAGTCCTATTTTCATCGGCATCCTTGGTTGTACCTGTTGTTAAAATATCTTGTCCAAATAAATACTCGTCATCATCCACGATACAATTTGCTTCAATAGGCGGCTTTATTATCATAGCAACTGCATTTAGCCTAAATGCAGTTCTAAATAATCGAACAGTTGGATTCTTACTATATCCACCTTTCTGCCTATTAATGGAAAAGAAATTTTCCAATACATCTTGATTTAACTTCGATGTCAGAAGGAAAAATTTTCCATTTGCTTTCTGATTTTCAAAAAGACCCATCACTGCATTTATACTTAATAAAAGTCCATCAAAACAAGGAGGTCTACTTATTTTTCCAGAGAAGTCAATTTTTTCTAACTTTTTTATTAATGTCTTTCCATTGTTTAGTGTTTCTTGGACTATTTGATTTGAATCCGAAATTGCACTGTTATAAGGATTGTTATTGTATAGACTTTTACTGTTTAAGTAGTAAAATAGTTTATTCATTTCACCAACAAATTCTGCAGTATTGGAAGCTGTGGCGGTTTTTAATTCTCCTGTCCGAACAGCAGTTTTAATAGCCGCGGAAACACTATTGCTAAATATTTGAGTGGCTAATCTTACAGACAATTTTTGAAAAGCATTCGGATTAACATGCCTAGGAGTTATTTTTATTAGGGCTCTTGTATCACTTCTTTTATCAATTTCATACGTCTCTCGTATATCGGAAAAGCTAATTTTTTTATTATCAAAACAGTTATTGCCGTTTAGCAAGTTATTCCTAAAGCTTTTAAAAAGATGTGGCACATCATACATAGCAAAAATCTTTTGATTTTGTACATAAAAATACGGTTTTTCAATGTTAATGTCAAGATCGGCAAATAAACTTCGATTACTACTTCCCTGATCACAAGTAACGATTCTTGGTTTCAATCCAATTTCAAATAATTTTTCCAATACATTCATAAGTATTTTTTTTTAAGTTGGCATGTTTAACACCATTATTGGAAATGTAATAGGCAATCGGCAACTTCCAATTGGAATATAGTCCCCGAGCCATGAAAACTAAAGCTTCATTCCCCGTTTTCTGTGATCTTCCTAGATGGCCAAGATCTTCATAACCCTCAATAAAATCAAATGCTTTGGAATATTCTAAATTTTTCTTCAGGGCCATTTCATCGAAGCAGATTACACATTCTTTTTCATCTTCATCCATGCTATTAACTTTTACTTTTAACTGTTCAAAGTATTTTTGATCAATCCCAGTTAAAAACTTGGAGGCTCCTATCCAAGACTTTACAGTAGATATGGCAGGCAAAACGACATTATGTCTTCTAAGAAACTTGATCGACAAAATGATCTCCGCATAAAACCTTTTTCTTTAACGTTTTGGGAGATAGTTCTATTAGTTTGGCGTTTCCTGAAAATTTGTAATAAAGTAAATTACTAATAACTAATAATCTTTAAACGGATGGAATGTAAGTTCGTTATTTCTTATCCGATTTAGTAGGCGGAAAATCAAATTAAATGGTTTAAAGAATATTCTGCTATTAGATAACAAAAGGTTTTAAATTTTTTTTTAAATATTCAAGTAAAAAATCATTACCAAAAATAATCTAAAATAATAAATAATAAAATAAAAGTTTTTTAATTAGTTTTTTTTGCCATATTAAATTTTCATCATTTCGCCCTTGAAGTGGCCGGGACCAACATCTTCAATTTTAATGAAATTATTTTCATTAACTAGTGCTTAATTTGTGCTAATTTGTGCTGTGGAAAATTTAATTTGTGCTAAAACGGTTTTAAAAATAATTAGAAAAATCGGTAGCTCCGACAGTCTTCACACTGGCGCTGGCAAGGCCAACTTTTAATTATTGATTTTTTTACTCATTAATTAGCCGCAAAAATTAAAATTTGTGCTCAGAGCGTTTCCCCCAAAACATGAGTACAAAAAGTAAATAAATCTTTTTTTTTTAATTTTAGATTAAATGAAATACAGGGGGGTTCACAAAAAACGGCCAACGATGTAGCTTCATCATTTCTTATCCGATTTTGATATGTCAAATTATATGGTTCGAAGAATACTACAATCAGATAATAAGATTCATTTTATTTTTGAAAATATCAGAGGAACATAGGCAATTTTTTTTTTCAATTGGCAACATATTTTTTTCGATTGAAAAAACTCATTAACAAAAATAATCTAAACCAATTATGCCAATATTTTTTTTTAATTTTTTTTTATTTTTTTTTTTATTATTATTAATTTTTTTTTATTAATTAATAATAAATTAAAAAAACAAAACTTTAAAAAATAAAAAACTCAAAAAAATTCATTAATTTTTAAAGTTACCTAAAAATAAATCATTAATTTAGAATTCATATTTTTAAATGTTAAACGGGCAAATATATTAAAAATTAGTTTTTTTTGTGTTTAATTAATTTACTTTTATTATTCTTTTATTTATGTTTAACTGTACTGGTAATAATTGATCTTACCTGAATTGATCACCCATTCACGGCACCTTTCCACCTGATGAGAAGGAAAATGATACAGTTTAAGACCTGGAAATTTTCTAGACGACTTTCCACAATTTAAAAATTGGCACTTAACACCTGACATATTTATTTTAATTGTTCAATGTCTTGCTCAAAACGTTTAAAAATTGTATATAAAAACCACCACGAATTAACACATAGGTCAACCTTTTAAAGTAAATATTAAAACATAAAATAAAATACAAGAATTAACTTATCAAGGCTTAGGAAAAAAGATGTGTTTCAACTGAAAAGTTAACCCTGAATGCTGAATATTCTGAGTGTAACATAATAAAAGTTTTGCAGCGTCGTAGATTTTCAATCCACCCCGTTATTTTTTAAATTACAAAACATAATCATTTGCTTGAAGTTTAATATTGTTTAATTAATTCATCTCATAAAAATTGTTAAATATTTTTATTAAGATTTAATTCAACTGTACTAATTACAAATAAATTATTATAATAAATCATTTTAGAGTTCGAACGTATTTTTCTAATTAAAGATAATATTTATAAGTTTAAGTGGATTAAAATTAAAACATTATTTAATTACATTTTTGTTTTACACTTTAAAATAATTGGTTTTTAAAAAATATCTAAAATGCACTAAATAAGTTAATCAACATATATTTGTAAAATATATTTGGGCAGTTTGGGTTGGGTTATTTTTGTTTTCATAAGATATTTTTTTAATATTTTCCTAATATTATATAAAATTATTATTTATAAAAATAAAGAGATTCGATAAAAAGTAAATGCGAATGAGAGAAGCGCTTTTTGGTTTGAAAAACTAAAAATCCGCGCGGTGAGGTTTAAAAGCGCACCTGCTTCAGCGATCATCGTCAGTCGTCAGTGAATATTTAATTTCACAAAGTGCAGAGTCGGTAAGTCGGTAATCCGCGAAGAAAACTGTAAACATAATGAATTTACCGACATTTTGTCGATTTGAGCGCCCGAACCGGTTAGTTCCATAACTACATGGGTTTCAGATCCAAAACGAGGTTTCCAAATCTTAACATTGCGCTGACTTACTATAACGTTATATATACAATGGTGATAGTCACGCGGGGACCGCTAAAATTTTTCCTCATTATTATCAGCACTTTTATACCTTTCAGTCCTCTCAAAGGCATAAACGAGAAAATCGTCACTTGAAATCTGTCACCATCTCCCGGTCTATAAAGGTTTTCAAAAACAATGCGACACGTTTTTTACGGTTTTATAAATTCCAAAAGATAACGTAGTTATGATTTTTATGCCTTACTTTAAACTAATGTTTAAGGGGAAATTTAAAAAAAAAATTAAAAACCGGAAGATGGCGCTGGTATAATCTTTTTGGTACCGTTGTAAAACATTCTTAATAAGGTATTATTTTATGGTATAAAAACCATATCAATGCATTAAAAAAAAATTATGACTTCATAGTGACGTCATTTCAACTGAGAAAAAAATATTGTTAGGTTCAAAATAAAGGTTTTCAAAAACAATGCGACACGTCTTTTACGCTTTGTAAAAATTCCAAAAGATAACGTAGTTATGATTTTCATTCCTTACTTTAAACTCACCCTGTATATGTCAAATTAAACCTCATTTAAAATTAAATGGCTGTTGATGATGCTGGGGGTTATATTATTTATTTTATTTACAAAAAAATATTTTTTTTGAAATTTTTTTAAGTGGTATAACTTTTTAAGAAGCATTTCCGGACAATACTTTATAAGTAAAAAATGCTTAGTTTCACTTCCTCTATCACCATAAAAAAATTGTCAGTTATTCAGGGACACCCTGTTTATGTCAAATTAAACCTCATTTGAAATTAAATGTCTGTTGATAATACTGGGGGTTATATTTTTAATCCAGATGTTGACCATGACGACTGAAATGTGATGCTAGTTGATAGCCATTGAACTTGAGGTTTATAATTTCCTCCAGGGTAGAAAATTTATTCTTATTTGATTGAACATACAGTAGATTAATTTTTGTTTGAAGTAATTGCTATTGACTATTGGTATCTGTGTCCCTAAAGCTACCCTGTTTTATTGTTGCAATTGTATTAAAAGATGGACATGACTTATCCCAACTGAAATGATCTGTATCCAAGGTTGGATGAAATTTCATATTGGCAGAAATACAGTTACTGCAAGCTTTGATTTCTTCTTTGCGTTCACTTTTAGCATGACCTTTAAAACATTTTGGACACTACATTTCCTTTACATTCACCAGCGACATGACCATACTGTTGGTATTTATAACACTGTTGAATTCCCAATTCTTCAAATATTTTACATTTAGACCATTCTATAAATACTTCCGATCTATTTATCATACGATTCTTCGCTAACTTTCATGATAATATTAGCGTGTATTTAGCGACCGTGATGAAAAATTTAGAGACGTCGTTATCCTTAATTACGTGATTAAAAAATATTTCTTAAGAAATATTTTCTTAAAGACGTGATTAACTTTAACGACGTCTCTAAAATTTTCATCACGGTCGCTGAATACATGCTATTGCATTTACTCAATCAAGCTTTACTAGTGAAAGCAACATTTGCATTTTCAAATAACTTTCCATCAATAGAGTTTTGCCCTGCAATTTTTGATTTTATAGTTTCAGTATTATCATTTGTATGTACTCCAATATTTTTTATTTTCCTTTTGGCTTTCTCTAATCTTTTAACATTGTAGTCATTGAGTTTTTCCTGTAACTAGTAACGCACCAAAATAGAAAAAAATAGTATAAAAAACTCGTTTCATAAGTCGATAGTAGCACTTGTTCATTAAAATACTCGTCGCTACGCGACTCGTATTTTAAAATTGAACGCGTGCTACAATATGCGACTTATGAAACTCGTTTTTTAATATACTATTTTCGTTGATCGTGCATTTGATTAACTAGAAAAAACTATCAACTCGTTGGTTAAATAACTATTTTCTATGACTATCGTATAATGGGTACGTACTTTATGAACGCGTTTCTAGATAATCAATGATAGCTAACTCACACCTGTGAGTTTTGGTGACTGGTAACCAAAACTCGCTAGTGATGTAGTGATTCTCTGTTACCAAATTCAAACAACTTATAAAAATAAAATCGTCAGTGATCGCGATTCGAACCCGTGACTTTTGGATCCACAGTCAACGTATCAATCAACTGAGCTACCGATGACTCAAAATTTATACAAGGTTTTTTATTATTTAATGAATGCTGACGTTTTTACGTCAAATAACCTAATTTTTTTAGAAAAATATTTTAGCGTTTACCAAATAGTCATAGAAAAAGTATAGTATTCTACTCGCGAGTAAATAGCCATTACTCACTCAGGCGTGTTACGACACTCGCCTACCGGCTCGTGTCGCAATTTCGGCCTTCGTGAATAATGGCTCGCTCGCTCGTTGAATAATATACTATTATTGATGTATGCTTGTATGACTTGAAGAAGAAAATTGTGAGGTTATGTAGATGTAAATAACCACAAGCAAAGCCAAATATCCATTCCTCTTAACATTTCGACGGTAACGTTTGCGGCCCAGTGGAAAGTGGAACGTTAAAACACGCGGTTGTGGGCGTGTGCAGCTTTAGTAGAACGCACTGTCTGTGTACCAAAAAAATTAAAAAAGCTCCATTGGAAAAAGAATTATGACTAAAACCGCAAATAAAAAGCAATTTTCAAGCGCTCAAATTCACCGACTATCGCCTTAAGAAACTTCAGTTAGTTGGTCTAGTTTAGTTTAAACCAAACAGAAGCATTAAGACCATATATCAGAAATTAACTGAAGGTATACTAACAGAATGACAATTCCCTTAACTGAGAAGGAATAAACAAGTTTTAAAGAAAATTTTTATGAACACGTTAAATTTCTTAGGAAGAACCTTAATTTGCTAGGACAGGGGATTTTTTCCTACTAGTGTCTACCTAAATTGAATTAAGGAATACTTCTCCTAAAACATTCAGCAACGTTGTCGCAAATAAACAGCTTGTATTATAGTTTTCAATTTTAGTAACTTTTTTGGTAGTTGACAACTCTAATGTCAGGTTTGTCAAATCATCAAATAACCTGTAAATCGCTTGGCAACTGCCACATTAAAATCAATAAACTTCAGTGCTACCAACTTCGAAAAATAAAATTTACTACTCAGTAACGCACCGATAGCAGTGCGGTACTGGCTAGTAACGCACCAAAATAGAAAAAATATTGTAACCAACTCGTAGGTTAAAAAGAGATTAATAATCTCGAAAATTAACGCACTCGCGTTCCACTCGTGCTTTAAAATTTCTCGATTATTAATCGCCCTTTTTAACCAACTCGTTGGTTAAATAACTATTTTCGTTGATCGTGCATTTGATTAACTAGAAAAAAACTATCATTTTTACAAGATTTTTCAAAATGTCACCATTAAAAAATACGAACCCGATCGATCATAACCGAAGTCGAATTAAACGAACAGGGTTGTCTATTATCAGAGAGTTCTCTAGTCATTTAATGATGACTTGATGTGTACATAACCTCACATTTATAAAATAAATATAAAATGTATTGGTGTACCGATTATTTGAAGTGTATTTAAAATTACATGTAATTATTTAATTTATAATTTTAATTAGGTTAAAACAAATTAAATTAACTTTATATTCACAATTGTCGTATACTTCGTAGAAAATTTCGTTAGAAACGTCATCAACAGAGGGCACCTCCAAAATCATTTATTAAACAAAAATCATGCATTAATAGGGGTCATTAATGAATTATTTTGTGTACATTAAAAATACTCTTTAATAAACGATCAACGAAAAATGATATTTATGAATTATTACATTTATGATTACTATTTAGCACCGTTACAAATATAACAATTTTTCGGTGTTTAATTGTATTAAAAGCTGACGATTTTATTACTTATCCCTATTGGCACGTGCCGCGTCTTTTAGTGTTTCTTAAATTTCTATTACAGAGTTATTTTTATATTGAGTTATTTTTTATTTTGTGATTTTTGTTAAGGATGCAATTTTAATATGGATTTTGTTGTTATGTACATTAATTTATTTTCAAAAACTCGCGCGAAATGAAAACGACCACGAAGACCCACGTCTAAACGCGATCGTTGTGGGCTCGAATGGTCCGTATCCGTGACGTCACTGATGACGTTTTAGCCCCCGACCGCGGCGGCGATGGCTCTAAGTGGAACGACTTGACCGTCGTTGGCGGCTTTGTGGGGCCAACGCACTGAGAAGAGTCTGTGGCTATTATTGGGAATTTTAACTACGTATAGATGGCGCTATAAATGGAGGATATTCGGTACTTGTCAGTGTCAAAAATTGTGTTTAAAATGCATTATTTTACCTTATAACTACATATTTAACAAAATACAAATAGATTTATTATTTAAAGCTTCAGTAAAGCTCAAAAAACATGTACCAATGTATTATATCGAAAAAGTAAGTAAAGTCCGAATTCTCAGCAAACCTGAATTCTAACCTTACTGACAGTGAATCAAATCGGCGACCCTGAATTTTCCCACCGCTCGTTGGAAAGTTGTGGTAGGGCCTCCCACTCTGCTCTCGATCAGCATCACGCACATAAAGAAATCTAATGAAATGAACAGCTCTGCGTTCCGATAAGGAATGAGAAAACCCGCCCATTTCTCAGTTAATCGCGCCTTCTAAAATGCTAGGACATACGATAGTAATAGTGGATTCTCCGTTATCATTACATTCCGCTACCTTAACCAAGCACGTACCGCATTACTTAGTTCAACATACGTTCATGCGAAAGTTGCCGTGGTTAAATGTAAAAGAGAGTGAGCGAAGCTATTTGCTTGTCTACACCATTCCTGTTTGCAAAAAAATTAAACAATACCGAATATAGAAGTTCATATTTTTGCCACCAGAGGGCGAGCGGGTTCTCCGTTTTCGCCGGAAATGACATGAACTTTCTTATTTTAAATGTAACACCCTATTTTTTTGTAATTATTATTAAAAATTTGTAAGTGTGTTTGTGACAAAAAAAATTTTTGGATTTTTTTGTGGTAATTTTTTTTAATAAAATCTATTAAAACTACTCTTAGAATACACTTCCAGTCTTCTTTTAATTGGCTGTTTTAAAAATCAGTTGTTTAGCTAGTCCAACAAAATCATGCAATCATTTTGTAAACAGTAAACACTTCGAAATTGCTTTTAAAGGAGCGTTTATCGTTTAATTTAATGAACACTAAATCAAAGGGATTTACATCATTCCTAAGAAGAGAGGCAAATTAGTTAATCTATATATTTAAAAAAACTGCTATTTATTTTAAAAATCAAAACAATAACTTGCACCTACTACAGGGTGCGCTAAAATGATTGCGGTCAATTCAAATTTCCCCCCTAAAAATCTGGGGAATTTGTTTGCTTCAAGTTCATAGTAACACAAAATCATGTCAAAATCAAAACAAAGTAACTAGACTTCACAAAAGCAGCGGCGTAGGTGTAATTTTTACCGTTGTGTCAAAACTTCAGATTTTTGAATTTCGTTATTGTCACTTCTATTTCATAAACGTCAGTTTTTATCAAAATTAATTTGCATAAATCTTTGTTTTGTGTTAGCATCGGCTTCCAAAATGATGAAAACATTTTCAATATTTGACATTTGCTGTGAAATTAGAGATTTTGGAAAAAAAATTTGCTACGCCATTGGATTACTATACTTTATTTTTTAACTAGGAGGAGTGACAGGAAAGGACAACTTACACTATAAAAGTTACTAGAAAAATAACCAAACAGATTTTGATAGGAACTTTAGGTTATTTTGGCTTTTTATTGATAAAATATGTACAGAAACATAATTAAATTCCCTATTTCTTTGCACTGAATACAAATTTATACATGTAAATACATTAGTAATTCAAATTTTATGATTTTGAGGTTATATGTCAAAATTCATTCAAAATAATTATCCGGTGTAAATCTTGCTGACTTTTAACCAATCAGGGACGTTAATTTTTGGCATTTTATCGCGGGAAATTTAAATCACTCCTCCTAGTTAAAAAATCAAGTATAGGAGATTTTCTTTTTAAGATTTCAGTTGTACCAACCTGCGTATTTGGTTGCCTACATATCAAACCACAATCATTTTAGCTCACCCTCTATTTTTGGTGAATTGTCCACATAATTATGTAAATCTACATTATTCAAATAATTTAAATCTAAGTAAGCTGAACTTGCAACTTGATTAAGATTTAGTTTAGTCTCAAGACATGGTGGAGAAACCGGGCATTAATCAATTCCTTAGAGAAACCACATACTTTTAACTTTTAAAATGTAAAGTAAAAATTTGATGATTGTATGACTTTGTTTTAGGCTGAAGAAAGGTTAGCAATGGTGGAAGAACAACGAAAGATGGAAGAAGAACGACAGAAACTTAGAAAAGAGCAAGAAAAACGAATAAAAGAAGAACAGAAAAAAATTTTGGGGAAAAATAATTCACGGCCTAAACTATCATTTTCCTTAAAACCAGTTATGTAGTGCTAAGTGGTTTAAGTGTAGAAGTGAAGTGAAATTATGACTTTTACGATTATTGTCTTTGCAATAAATTTAGTGTTTATGGCCCTGGTGTAAATATTTAAAAAAATTAAACGTTTGCAACTTTTTTAATTAAGGTTATTAGATATCGTGTTTCAATTGTAATTTATTAATAAAATATTATTTAGTCTATATTTAAGTATGAAAAAATGAAATTGTGGATTTTATTTATAAATTAATTGAAAACTATAAGTTATTTGCCATAGCTTTTCTTACTGAACAATAAAATTCTATCAAATAGTTTCCAACATTAAAGAAAAAAACTTGACTAATTACAATTAATCTACCTTAAGGCCCTAACACGTAATTGTTACAATGATGAATGATAATTACGATTATCTCGCGAAATTTCGGAGAAAATTTGAGATCTATAAAATTGGAGGTTTAGCGTCTTCCAGTCTTTCAATGAGTTACGCGAGATCATCATAGTTTTTTTGTATGGATAAACGGTGGGAACAAAACTATATGTATTTCGGGTAAATGGCGGTAGTAACTTTTTTAAGTAATCTGATGTAAATTTCTTTAGTAAACCATGGGAGGAGTAAAATTTAAAGTAATTACGGAGAAAAGTTGACAACTCAATTTAAAAAAATACCTAGACTGCCTTACAAATAATTCTATTCTATTATGAGGGAGCCTCGTCAATAGAAAAATAAATTGAATTTCCCAAGATTTTCAGTTGAAACTCCTCAGGGTATTTCCAAATTTATTCGTTAGAAGCGCACATTTAAGTTTGTAATGTAGTCGTACAGGGGGTACAGCGTACAGCACCACAGACGTAATTTAAAAAAAATACCGGGTTCTGAATGAATGTTTTTAAAAAATACCCAAAATTAAAAAGAAAACTCAGCACTGGTTAGGGGAACTGCACATTGCCATGCCTCCTTTGTGATTTTCTAAAAAATTAGAAATTTCACCTTCCGAACCCGACGTAGTGAAAAAAAATCTCATTTAAGCGCCCTCCAGACGATGCGTCGAACGTTGGCGTTGGCCGAATGTACGTTTGTCGCCACATCGTGTGTAGGCCGACTAATGCACAAGTGTTCGGAGGTTGGTACTCGTGTTTGTGGAGGTTCGCCTTAGTCCTTTGATGGCGGTAAATTTACCACACACCCAGCAAACTATTTTTAACGTGCCGATGTAAATTGAACGTACGTCAATAAAATGATTCATTGCAGAAAGAATATTTTACCAACGTCGCAAATTAACATTTTACCATTGATTTAAGGACGTTTTTTATGTCATTTTATCAATTTACAGAAAATTATAAATTCCTTTAAATTAAAGGTATTACTTTTGTTAAAATATAAGTAATGTATTTACAGGAATTTTTAACAATAAAAATAAATATTAATAATTTGCATAATGGATAATATTCTTTTTGTGGCTATATCATCCTTGCTCCCAATAATTTGAAGTTCATCCGCCTAAAAATAAACCAATTATAATAAATTTTAAGTTTAAGTTTTCGTAGTTAAATAGCAATAGAGGCTGCAACAAAAATAATACATTAATAAAATATACATATAATAGTAGGATTAATATCATTTGGTTTAATTTTAAATTAATTTTTTTTTATTTTAAACCAAGAAATGTAACAGGAAAAGAAATTCCGGTAAAAATTCACTATAGGGTGTGGGCGTGTTATATTCAAAAAAGTGTTTAGTTACCATGGTTTAGAATAAGTGTATACCGTCAAATTTCAAAACAATGAAGGAGAAAGGAATAATAACCCTGTTGAAGTTATAATTATTATTTATTATAAAAACTAAAAGTAACCATCACCTGCTATTCGCCATCAAAAGAACCACCAACACTCCTCCAGCCCATACAAAAATGTGACTATTTGAGTCTCAACGAATGGTGATAATTGGTGACAGCAGCTGACACTAAAATCTATGACACTAAATATTTGTCTCCAAGAAACGAATCGCGCGTGGACACGCCCACACCCTATAGTGAATTTCGACCGAAATTCCTATGCAATAGGCTATTTCTTTTGAGCATAATATTTAGTGAATTGTGGTATGGTAGTAAGTGAGTAGTAAGTAACTGACATCATCTGACATACCATTCCCACTTAATATACACAGAGCATGGTTAGCGATTTGACATACCACGATCACTTACCACTTCAAGCGAAAATGAATGGTATGTTAAATTCACTTACTACTCCACTTACCACTCCCAAAAGAAATAGCCTAATGAGTTTAGGTAGTATCTTAGACCAAATGTATGCATTTAAATGCATATTTACAAATGATAAGTATGTATACTTACGGCTGTTCCAAGTCCATTCTTTTAATTATCAATATCAGTTAATTATTCACCTAAGTGCTAACACAATTTTATTAAATAATGAAGCAAAAAACACATACCTACACACAGGGCCGGCGCTAGGCGAGGCCGTGTGCGAAAATAAAAGTGAAAATAGCGATAAAAACTTTATTTTCATTAATTTTCACCGATGAATGTCAGTTAGTTAGTGTAAATTTTCGAGTGACGTACGAAAATTGACGAGTGGTTTCGAGAGCATCCGATAAAATATAAATAGTGCCCCAAATAGGCCAGTCAAATAAGCTCAAAACCCTGATCTACTTCGAAAAAATTAGAGGGAAGCTGGAAATCGTTTTAATCACTTTACTTTTCATAAAAAAAAGAACATATAGTTTATTTATTTAGAAAACCACCTTTTTCGCAGGAGAATTGGTCGCACTAAGATGGCAGCGCTTAATAATCACGTGACCTGCCTGTCGTTCATGATTGGACGGCTGAGCGGGAGTTTGGTGGGACGCGTATGCTGGAGTAGGGAATCGGGGGACGCGACCGCTGACGAGTTTGACCAAGTTGGCCAAATAAATAATAGCTGCTGAAAAGGTGGTTTTCTAAATAAATAAACTATAATTGAGTTTGTCCCACTTTTCGTGCAATGCTCTAATGTGCTGTGTAGGAAAAAACCAAGAAATTTCGGTAATTTTGCAGTTTTCTTTTAAAATTCAGCGAAAATTATGCGTCTGGAGGAAAATACTATACTTTGCAATTTTAAAAATCGTTTAATGTTGCGTCGATTGAATTTAAGCCTCAAGAAGTTGGAGAAAACAAGAGTCAAAAATTGCCCCCTTGGAGAAACAAAAATTTTCTTTCGGATATACCGAAATTTAGCACCGGATAACTTTCTAATGAAAGTAACAACTTAAAAATGGCTATAATATAAGTTTAATAGCGTTAAATTCTGCATCTATTGAGTACCTAACTTTTATATTTAAACCTCAAGATGTTGGAGAAAACTAGAGTAAAAAATTGTCTATGTAAATTTTTTATTCTGTATATACTGATTAATTTTTTAATAGCTTTTCCAAAGCAAGCAGTCTGAGGTTTTGGAGTAAAGCACTGGATGCCACCCATCGCATGAAAGTATTCGAACCATCAATCGTGTCTATGTTCACATCGGCATTATCAAACACAAATTGATGAAAAGTGTTTCTTGGCACATCCGACGTAGGTTGCTGCATGCAAGATAATTCGAAGTTTTTTACATTCATATATGAGCTGCAAAATTCTAGCGCTGATAGAACATCCAGCAAATCTCGCGAATCATATTTTCTATGCAGAAATGCTACAAGTCCGATCTGCAGAGGAAACATGAATGATCTTGGTTGGCCTTGTAGCAGCGATAATTTCGTGAGCGATTGCTTTGACACGTACAGCAGTTTTGGCTTCTACTCATTTGTCCACGTTTTTATTCCTTCAGGATCTTGGGACGGTTATTATTTGCAGAAGCAGCAAAAGAGATTCAGGAATATCGTCAGCATCAATATTATTCAAGAAACCAACGGGTTTAGGATAATTTTTGAGATCGTATGCTTTTGATCGAATTTCGGCTCTTACGTAGTCTGCACAAGTTTGAGTCACGCGAAGACCTTCTTCTTGTTTGTTCTGTTTCCTTGAGGCGTACCAGTTGTCTGACAGTATTGAGTACCCAGTATTTTTGAAACATACTATTGTACTTTTATGTTTATTTCCTACTGAAATCCTGAGTATAGTTATTTTATCGTCATATTTCTCGAAAAGTCTTTTTTTTGATTTTTGCTATCGGCGGAACGTACTGCGAATAGCCTTTAAGGATTTTAGTCAGGTTAAACTGACATTCATCTTCCTCCATGTAGCCCATTATATAATCGATTGCAGCTGTAACATCATCATCCATGTCCAGGGGACCCCTTCTGCAACTGCTAGATCTGATACAATTCCAATGCGACTACTAACTTGTTGACCCCATGCATCACCTCTGTTTGTAGTAACTTCCAGAAGATTGTTTTTAATCTCAGACTCATCACGTGATGTACGCTATCGCGCAATTCTTTATTCATTTTCAGGTTTTTTTATTCAAAATCAGATGCTGCATCTTAACCACTAAGCACACAATTCTTCTTAAAATCGAACTCGGTTGAAGATCGTCTAGTTCTCTTACTGGGAACTTCTCCGGAAATTACAGCATTGATGTTTGATTCCTTGTTGTATGCTTTTCTACACTTTTCGTGAACAACAACTGTTGAGAGACATTGTAAATGCCTGTATTTGTCATTAGAAAGTTATCCCGTGCTAAATAAGGGTATATACGAAAGAAATTTTTTGTTTCTCCAAGGGGGCAATTTTTTACTCTAGTTTTCTCCAACATCTTGATGCTTAAATTTAAAAGTTGGGTACTCAATCGACACAGAATTTAACGCTATTTAAAATTGTAAAGAATGGTATTTTCCTCCAGACGCATAATTTTGGCTGTATTTTGAAAACACTGCAAAATGGCCGAAAATTTCTTGGTTTTTTCTACACAGCACATAGAGCATTGCCCGAAAATTGGGGAAAACTCAATATGTTTTTTTTTATAAAAAATAAAGTGATTAAAACGATTTCCAGCTTTCTTCTAATTTTTTCGAAGTAGAATGCTAATTTGGCTGGCATTGGTGGCGTGTTGTTTCCAGCCCCAGCGTTTCATATGTGATTCGGACCTCTCAATCTTCTATTCTCTTGGCTGTAGATTTTTGAGTCCCGCACGTGTTTTACGCGTTCGCGCCTCTACCCCGCGCGAGGCCCTTTGGACCGCGAGGCCATGTGCGCTTGCACATGCTGCACGTGCCTAACGCCGGCCCTGCCTACACAATGCAGAAAAAGGCTGGTAGTACTTGCTAGCTCAGGCGTATGCTCAAATATCACAGAATACCTTCCCAGTAAACACAAAGGGATCAGTTACATAACTGTTTTATCACAACTAAAGAACTTTGTTACATTACAAAAGTTTTGTAACTGTTACAAACCATATACTTCGTTTGTGATGTATCTGTTAAGTGTTTTATCACAGGTAAAGAACTTTTTGTTATATTACAAATAACTGTTACAAACGTTTGTGATGCATCTGTTATATAACCAATGTTACATAAATATTGGGGAACTGCCAAGTGTTAACCCGAGTAGTTCCTCAATGAACTCTGGATGGCGCTGACAAGTTCTACTCAGAGTAATGTACGGTGCTTGCTTTATAAGTAAGCCATCATTCGATTGCAACAACTCAAGTCGTGATTTCTGCTAAATGCGGGTTATAATTAAGAACCAGCAGTATGGTATGCTTATTATGAGTGATGAGTCCTTATGAGGACGAAACACACGTGTCCATATATCTGCTATGGATACAATGAACGAATAACGGATTAAATTCGTTTATTTTAACATCAGCAGTACACATTATTAGTTACATATTTTTTATATTAGTTATAATTTATAAATCATGAAAATAATATTTTCAATTCATGTTATGTAATTGATTCTTATGTTCTGTAATTGTTATGGACGTATTACTATTAACTAACGGAACGTGTGTTCTGTTTATGTTACATCATTGTTCCAAATCATTAAAAGAACATGTTGTGTAACTACTACAACCACCGCGAGCAGGACATTTTGAGGTTCCAGTGTGGCACATTTAGAGCGCCAAATATGTAACTGTTATTTAAAAAAGAATAATGTTTTGTAACTTTTACGAAGGCTTTACGCGTTTGTGTTTACTGGGTTACGTTGGATTAACAGCTGCTCGACTCTAAAAACTTTGTCTACGAAGAGACCGTTTGCTAAAACTAGAATAGAGAATAGCCAACATTGGACGCATCGTGTAAAGGGAATAAAACTCTGTAAAATGTTAATATTCGAGTATACTCGTCGATAGGGTGCGGGTTTCCGAGGACATGTCCTCTTTTTTAGGGTGTCCTCCTACGTCCTCGCAGGTTTTTTTATATTGTAGTTATAGTTTTGTATATTTAACGATGGAAAATGAAAAATGCGATTTTAATATGCGTACTGTTTACCTACATTTTTGTTCTATAAACGAACAGTACGAACATGAAGCGAACGTGAAATAGACAAGCCGAAATAAAATGATGAATGCTTAGAGCTTCAGTACATTGGTACTAGGTTTTGGGGAATAGGCAGCAAGTTTTTTTGTTGTGAGCTGTGAACATTACTGTGATTTTTTTGTATATTTTTTGTGATAAATAAATTAATTTAAATATCCTCGTTTTGTCCTCTTTTACAAAATGGGAATTGTTCTAGTTTTCTCGTCTTTTGTCCTAGTTGTTCAGAAAAATAATTGGTCACCCTACTCGTCGAAGGTTGCCCAACCCAAACTTCGACAAGTTGACATTCGTTGATGTTTGCCGTATCGTCTGGACGCTTTTCAAGAAAACGAAGAATATTGGCGATATTTTTCAGGAGACCTTTTCTGCTGTTTTATCAATTCTGTTAGTCTCAATATTTCTAGAAGTACATATTCCTTTGGGTTTAGAGAAGATCTAATTATGTTTTGCCATTTTTTAGAGTACGAACTTTCTTTCGTAAATTGTTCTTGTTCCTTCATTTTCAATAGATTCACACTTGCCCCTTATTAGAAAAAATAAGGGGCAAAAGTGTGAACGTAATTATAAAGTTAGTTTATTTTCTTTGCGATATCTAACTCCATCAGATATTAAAAATTAGGACTTAATTTTAGTTGTAGGTTGAATCATTTTTATACTATCACTTAAAATTAATCTCGTAATAGATCGTTTTTCCGCCAACTAACTTCAACCTTCAACTGGCCACAATGTTTGCATCTTAAGACCAATAACCAATCCTTCTTTTGTGATGTCATAGGAATCGCAAAACTGATTATTTGCATTCAAATTTCAATGTTCTGATAGTAAAAATAATTTGTATAAGTTTGGGACTTCGTCGGCCACTATAAGGTACACCCCCACTCTCTATGCAGGAGCGCACAAATAGCTCCCAGCCGAAAGAAAAACTTAGTTTGCTTGCGTAGTCCTGGATGCGTTATTTTTTAATATTTTTTCATTATCTTTTTTTTTTATAATAAAGTCATCAACCTTTCGAACGGACTTATGTGCAATATGAACACTTTTTGATGAAACATATATAGTACAATAAAATTAGCACAAAAACAGCCTAAATAAGGAAAAAATTGCGTAGTTAATGAAACTCAGCTTATTTGTAGCTTAAGTCATGTACATTTATGATCTAAAGTCTAACGAGTCCCGAGTTGTGGGGTACCTGCTTCTGGAGTTAAAGGGGGAGGAAGGGGGAAATGTTTTCTTTTCCAAATATCTCGGTTTCCAACAATCCTACGATAAAATTATTTATTATCAATCTTGTAGAGCATAAAATTTCCTACAACTTTTGTTCCAAACTTTTTTTTGTAGGGTAAACTTATTTTTAGTTAAAGTAGCGCGAATGTCCTGTACATAAAGATTTTGCTACATTTTCAGTCATAACTCGATAACGAAAAGACATAGCGAAGTGATTTCTTTTTTTGTCGTAAAGCGGACCTTGAAAGCTTTCAGAAAAGGTATATTACAGGACGGTGAAATAGAATTTGAGGGGTTGATTAGACCGAAAAGCTTCAAAAATTGCGACTTTTTTAAATGGGACATTAAAAAAATTATTTTTTCGAAATTAAAAAACCCCTATGTGTGTCGGTTTTGGTTCTAAGAGTAGATTCAGCAGAGTTTTTAAAAATGAAAATCCGTTAAAAAATGGCCGGACGAGAGCCGCCCACCCTTAAATTCAAAAATTTTAGGAGGTATTAGCTGCAACAGATTCTATCTCAAAGGAGTGGTTTATATCAAAAATCTTCCCCGAGAAAACCGTAAAAATGTTCCACTTTCTTTAAAAATTTTAAATTAAATTAATGTCGGTCTACTTGATTTAGTAATAAAAATAAATTTTACTTTAAATTATGAAACCTTACTTAAGATTATCTTTAAAACTACTAGATTTATCAATTTTTAACAAAAGTATACCTTTTCATAGTAAATTATATGTTTTATGAGAAAATAAGTGGAAATTGCAAAAGGTTTAGGTTAAAACTAGTAGTAAATGAATGCGAAATTGCAAAACTACAATACCATATTATAAAGATCTTAAAAGTATCCCCCTATGACGATTTTTATCGAGTTACCTTTATAGAGAAAAAATTTATGTGGGTTTTTAATTTTTGAAAAGTAAACTGGCTCACTGGCTGTAACTTGTAACTTTGCAGGGAAGAATTTTTGCGCAGTGTTAGAGGAACTTGTTATCTTAATTTGAGGTGATAAACCCGTTCACGTTATTGGGGGACACCCTGTATACTAAAATTTCAAATTTTTAATCTCATAAATAAAGAAATTACAGGCCCCAGAGGTTTCCGTCTGTAAGCTATACGATTGTTTTCGTACAACAAAAAAATCATTTGTTGAATATGTTGCTATTGTGACGGATTTTATCTTTTTTCAACAAATACAAAACATGCATAAGGAAGAGATCTGTTACCAAGCAACCTAGTCAACTAAACGATTTTTTCGTTGTACGAAAACTATCGTATAGCTTACAGACTTCCACCTCAGTTTCGTGGACATCCAGTATGCTGTTTTCGTTTATTGGACCTTCAAGATTTGGGGTGTCACGTACATACAATATATAGAGGACATAATAGAAATATTCTGACCTAATGGCAAGCGTTTGCATACTATATCACACGAAATTTGAAAGAAATGAACACGATGCGTGCAAGATCTTTTCAAATTTTGTGTGATCTCGTGTTGACGAACGCTTGCTATTGGGTCAATATTTCTTCTGTGTCCTCGATATATTTGCACGTGATTGTACAAGCGATGTCGTTGTTCCTAACAAACGAACATACAAATTTCATCCATACACCATACATGCATACATATTCCGTATCAAATGTCAAAAAAATTCTTTCGAAGATATGCAGTAGTATACGAACATAACCACAAACAACACAGGGGTTTGACGCCCAAGAAAAAAGGTAGGTGCATCCTGATGGGCAAGAGGAAGGAAAAGAGTTTCTGATAAACGAACAGATTTTAGTAGGTCCGAGCTGTACCGAGCAGCCAAAAGTGAATAAACGAAAACAGCAATTGTGTGCGCTTATCTTTAATCTAATTGCTTAAATATTATGTTGCGAAGGCTTCGTAACAGACGAATGATAAAATTCTATCACCTAATAATTATGTGTACACTAATTTTATTCAAATTATTGAACATACATAATATAAAAAATTAAATAACAATTAAATTGCGTTGAACACTATTACTAAACTTTATATATAACTAAATCACAATTTTTCAATATATGGTAAATAGATGTATGTATATAAGGATAGAATTAAACTCGTCACATTTAAAATTGTCTTTGGTTAAAAAAGCAAATGATCAGATCAATGCATACGTACAGCACCATAATTATTAGAAATAGAAACTTAATAACCCTACAATTTATTCTTATTTAGGTACAAAATCAAATAATTGGGGGAAAACTTGTTAATTTTAAAGAATAAACAAAAATTATGTCCTAGTAATTATAGACTTCAGAAAGATTATAAAATATTTTAGTAGATTAAAGAACTTATCGAAATAATTAAGTTCCTATGTTTTATTTTGGTCTCAAACTTTAAACTATGAGAACACGATTTGGATTGGATGATGTGCCGGGTCGCGTCTCCACATCATCACTTGTCGTAGAGGTACTGCTACTTTCAGACCTGTCTTCGCTTTGTTCACCATTGATACTGTGATGGTCTGACGCGGTGATGAAACTGCCACTGTCCAACTGAGAAATTGATCTTACAGCTCTCCCGAAGATGCTTGGTCTTTCTACTGCTGCTGTAAATGTGCCACCTTGGGTGATTCGGTTATTAGAATTCAAAAGAGGAGTTGTGTCATCTGTGTCTGTATCACTATCAGAATCAGAGTAAGGTGTTTCATCATGTGCAAATACCCGTCTCTTACATACAGGACATACACGACGGTTTTTCGTTAGCCATGGATCAATACATTTTGAATGATAAGCTGAAAGAAAAAAATAATTGTATTATTTTTATACAGCCACAGTGTATCCCACTTAAAAGTGTAAGGGTATAAACACAAAAAGCAGGTTACCCGCTTTTGCCTTTTATTATTCATACATACAGGGTGAACAAAAAGTTCGCCAACGCCCGTTTATTTTTGAAACAAACCTTTTTTGAAAAAAATGTTTCAAATAAAAGTTGTACGATTCTTAGTGACGCAGTATCTGGAAATATTGCCCTTGAACATCAAGATGAAGGTCAGGCGATAATCACTTAACTTTTTTTAAATAGGGGCAACCCATTTTTATTGCAGATTATTATAGCCTGCTTTCAAAGGTTTACGGAACATATTTTTTAATTTTTCTAAAGTAAACAGTTTAAAAGTTATAAGGGTTTCAGTTTTCAATACATAAAGTTTGGCAACACTGCTTTATTTTGTAAATTAAGCATATTTTTTAATAACCACAAACCGTACAACTTTTATTTGAAACATTTTTCTCAAGAATCCTAACTTGTAACTAACCTAACCTGTAACTTTTTTTACATTTTTCGTCAATAACAAAGTCTTTCAAAATTTTTAAATTTTCGTTTCATTTCCTTTAATGATACGAAAATTAAAAAATTTACAGGGTCGGACTCGGGGCCCGTTTGGCCCCTGAATCCTTGTGGGATGTTGATGGCGCCATATAGGTTCGAGAGAAATTTTTCCGCTGAAGACGCTGGTATAAGTCGAAATGTCGATATCTGAGGGTACATATTTTTCATTATTGTTCAAAATTTAGGTGAACTTAAAAAAATTGAAAATTCAGGTTCGGAGCGAAAATTTTTTTTTTTAATTAATTTAAAATAGTTATTCTCTTATCATTCTTCGTATAATCTAAGGAATACAACTCGTGAAATCGTGATTAATTGTGATTAATTGATAATCACATAGGTTGTCAATTAATTTTTTACAACACGTTTCGTGACAACCTAACATGATTATCGCTAATCACGATTTCACTCGTATTACATATGATAATCTGTGTTTTCCATTCATATTATTAAAGGTTAAAAAAAATTACCATGGGCACAGGGCAAAACTCGCAACTTTTCTCCTTCAATATAATCATCCAAACAAATGGCACATGTTTCATAAGGATCCCCTTTTTGAAATTTACAAGTGGGTATTTTGTTCAAAGCAGAGGAACTAAGTCGATCTCTCCGTTGTCTTCTTCTATCTCTAATGCATTTAGCGATCTATAAAAATATGTCATTTTATCATATACAACATAATTATATAAAAACAAACCATAAATCCAACCATGACAAGGAAGCACAATCCTACAACTATTGCAAAGGGCAGTAAAAGATGAGTGTTTATATTAAATGGAATTTCTGAATTAATAATTAAAAAATAATCCCGGTTTCCAGCATACACTTCTTTTAAAAACATTCCTGTACTTTCACTGACGAAAACTGAAGGAATGTGTATACCCGAAGAATTTTTAGCTACCATTGGCTCTAAAATATCTGAGCCCACATTATGGACAATCACAGCATCATATCCAGCACTTTGTGCCATCCTAACTTTAATTTCAAATGAACAGTTATAACGAGCAATAAGAACAATCCATTTTCCAGTAGTGTTATCATCAAAAGGTGGAGGTGCTTTAGTTATATTACGACATGCATCTCTTGGGTCTGCATATAAAAGCATCCCATGCAGTCCTTCGTATGGAAGCCCATTTCCAAAGGTCGCTGGGAGATCTCGAAATTCCTCTTCAACAAATCTACCATCCTGTAATAAATATAATCTCAGTACTTTTGTTTCATATTAAATTTTACTGAACTTACGTAGGGAATTACTAGAATGTCAGATTTAGCTTGTTGAACAACCATGAAGAAAGTGAATACATATATGCATATTGGTATCATTATATTTTTTTATGGTTCTTTTGCAATCATTAAAGGTGAAGATTTTTCAATTTTTACCTGTGAATAAAATCTCAATTTATAAATTCTAACCAACTCAAAACACTTTTTCGATAGAATCTTGTACCATGCAAGTGCGGAACTAGTATACAAAGGTTCCATGTGTCAGAGTTCTAGATTTTAAAATTGTCAGCACTGTTACCCCTAAGAATTTATTTCTTCTTTTTTGTTTTTGCAAGTCAAACCAAACACTCATGTGGCAGCAGTAAAATGGGCTCTTTACAAAAAACGTAAGCTTAATGGCGTTTTGAATATTTCTAAAAAATCAATTGAAATAATACTTTTTTTCCAATGAGTTAAGGTATAAATGAAGAGTTTATATTTTCCTTTTTTTAAAGTATATTTTTAAAAATTTTACAGCACTCACATTTCTTAAAATTTTACTTCATTTTTGGAGAGTTGTAAAGTTTAAATATATATTTATAATAAAAAACTAAACTACAGTAGACTCTCGATTAACCGGGGTAATTCAAAATCATGGTTAACCTAAACTTCATAAAAATTTTAACATACATAATTAGAAATTGGGGAAAAAGTGCCTATTGGTACATTACATCCCATTAAATTTTTGAAGAAGAAGATAATTAGAAATACATTTATTTTTATTCCAAAAATGATAGCGCGATTCACAATGCGTGGTAGATCAATTGTTAACACAAAGACGCGACACAATACCCAGGTGGCAAAGTAAACGAAAAAAAAAAAAACGAATAAAATTGGCTGGGAGCCAAGATTCGAAAGTGAAGTTCATACACGGTGAAACCCCCCCTGGTTAACCAAGAGTCTACTGTAAAAACTCTTTGTTTATCCTATAACTTAAGGCTAGCTTTGGAAAAAAAATATTATTTAAATTAGTTTTTAAGAAATTTTCAAAAAGTCATTTAGTAAATGTTTTTTGTAAAGAGCCCGTTTTACTGCTACTGTATGAGTATTTGGTTTTATTTACAAAAAAAAAGAAGAAATTGGTAGCCACAAGACTCTTCTGTATACCAAAAAATGGAATTTTAAAAAAGCTCCACTAGAAAAAAAAGTATGACCAAAACTGCAAATATTAAGCGAATTTTGAAATCAAGTTCTTAAATTTGGCGACTATCCCCATAATAATTAAAATTATTATTTTTATGTTAAAAACATACAGGGTGCAGGAACTGTCCTGTATATTAGCTATTACTATTTTAATATTAGTTTGATAAAAAATGTTGTAAGGTTTAAAAATTGACATTTATGTTTTTTTTGCTTTTCTATATCACGTGATTGAAATAAGACTGTCAACTTTGAAATTTCAAATGGAATAGTCAACTTTTTTTTTTAATAATCTACATAATTCTCTGAATCCAACTATAACCAACAAGTCATATTTTTTCTTTAATTTAAGGTTTAAAAAAAAATTTGAAAAAATGTTTTTAATAAATTTTAGGTTATAAAATTCACTTTACTGAGCACACATGGTTTGTTTTATCTTTTATAATATCGTCCATACGGAAGAATAGTGACAAAACTCAAAAATTACTGTTTTTTAAGTTAAATGGTATAATCAAAAGATAAGAATTTCTTTTATAATCCCATAAAATAATGGAAGTATTACAAGCAAAATTCAATTAAAATTTTCAAGATTTTTTATTTCTATTTATTAACCCTCTAATGCCCAAATTTTTTTTCTTTCTAATAAAATTACAGTAGGCTACTTTAAGGTCACTAAAACTAAATTTGTATTAAAATTTAACTGAATTTGTACCTGGTACTCTGAGGACCCAGTTTTATTTGTTTTGTAAACAATCATCTACAGGGTAGGACGGGTATTGCGCCAAAATTTCAATACACGGAAATTCTAAATAAGATTTTATATCGCCCGCCTCAAGGCGGGTTTAGGAACTAGAGGGTTAAGGTTTAAATGTAAACATTAATGTTTAAAATCGTTGCCCTGGAAAATGATGATTTTTGAGTTGTGTCACTATTCTTCCAGCCGCGCGATATGTTATTGTGTAAGTTTGTCATGTTATTTAAATGTTGTTTATAAATTGTTTGTTTTCAATCACAAAATTGATAAAAAACTTTTGGGAAGATAAGTTATTAAAAAAAATTTAATTTATTATAGTTCTCGGCACGAAATAATTTCACCTTTATTAAGTCAGCGTGTACATCAAGTAACCAGCGCTGATTTCTGCGTCACGTCTAGGTTGCGCCTGATTGAGCTAAATGTGCTCTCTTTCCGGTTGCCTTGAATTGTGAGGCGTGTTTAGCAGTGTTTAGAACTCATGAGAGAATTGGAGTGCACCAATCCGCAAAATTGAGGTAGTGCGGGAACATACGTCATAGCGCTTTCTTTTTCTGACCACAGTAACTTGGAAAGAAACACCACGCGTTCATACTCTTATTATTGTTTCGGTAATACGTTACGTCTATCATAAATGGGCTTTGCTGAAGTTAAAAAGAGAAGGATACATCTCGATTAAGCTGGACTAGATGGTAAAAGTGAAACTATTTCGTGGCGAGAACTTTACATGTCATTAGATTAAGAAAATTAGGTAGATTCAAATTATGAAAAAAAAGTTGTACTATTCCATTTGAGATTTTAAACTGGACAGTCTTTCTCAATCACATGATGTAAAAAAACAAAAGCAAGGTTACAGATATACAGTAGTGGAAAAAAGTAGAGCAACTTTTTATACAAAAATAAATAATCATACTGTATACTTTTTAAACGCGAATTTCCAATACATTTTTGTATTTTATTAAACTTTAGACCTCATATTATTTGTGAAACCCAAAAATCGTACATAAATAATTTTGTAAGCATCTGCAAATTCAATTGATAATTCATATAACTTTATTTTCTGGAAAAAAGTAAAGCAACTTATTTTTGTTTTACAAATAAATATTTTAAACAGGCCTT
Source organism: Stenus bimaculatus (assembly GCA_963971135.1). Lineage (NCBI taxonomy): Eukaryota > Metazoa > Arthropoda > Insecta > Coleoptera > Staphylinidae > Stenus > Stenus bimaculatus. The sequence continues at coordinate 40,999,119 of OZ020180.1, forward strand.
AAATAGAATTAAAATGAAAATGTTTGCTCAGTATTACTTTGTTAAAATGGCTCGCGGTTGTCCCTTATCAATAGGCTTAAAATAAAGAGTGATAAATGACTATAACAATGGTGTAAAACAATCAGTTATAGCAACAAAATATTCGCTAAACAAATCTGTTGTATCGCGTGTAATTAAAAGTTTTAGAGAAAGGGGTCATCTTCAGTCTATTAAGAAGTCTGGACGTCCAAAAAAAACTACCCCACGTTTGGATCGCGCAATTTTAAATATCGCTAAAACGACCCATTCTTGTCTTCTGGTCGTATTAGGGCACAAATTGAGGAAACTATGGGAATTTCTGTAACTTCCCGCACAATAAGAAATCGTCTGGTTGAAGTGAAGGTGAATTGTTTGGAAGAAGACCTGCCAAAAAGCTACTTCTTTCAAACAAAAATCGCAAAGCCTGACTCGCATTTGCAAGAGAGCATTTGAACTGGACTATGAATGACTGGAAAAAAGTAATTTTCAGTGACGAATCACAGTTTAATTTATTTAATAGTGATGAAATTAGGTATGTGTGTCGTCCAATAGACAAGAGACTCAATCTAAAGTATACAAGACCAACTGTCAAGCATGGTGAAGGATCCATGATGGTATGGGGCTGCTTTTCAGGATTTGGGATTGGTCCACTTCATCGCATAGATGGAAAAATGGATAGATTTGTCGATTTGTGTACTGGGACATTATGTCAGATATTATGGTGCCCTATGCAGATGAAAAAATGCCTCTACAGCACTTTTTTCAACAGGATAACGACCCAAAACACAAATCCAAGTTGGTGTGTCAGTGGTTCAGTGATGAAAAGATAAGCTTACTACCCTGCCCTGACCATCTCAATCTCCCGACCTAAACCCAATTGAGAATCTATGGGACAGTCTTGACTTGAATTTAGCAGATCTCTTTAGTGCTTTAGAAAATGGTTGGGCGGAGATAACACAACTGCAAATTGACTGTTTGCTCGAGTCTATGACACGAAGATGACATCAAGTAATTAAAAATAAGGGATACTTTAGAAAATATTAGGAGTACTTAATTAAATAATATTATTAAGAAGCAGGTACTGTATTTATAAATAATAAAGTTGGTCTACTTTTTTCTAACACAATTCACATTTTTTTTTATAAAACCTTGATGCATGTTACAATGTCGAAATAAATTGGTAATAGTAAATAGTTTTTAGAGTACTTTAATTCAAGCCAATGGATTTTGTTCTAGGTTTACTTACTTATTTAAATTTAAATAAAATTAAAAGTTGCTCTACTTTTTTCCACCACTGAGTGTCAATTTTTAAATCTTACAACATTGACTACGTTTATCTCGTGTAACTCGATCCGGATTGGATTGAAAATAGGATTATGACAGGATTCAGTCAATCACGTAAACAACGCTTTTATCTCGACAGAGTTGATTTGGCCTGGATTGAATTTTTCAATACATTATTAATCCTATAGTTACTAACTAAAGAGAAAGGAAATTCCTAAAATAGTTTTTGCGTCGACTTTAAGTGGTCTGTTCACTTCGATCTTATTTCTGATGTTTTGTATTTTATTGAAGAGGTTATGTTAATTAAAAACGTCTAAAATAAGGAAAATGGAAGAAAATTACGTGTATTTTGCAATTGTTCGTCAGCAGTCAGATGTGCCAACTTCGATAACATAATTTACTAGTAACTTTTCTAAAGTCAATCGTGTTTACGTCGTTACAAATTTTTATTCAATCGCGATTACAAAGTCCAATCCCATGATTTTGTAGGTTTGGATTATTAAACTGAATCCTGAAAGTGAATCCAATCCTACATGTTTATATCGCAAAAAATGCGGACTGAGTCAATAGCTTTTCAATTCAATCCGGATCGAGTTACACGAGATAAACGTAGTCATTAAGATGAAACATTTTTTGACCAACCCAATATTAAAAGAGTTATGGGCATTATGCAGGACTTTTCCCGCACCCTGTATAAACAATAGTTTGAAGATACTATAAGTTAATATTACTATGGTACTTACAGGAATATTATTGAAATTGTTACAGCGAAATTCTATAAATGGAATAATTCAATAAAATGGAACATTCACACATTAACCAAAAGCAGTGAATTAAATAGGGTTTCCCAAAAATGGCGTAAGAGCCCTCCAGTACGCTGTCGGGGACCATTCAGGGATCTTCAGAAAAATAGTGAAAAAATCTTCTTAACTAATTGACCGAGATATGAGTTGGGTATTCAACTTCTTTATTGTCAAAAATTATGAAACACTACTAGTTGGACTTATTTTTCGTTGTTTAGAAATAAATAATATTTAAATCATATTTTAATAACTTCACAATTTATTTTGTTAAATTGACAATTGCCTGTATTTTCAATTTTAAAAATAAATTGGGAAGTTCTTAAAATATAATTTAATTTATTACTAAAAGACTAAAGAAAAGACAAATTTTACAGGACAACTAGAGCTGTTTTTCAAAAATCATGCTTGAACAACCAACTTTATTCCTCTGTCAATTAGCCAAGAGAATATTTTTAAATATATTCCCTGAAGGGTCCCTAACAAAGTACTGGAGAGCCCTTGCTCCATTTTCGGGCACCTTGTATAAAGAAAATTGCAAACAAGAATTTCTTTTTGCATCGATTTCTACGGCAAATCTCGACAATTTTGACATTGTACTCTGCGCACTCTTAAACCGAGAATGTAAGACTTCTAGCAGCACTTACTTGTTACAAGAAAACTTATCAAATAAAGAAAAGGAAGTTGAACATTTTTTACAAATGATGAAGGACACTGAAAAATAAACAAATGATAGCAATAAACCCGCATGATAACAAGATAAACAATGCAAATTATAAAGTCAACAGGACAATCATTAATTCTTTAAATCACCAGAGTAATTATTAGATGTGATCATTCATTATTTCCATCATGATTTATTAATGGGCAAACCATCAAAACAAATAACCTTGATTATATTTATAATTAAGTTAAGCTTGAAAGAAACTAATTTACCTTCTAGGAAACCATTTGTTAATTTTACATACAGAGTTTTGCAGATTTTATCAGTTTTGTCATAACAATTAAAGTTCGTCACAATTAAGAATATTTTTTTAACTTTTTATTTTTTTAACATTGACAGTTGACAGATAAAAATTTTGATGTGATAATATCCCCCACTACAAATCACAGAATAACACTATACAAAGAATGTTCTGCTTTCGATCCGTTTCTTTCTGTGGTTTCTTTAAAATCAATATTACACATACAGGGTGTGTATAAATTCTTGTCTATAATTTAGGTGGAGTATTTAAGGTGAGTTTATGTTTAACTAACCACTAACTAAGAAAATAAATGCAATAAATTGCATTTGACTGCTTATACTGCCATTAACAACTAACCATTAAGCATTAACAGTTAGCCACTTATGCATCACTAATGGCCCAAGTTTCAAATTTTTAATTAGGAGTTTCTAGTTGATCACTAGTTGCTGTCTACAAGTACGCATGCTTGATCTTTAAGGTGGATTTATAACTACATAAACACAAGGACTTAAGATACCTAAAATTTCAACTATACGTTTTTAATGCTACAATTTATAACATATATGCCTAATTGTTGTGTTTCCAATTGTTAATAAAGATGGAACAATTTAAATTCGAAGTAAAATTGCTTGAAGCTGTTCAGCAATACAATTACATTTAATTATTTCTTTTTCATCTTCATGTAGCAAAGCAACTGGTCCCAAACCTACTGACTTGTGTCAACTTATAAATAGGGAAAATTCTTATGCATATGTTTGGATTTTATGTATATTCTTCCTTATGTTTATGTAAAGTTATAAATTCACCTTTATTAGAGTTGACTATGTATGTTTCAATTTTAGCCTATCGGGAGTATCATAATATTATATAAGGCGCGTTCCAGTAATGAACACTAAAGCCCACGACCGCAAAATTTTCCCGTTCCACTAGCTCAAAAGGTCACCATTCAACAAACAACCACGGAAACCCACGAATAAATACGGTCGTTGTGAGCTTCTTGCGGTCGCCATCGATGCACGAAAGAAACAATCGCGGTATTATGTAGAACGATTTTGCGGTCGTCGTGGGCTTTAGTGTTAATTACTGGAACGCGCCCATAGAGGGTTTCCCACTTTTTTTCCAACAACTTTTTTTAGATAGTAAATGTCATTCTGACTAAAAAATTTCCTTAACTATTGTTAGCTACTCGTGTATGTCAGGATTGTAAATAAAACACGGATCCCTAAAATATGCTTGACTGGTAATCAAAGTGAATAAAACCCCGAACACGTCTTACTCGTTACTCATACGTTAACCGACTCTCTATTGTGCAAAACTAGTTGTATTTTTTTTATATACTTTGCTCGAGCAAATATGAGCAAATCATATTCTGTCTCATTTTCTCCTATAGAACTAAAAGGAGAAGGAAGTGATTTGCTCGAGCAAATCAGTCAAAGGACCTTATCGGGTTTTGGGAGCATTTTGTACAAGAATGAAACTTATGCCACATATAAATAAGAAATAAATATACAATAGTGTAAAATATTTCGCTCGTTAGGAGACCGCTTTCGCCAAAAAACGCAATTGAAATTAATTAATTTTTGCACAATTAGACAACGATGCTGGTGTTTTCCTCGGTGTTTCTAACAAACAAAGAATCAAAGTAGTTCGGTTGCATATGCCATTTATTTACTATGATTTATTGACTTTAATAGTATAAAAATTATACAATTAAATACATATTTGTTATGACTTGATTAGAAATTAATTTTTAAGTATTTATTTTATTCAAATAAACCTATAATTTAAGAATATATTTTTAGCAATTAAACAATTTTTACACAGTTGTCGTTTTTTTGCAATTTTTAAAATATTTGATAAAAAATGACTTTTCCAGCTCCCTGGAGCTCTGAAACTTTTACTGTAAATTCAATGGCTATAGTTTTAATAGTTGTAATAAGATTTGTAATATTACGGGGTCAAATAAAAATAAAATATCTTTTACAGGTTATCGTAAGACTTTATTGCACAATCAGGCTGAATCAGGCAACATTGAAATTATTACCTCTCAATCGAAACGTCTAAATTAAATGCAGAATAATTATTAGTAAAAAGTAGAACCGATAAGGGACCTCGGTGGCGGCAAAGGGCTTTTAAATTCCTTCTATTTTTGTAGGACACACTCTCTGGCACTTCTAAGCACCTCCTGTCAAGTAGGCAAGATACTATTTACGACTTTCGGCAAGTTATTTCTCCTTTGCTAGAATGTTTCATTCCAGTATGTTACATGAGCGCGTACCTCATTTCTTTTTATGTGTACGCGCTGGTTTTAGCTGTTTTTATAAATAAACGTACAAACGCAAGCAATGTGTGCGCATGACAATAACACCCAATGTGGGAAACATTAATCCTTTTGGCGATTGTATTCGATTATTAACATAGGTTCCACAAGGAAAACACCCTATTAGTTTTAACTGTCATTTGCTTTCAATTTAAACGTAAATGAAAGGCAATTAAAATTTATCTGACAGTACTTTTCAAAATTTGAATGTTAAAATCCTCTATTGTCGTGTTAATAAATATTTTTTTAAATAATGTAAAATCTCATAAATGTATTTATAATTCATATTTATTGAAGAAATTGAAAATATAATTAATATTGGGGGTATTTTAGTTAATTTTTGTAGGTTTAACTTATTTTTCATGTTTGCCCAAAAACACCTAGGAAAACGATAAGGTCCTTTTGGTAAAAGAAACACACCTACTAATACTGCCCAACATTGCATCATCTTCTCCCCTTTCATACATTCTATGGTTCCAGGCAACCAAGTATACCTGAATATGTGCCTGCCTAACTTGAACTCTAACACTTATGTTTTTTCGACTCCTTAAAAAGTTACACCAATGTTAAAATTTCATTTCATTTTGTAAAACTTTAAGCCAATAAGATGTTAAATTTTCCTGAAAGAAAAAATCCAAATAATAAATGATTTAAATATAAAAAAATATAATAAGAATAGTATATTAATAAACGAGTTTCATAAGACGCATATTGTAGATTGTAGCACTCGTTCAATTTTAAAATTCGAGGCGCTTAGCGGCGAGTATGTGCTACTATCGACTTATGAAACGAGTTTTTTGTACTATTTTTTTCTATTTTACCAATTTTTATCTATTTAAAATAGAATATTATAATTTTCAATTTTAGTAAATTTTCTGATAGTTGGGAACTGTAATGTCAGGTTTGTCAAATCATCATAATCGCTTGGCAACTGCCACTTTAAAATCAAGAAACTTCAGTGCTACCAACGTCGAAAAATAAATCTTACTACTCAGTAACACACCGCTGTCAGTGCCTGCCTTACTATCCATAGTCACGAACCAAAATAGAAAAATAATATTATGGGGTGATTCTGAACAAAAATGTTACCCATAACAGCGATGTTAAGTTTGACAGTCACCCCGATGTTAAAAAAACGCTATTCTGTAAACTTTAGTGTAACTTAACGACAATATAAAATAACATTTTCGCTATTAAAATGCATTGTACATTTATATAATGTATTATTTTTATCAATTATACATTAATGTATTATTATTACTTTGCTGTATGTTATTTTAACACGAAAATTTTATTTTAAGTAACCGTTAAGTTGCAGTTAAGTTTACAAAATCGCGTTTTTTTGACATCAGGGTGACTGTCAAATTTAACATCGCTGTTACGGGTAACATTTTTGTTCAGAATCACCCCATAAAAATCGTATTCTGAACGATTTAATTTTACAGCGCAAACTAACTTGATTTTTATATTTATTTAACGTCAGTTCGGTAGATTTAATATTAATTTATTAAGAAGATAGTCGGCGAAATGTTTGAAAAGCGTACTTTCCTCTAGTAAAAATTGATTTTTGGGCATTTGTAACGTTTTTATAATTGTTCAAAAAGTACGCCCCTATCAAAGACTCTACATGAAAAACAAAAATTCTATATGAAAACTAAATTCAATTTGAATGGCACTAGGAGTCGTTTTTGTTAAATTTTTGATTACAAATGCCCAAAAATCAATTTTTACTAGCGAAAAGTACGCTTTGCAGACATTTCGCCGATTATCTTCTTAAGAACTTACGAAACGTCAAATATTTTGATCGACGTTATTTTAACAGCGAAAATGTTATTTTACATCGCTGTTAAATTACAGTTAAGTGTACAGAATAGCATTTTTTTAACATCGGGGTGATATTCGAAAATAACATCGACGTTACGCCTATTATGCAAGTAAGAAATAACACACACTGGTCAATAAAAGATAAACCCAATTTTTAAACACAAAAAACTTGATCTAAACACCAGGCGCAGTTACTAAAACCAATAAAAAAATAAATCGGCGAAAAAATCTTTTATTACTTTTTCCTCCATGTTTTTTTCAAATTTACGTAGTCCGTAGTCGAAATTCCCAATAGGATATTTTATCTCCGAAAATGAGGATCGGGTCCCAGGTAGTCACAATTTCCAATTAATTGTTTAACTTTGGATCACTCGGTATTTAATTAATGTTGAAAGAGCTCCGCTCCGAGCAGCGCCTAAAGAATTGACATTCCGTTGTCTCTCTATGCAGCTATGCTTCTGTGGCTATTTGTCGAGCGTCTGTCTCATAGGTCTGTGATGTATGGTTTTTCTTCCAAAATAAAAACTGTTTATGTTTAATATGTTTATGTAGGTATGTTAATAAAACGATTATGCATTTTGTAATAACATCAATATATTCTAGGTGAATTAATTTTGTATATGAAGCACTGTGCTTTAGAAAATTTTCGATTTATTACCTCAAATATGTTTTTAATATGATACCACTTTATTTCCCTATTGCAAGTAAACATCCAATTTGTGGTTTTAAAGGATGAGGCACTAAAATATTAATAGCTGATAAATAAAAAGCTTCCAAGATGTTGGGGAGTCACTTATACGAGAAGCGACCTCTTAAGAAACCAAGAATAGGACCTCCTGATGTTTATCCTCAGGAACCAAAGCAAAAAGAAGATGAGCTTACAAGTATTAACGTTAAACATGGTTTTCCAACCATGAATCATTTGAATGATGAGTTTGGTACAGCTAGAAATTGCAATGTAACACCCAGTAAGGTAAGGAAATCCAATTTTGTTAAAGAATAGCAACTTCTCAAAAAATCCTAAGGTGCTACTACTGAGGATTCAGAACTCACGCAACTTAAAATTATTGTGGCAATTGTGTGATAATAAAAACTTACTTATTTCTCTGTTTTTATTTCTATAAAACTCTTGAAGCGATTTCAAATAGTTTTGGTTTGTATTTGGTTCTTAGATTGGTCTGTCATATTTCTCATATTTGGACTACTGCATTTGAATGACTAATATTTGACATCGGGGCTGCGTTCGAAAACTATGCTCGGACTAGAGTGTGACTCTGGTGAGACCGATCAAGGAGTGGGAGATAGAGCGTTACTCGAGCGTCTTTGATTTCGAACGACGGCTGGAGCGAGTAGCACTCGGCAGCACTTATTAACAGTTTTGGATTTGAATAGGATTAATACTACTTTATTCATGTGTGACTGTACATTTACAATTTACATAAGCCTAATAAAATAAATAAATAAGTACATGAGACTTCGGAAAGTAATGGTGTGAGTTTTAATTATTGAATTGGTGTTGTTTCTAGAAACTATTTAGCCTGCTCGCACACTAGCGTTTTTTGAGCGGAGCGGGTCCGCGCGGAAATTTTTCAACACATTCTTTCTTATGGGAGCTCCTACACTAGCGTTCCCTCCGAAGGGGGGGAAGCGGGCGGTCCGCCTTCGCCCGCTCATGTTGAAATTTCGGCGGGGCGGAGCGGAGCGTATTGCCCGCTCAATAAAGTTTCAACACACGCTTTCTTACCAGTGCTCTTAAGCCCATCATACACCTTAATATTTATAACGCTGTTTATACCGCATTTTATAGTGCTATAAAAATTGCTCGCTATTTCTGCGCACATTTGAAATTAATTCTTTCTGCGCATATATTTTAACCTAGAGGTTTAGATTAATGTTTAGAAACAGTTAATTATTTTTTGATCAGTGTTTATTATAAATAAATAGGATATGAAAAAGTGCAAGTTGCCTCAATTGCAGTAGCTGCAGCTGCTTCAGTGATATTAGTTGGTGCAGTAAGTTTTATCTATAGCAGTAAGGAGAAAACGGTTGTTTAACATCATCTGTCAACACAATGCGCAATATATCTGCGCAGAAATGTTCAAGAAATAGAACCAGTCCTAATTTTTTCAGAAGTTGCGCTATATCCCGCGCATTATATGCCTTACACGATGCAATATGAGATTGCAATAGAAATATAGCGCTATAAATATTAAGGTGTATGATGGGCTTTACACTAGCGGACGAAATCCGCCACAAAATATTGCCACGAGCATCATTCAACTGATGCGTTTCTCAATTCAAAACGCTGCAAAAACGTTAGTGTGCGAGCTAATTTTGAGGCGGAAAAAATGACCCTCTCCGTCCCACTCAAAAAACGCTAGAGTGCGAGCAGGCTTAAAGTCATAAATCTCATTATTTATAAGAAAGTCCTTAATCGCCGATTTGAACTTATTGAATGGCTATTTGGCTAGGTACTGCATTCATTGCTTTCACGGACCAGAGATGGGATTTTGTTTCTATCTTGATATTTATCAAGCGAATTATACATGACACGACTTTTATCATTCCATCCTTGTCATTCAAATGCAAAAATAAGAGTCTGTCCTTGTCATGTCGTATACGATGTTGTGTCGTGTGATTCGAGAATATCCCCCCTCTTGAGTTTTATCAAGCTTGATAAATATCAAGATAGAAACAAAATCCCACTTCAGTATCTAAAACTTTGTTGACATGTTGTTAAACGGAAGCGAGGGATCTTGAGATTTTCTTTGTTATGTGTATTATAGTTATGAGTGTCATTATTGTGTTCCATATCTGTATCATTGCAGTAGGCATACTTGAGACATTTATAAAGAAGTAATGGTTGGTGCAAAGTTAGTAAAGTATTCATTTAGCGTATTACTATTCAAGGAAGAACTTTGATAATTCATTATTTTGTTGTGCCCTTTAGTTTCATTGTTAATTAGTGTCCATATTGCCTTTTGTTTGTTATCAGCGTTTTTTATAAACTGTTCATTCGACATTTGTTTTGCTAATGCAATTTCTTTGCTGTATTTTTTTCGGTGTTCCTTAATAATTGTCTTAGCTTCTGGTAGATGTTCTGAAATAGTTGCAAGTGCTTCTAGTTCATTCCTCATTTTTTTTAGGTCGTTATTAAACCAGTTTACTAAGTCACCATTCCTTTTGTTAATTTTTTTCAATTTTAGGGGAAAGCATTCTTCAAATAATTCTATTATTTAATTGTGGAAGTTCGTATAGTTCTTCTGTGCTGTACCATTTTTACAGTAGGACCAGGTTTTCATATCTAGGAGTTGTAGGAATTTTGTTATGTTTCTGTCAGAGTACGTTCTTGTAGTATATGATATTCTATTGTAGTTCCTGTAAGGTTGGTTGGGTATTTGAACAGTTAGGGTTTGCCCCTTATGATCAGAGATACCATGCTGTATAGTTTTGGGGTTGTTAACCTCTATATTGTTTGAGGTGAATATATTGTCAATACATGTCGCAGATTGGTTGGTAACTCTACTGGGTTCAACAAAGTTTTGTTCTAACCCGCAGAAGACCATAATTGTCAAGAATTCATTCGATGTTTTGTCTATGTTCAATAGGTTAATATTAAAATCTCCGCCTATGATTAGGGAGTGGTTTGTGTAAAATTTATTGCATTTTTCAAGGAGTTCTTCTGTTCTTGCCAAAAAACTCCCAATTTCTTCACTTCTGGGATTTCCGTTCCACTTATTTCAAATATTTTCTCTGTCTTGAGTTCCTGTAAGAACGATATAGGCTTGCACTTAAGTGGATCCTTGACCATAATTACCGATCCTCCATGTGAGTTTGCTTCTCTACAAAAGGAGTCTACCAAAACAAAATCTTTGATTCTCAGGATTTCCATTTCTTCTTTTCTCAACCAATGTTCGGTCATTTTGATGAAATCTATGTTTTTTAGTTTTTCAAGCTCACCTCTTTTATTACGAATGGACTGGATGTTTATGTTTAAAATGGAAATGTTTTTGCTGCTGCATATTGAAAATACTTTGAATGTTAAGGTGTGGGACAGTAGGGAAGCATGGTTTGTTAGTTTTGCATCTTCCTTGAATAGTACCTTGTTCAGTTGTGGGTATAATTGGTGGACCTACATTCGGCTCTACGTCGATTATAAATTCTCTTGTGGCTGAAGAATCGAAAAAGGCTTATCTCTGTTCCTGCAGCCCATAGGTCAGGATTAATTATCTCTGTTTTGTAGTCCTTATAGACTCCTACTTTAAAACACCTATATTTTTCTGTTGTAATTGAGTTTTCACGATCAATAATCTCTATTATGTGTTCAATGTTCTGAAAATTATTTTTTAGGAATTCTGCTAACTTTACTTCTGTATATGTAGGTTTAAATTTACCTATGTGAAACCAAGTTTTGTTGTTTGCATTGTATATCATGTCTGAATTCAGTTTATCATTATTTCCTATTATTTTAGAGTTAGGGTATTGAGTTTGGTTTTTTTTATTTTATTTGTCATTTCTTCAAGAGAAGTTGTATTTTTGGCTGTTTGGATGGCATCGTTATTAGTTTCATCAATGGAGTCTTCATGATTAGCTAAATTTATGATGTCGGTCATTTTATTGATGCAATCAGTACGGTTAATCGCATTAACATTATCAGTTTTCTCATAGGGGTTAGCATTAGTTATCATATTAGTTTGTTGTAGTCTTAGCTTTAGTAGCTCAATTAGCTCATTTTTAGTTGCAATTAAGTCATTTTTGGTATTGATTGTTTCATTTTTACTATTTATTATGCCAGTATATACTTGATGTGTTAATTTTTCTGGCTCCAACATAATATTTACAAATTCAGATTCTCTTGGGTTTTTAATTTTAAGTTGTCTTGCATTGTGCTTCACATTTTTCTTTTAATTGTTTATTTTCTTCTACTAGGTCATTTAGTTGTCGCATGATCTTATCATTAATAACTTTTGCTTCTGTTAAGGTCTTTAATTCCTCAGTTAGCGTTTCTATTTGTTGCTTAAGGTCCTCATTTTCTTTTAGAATTTTATTATTTTCCAATACCATTTCTCCATTCATAATTTTTACTTCAGCTAGCTAGTTCCTTGGTTGATGTTTCTACCATAGCTAAGTTTCTACTTGTTGTTTCAGTTCTTCGTTTACTGTGATCCATTATCTTTCTATCTTGGATCAGTTTGGGGTTATTGCTCTCTTTTTCCTTACAATTTTTGCATTTTACGCAACCATCTTCTGATTTTAAGTCACCCTTTCGGCCAAAGCAGCTTATATGATAAGGACCGCCACAGGATATGCACACGACTATACTGCTGTATTTTTTCTTGCAACAACGTAGCATTGGTTTGTTATTGGTTCCGTAGTGCATTCCTGGTTATCAGTTTCATCCTCAGATTCCATTTTAACAATTTTATATAATTTTTGTGTCCGCAGACTTAGTTTTTAAAGCACACGTCTTGGGGTGGTCGTTAGCACAGTTTTAGGTTAAGCACCTTTATTTTCATTATTTTGTCTTTTAGAAACGGTTCTTTTAACGAGATAATAATTATTGGGGCTATTTAAGGTTATTTTAATAGATTCCCCTTTACTTTGCCCTATAATTTCATTTAATTGCTTATGCAGTTTAACGAGTATGAAATCGCGATAACGTCACTACTTAATCAATGGAAACAAAACAAAATATATAAGCAAGGTTATATTTTAATATAATAAGAAACATTAAAAATGGAACAAAGAAATCGAGTAATAATTGCACTAGCTAATAACTTGTCCTCTGAATTATTATCGCCATGTTTAGAACACTCGGACAACGAAAATAATTGGAAGAATTATTTGTTGCAATATTGGAAGCTACAAAAAATTCTAGAAAGTGCAATGTAACATGAATGAAACAATATAATGAAACTGTTATTCCAAATTATACTGGAAGGCAGTTTCAAATGCATTTTTGAATGACCAATTGTTGCGAGTGGGTCTTTACACCGTAGTATAGGTCAAAAACACTCTTTAAAAAATTACTGATGGATTATAGGATAAAGATTATTTTGTAAAAGAAAATAATTGTTATTTTCTAAAATAAGTGTATTTTGTACAAACTATTGAGTTATTATGACATTTTTTATATCTTTTTTTTTAAGATAACTAGATTATTATAACAAACAACAAAACTTATCGCAAATTACCAACAAACAATAAAATAACCATTTTCGGCGGAAACATACTCCCGGCCTTGAAAATGAAAGTTTTCAAAAAATTATTCACAGTTCTGAGATGTAGGCAACGGACAAATCTTGGTGGCCGCACGTTTTATAACACCAGTGTTGATTTTGATGGAAACTACTCTAACAACTTCATCTTTTCCTTTAAAAACCTCGATGATTCGTCCCAATTTCCAAAATAGAGGAGGGAGATTATCATCCTTTATTAAAACCAAATCCCCGATTTTGATGATCTTGCTGGACCTGTTCCACTTCTTTCTTTGTTGAAGTTCACATAAATATTCCTTTGACCATCTTATCCAAAAATCTTGACGAAGTTTTTGCAAATGCTGGTATGTACTTAACCGATTCTCAGGAATTGAAGATAAATTCATTTCCGGTAATGCATTTTGATGACGCCCAAGAAGAAAATGCGAAGGAGTTAAAGGATTCAAATCTGAAGGATCCATAGAAAGTGGACCAATGGGTCTAGAATTTAATATTGCCTCTATTTGCACCAGAACAGAATTTAAATCTTCATAAGTAAGTAAACAATTACCTATTACGCGTTTCATATGAAATTTCATTGAACGTACTCCTGCTTCCCAAAGACCTCCAAAATGAGGTGCTTGAGGAGGTATATAATGCCATTTAATATCTAACTTTGATATTTCGTTTTGAAAATTTAACTGGTTAGTTTTTAAAAATGTTATTAATTCGCGCATTTCGTTATTTGCCCCTACAAATGTGGTACCATTATCAGAAAATATTTCAGCAGGGAGACCCCTTCTTGAGATAAATCTTTTTAATGCAGATATGAAACAATCTGTGGTTAAATTTGAAACAAGTTCAATATGAATTGCACGAGTATTAAAACAGACAATTAAACAAGCATATGCCTTGCTAAGTTTACACCCACGTCCCTTTCTATCTTTGACTTGAAATGGGCCTGCATAATCTATTCCGCAAATAGTAAAAGGTAAATTTGGAATTAACCTCTTTTTTGGTAAATTACCCATAAATTGATCAATTGAAATTGGCTTGGCCTTAAAACATTTAATACATTCATGACATGTTCTTCTAGCAAGATCTCTTCCGCCAATAGGCCAAAATAATTCACGAATATTTGAAAGAAGCAACTGAGGACCAGCGTGCATATATTTCTTATGATAATAATTAAAAAGTATTTTGATAAACCCTTGTTTAGCATCAATTACTATTGGATGCTTTTTATTAAAAGGCAAATCGGCATTTTCTAGCCTACCACCTACGCGAATTAAACCAAGATCGTCAATAAAAGGATTTAATTTGGCAATTTTACTCGAATGATGTACTATTTTCCTTCTTTTGAGAAATTTGTATTCCGCATTAAAAGAAATTTTTTGATGCATTTTAAATAATTGATTAGTAGCATCTCTAAGTTCAATTACCGATATTGGCCCTAAAATGCGATTCTGCTTTGGGATTTTACAATTATGTAAGAATCTCTTCATAAAAGAGAATACCCTTTGCAATTTAATAAAAGAGGAATATTTATTGAGAAGACTGATTTCGAAAGTATAACTGATGGATGCGATCAATACTGTATTTGTTTTCATCTCAGGTAAATCATTTGGAATCTGAGATCTGAGAAAAGTTGGCCATTTTGATGTATCTGACATTAACCACGATGGACCATTCCACCATAAGAGGCTATCAACTAACACCTTAGCAGTCACACCCCTGGAAATTAAATCCGCAGGATTATCGTTGGACCTGACGTGTCCCCATTTGCAATTGGTTGTCAAGTTTTGAATTTCCGCTATTCTATTACCCACAAATTGTTTTAAGCTAGAAGGATTTGACCTTAACCAATATAAAACGATTGATGAATCTGTCCATAAATAACAATTATTAATTAAATTATTCAAACTTAAAGATTTAATTACTTTGTTTACCAATCTTGAAAGGACTAAAGATGCACACAATTCAAGGCGAGGAATACTTGTGGATTTTATTGGTGCCACCCTAGATTTTGCACATAAAAGCTTTATGTTTGATTTACCCTGATCATTAATGCTCTGTATATAAATACAGGCTCCATAAGCTGTAGTGGAGGCATCAGAAAAACCGTGAATATTTATTGCAACAGTATTTTTTAACAAGACATGCCTAGGAATCTGGAAAGAATTTAATGACATGAGATTGGAAATAAAATCTACCCAATTTTTCCTTATATTACAAGAAACAGGTTCATCCCAAGACAATTTCTCCAACCAAAGTTGTTGCAATAAAACCTTACTCACAATTATAACAGGACCAAGTAACCCTAATGGATCAAATATTTGTGAAATTGTAGATAATATAGTTCTTTTGCAAATTTCTGTTGGTAAATTTATTTCAGGTATTTTGTATTGTATAACGTCTTCACCGGGATTCCAATATACCCCAAGAGTTTTAGCGCATTCACCAAAATTTATGGGCATTATTTTTATACTATCATTGCTATTTGAAAATATTTTAATTACTTCGGGATCATTAGAAATCCATTTGCGTAAATCAAAACAACCTTGACTTAAAACATCAGAAATTTGTTGAATTAAAAAAATAGCATGAGATGATGATTCCGATCCAGAAAGTAAATCATCCACATAAAAATCTCTTTTTATTATTTCCGAAACTTCAGGAAATTTATCTTGATTCTCCTTAGCCAATTGATGAAGACATCTAATTGCTAGAAATGAAGCTGAAGCCGTACCATAAGTAACTGTATTTAATTCGTACGTTTCGAGAGGATGTGATTGATCTGCACGCCAAAGAATGCACTGCATATGACGTTGCTCTGGATTAATTAATACCTGTCTATACATTTTTCCAATGTCAGCTGAAAACGCTATTAAATGACGTCTAAATCGTAACAAAATTGAAAAAATATCTTCTTGAATGATAGGACCAACTGATTGAATATCATTCAAAGAAACTCCAGTTGAAGTGGTGCATGATGCATCAAAAACTACACGTAATTTGGTAGTGATACTACATTCTTTTAAGACACCATGATGAGGCAAATAATAAATATCTTTTATGAATTCTGGATTTTTTAATTTAGTCATATGATTTAGATTTTTATATTCCTCCATAAATTCAATATACATATGCTTTAATCTTGAATTTGAATGAAATCTTCTTTCCATGGAATAAAATCTATTAATTGCTTGAGTTTTGGAATGACCTAACTTAGATACATCGTCCTTTAATGGAATTGAAACGATGAATCTACCTGAAATGTCCCTTCTTGTGCTAGCAATAAAATGTTGCTCACAATCATCAAAAAGAATTGTCTGAGGTGACACTTCCTCTATTTCCCAAAATTTCATTAATTGATCTTGAACAGTATCAGTAGAAAAATTACAAATAGTCATATGGATTCGAGTAGAAGGTATTGAACCAGATATCACCCAACCAAGCTTAGTTTTTTGTAAAATTGGTAAACTGCAACCCAATTCGATTTTACCAGAGATTATAAGATGCCAAAATATTTCAACACCTATTAACATGTCAATTTGTGAAGGTTTGTAAAATTCAGGATCTGCTAAAGCAACATGATTTGGAATATTTAATCTTGTAGAATTAAATATGACATTTGGAAGATCATCAGATATTTTAGGAATAACTATACAAGACATATTAAACGAAAAATCATCTTGAAGCGACGTAACTTCGACTTCACATTTTGTTTTGAAATTAGTTCTAATTTGATTAATTCCAACAACATTGATGTTAACGGGATCTTGTTTTAAACCTAATTTAGTAACAAATTCCGCAGTAATAAAATTGGATTGTGATCCAGAATCCAAGAGAACCCTACACGATTCAAGATATCCATTTTTATTCGCCACAAGAACTATTGCAGTTGATAATAGCATTTGATTTTGAATATTAGAAGTCGAATTTGATAAAACCCTTTGTATGCCTTCTTTATCATTTGTAGATACCTCATTAATTGAAGTTTCAGAAATACGTTTTGGCTTGGGTTTATCAAAATGTAACAATGTATGATGCCTTTGGTTACAAAATTTACATAATTTTGATTTACAATCGCGATTAGAATGATTTTGATAAAGACAATTCGTACAGAGCTTAAGTACCTTTACTCTATTGTACCTTTGTTTTGAATTTAATTTAAGAAACTCAGGACAAATATAAATTTTATGTGCACCATTGCAATGCAAACAATTTTCAGATGTCGATATGAATGTATTAGATGTTTGGAATTTCTTATTTTTAAATGATTGGTGCTTTTCAGAAGTAGAGGAACCATCAGAAAAATTATTTTTTGGTAAGGATTGTATTTTAAGAAGCATATTAGCCTTATCCTTTAAAAAATTAATAAATTCATCTAAGGTCGGATATTCCCCTGTTTTTTTAAAGCTCTCCCATTCACGAAGAGTTATTGCATCTAACTTGGACTTAGTAAGATGTATGATCATAAAATCCCAACTCTCTATAGGCAATTTTAATATTTTTAATGATTTTAAATTATTTTGAATAATTCGTACCAATGCACGAATTTCAAAAGACGATTCTTGTGTAATTGTTTTTACATTAAGTATTTTATCAAAATGATTTTGTGCTAAAATTTCCTTATTTTCAAAATTTTCGCACAATGTATTCCATGCTTCCTCATAATTATCTGAACTTGTTTCAATATTATCCAGCAATTCTAAAGCGATTCCCGTTAAAGAAGTTTTTAGATAATGTAATTTTTGAAGATTTGTCATACGCTCGTTGTTATGAACTAAACTCGAAAAAAGATCACGAAATGATAAAAAATTATCAAAATCCCCATTAAATTGAGGTAAACGTATCTCAGGAAATTTGACTGATTGGGAAGCATTAATGTCAAACTCCTTCGAAATGGTATCACTTTTGTTAACAACTTCCAAAATACTAGAATTTAAAATTGTAGTTTTGGAAGCATTTTTTATTAATACATCTGCTTGAGCAATAGCTTCATAATATTGATTTTCAAATAATTCCCTTTCGGAATTTTCAATATCATAATTTTCATTTGAATCTATTAGAAGATCAATTTCTTCTTGAATACTGTTAAATTGTTCAAAAACGACATTTAAATTTAAAAGTCGCGTTTTTAGTTGTGATAAATCATTTTCTGACAATTCGATTGTGTCAATTTCAGAAGCATTAAATTTTATTAAAAAATTTATGAATCGCGTTAATTCACCTTTTTTAACTCCACGTTTTCCCTTTAATACCTTTAATTTTTCGGCATTACTCATATTTAATTTAATTTAATGTAAGTGGTACAAATAATAAGCAATATCAAATTAAAAACTATTTTGGTGCTCACATGGAAAATATTCGATGAACTGACGACTGTTGAATCTTGAAGAATTGTTTTCTGGACTAGCAGTAACAAATCCTCTTCTGGACATGCAGATTGGCTTGTTTATTGATGATGAACCATATAATCTTTATCCAAATCCGGTTCGAAGGACCAAATGTTGCGAGTGGGTCTTTACACCGTAGTATAGGTCAAAAACACTCTTTAAAAAATTACTGATGGATTATAGGATAAAGATTATTTTGTAAAAGAAAATAATTGTTATTTTCTAAAATAAGTGTATTTTGTACAAACTATTGAGTTATTATGACATTTTTTATATCTTTTTTTTTAAGATAACTAGATTATTATAACAAACAACAAAACTTATCGCAAATTACCAACAAACAATAAAATAACCATTTTCGGCGGAAACACCAATGAAGCTTTTGAAGCTCTTGCCTTTCGGTTAATAAAATTTTTGACACTCGTTTTTCATTATAGCGTATGTCGAGTAAATAAATATTTACCATGTTTTTCGAAGAGCGACTAGAGCGATGCTCCAGAGTGTTTCCGAACGTTAATTGGCGTTTGATAGACTGTACGCTCGAAAGTTTTCGAACGGCCAATAGAGTGATTATTGCTCCAGACCGAGCGCCGTTTTCGAACGCAGCCCAGAGATCGTTTGGTTAAAGCCAATTTAAGATTTTTTAACCGAAATATGAATAGTGTTCAAGAACAAGTTTCCCTCTTTGGTTATCCGCACCACCTTTCTATCTGAAATTGAATGGGGAGATAAGAGTTATTAAACTACCGTAAACTAAGGTAACTTTGGCCCAAGTTTTAGAAAAACATAAGCTGCAATTCTGTGTAAAACTAAGTCCTTACAGGAAATATCTGTAAGGTTTGTTACATGGGTTGTTAGTTATCATTTAGTATTCTGATTCTAACTGAAAAAAAAATACCTAGATTATAATTTAACAATTAAAGTGGGTAACTAACAGTAGATCAAACAATTTTTTTCCAAAATTTGGGCCAAAGTTACCTCAGTGTATGGTGATGTCAAATTTTTGGTTAACCACTAACCAACCAGAAAAGCCATTCGAAATCACTTTTGGTAATTTTCATTTTAGGAATGTAAAAAACAACTTAGATTGTACAAATTCAACTTACAAAGTTTTGGTTTTAAATTAATTCAAATCAAATCATTTATTTCAATTCAATTCCTAATAATCATAGATTTAATATTTTCTCAACGTGATGATCTACGGGTTTGTCCAGCACTTGAGGTATTGTTGCCAAATAGTTATCACCATTTCGCTTACCATTTAAATATGTATTCCTCCATGAATAGAATGGAAGAGCCAGAATTATATTAAGATTTTTTTAAACCTAATTATTATGGTATTTGTGATTATTTGGCGTCAATAGATTGGGAACAAGCTCTAAGAATAGAATCGGTAGGGAACGGGAAGCAAACAGTGTGTTGTAGTCAGACAAGGGTGTCTAACAACCTGGAAAACAGGGAAAACCTGGATTTGTCAGGGATTTTGAAAATTCTGGAAAATTCAGGGAAATGTCAGTGAATTTTTTTTTTTTAACCTGGAAATTTAAAATTTTTCTTAATACAGTTGAACTTCCCTATAACGAACTTCCATATAACGAATTTTTCTATATAACAAATTTTTTTTGAGAATCTTCACCTTGAAGGTGTTTTTAATGTATTTTTTACTCCTTATAACGAATTAATGTTTCCGTATAACGAATTTTTTTACGTAAATATTAGAATCTTTCATAAATTTTAGTCAATGGGTGGCTAATTTTAAAAATTTCGGAGGATTTTATATTAGCTTAGTGTAAAGAATAATAGAAAATTAGGTAGGTAACTAGAATTTTTAGAAATGAACGTAAATTCCGAGATTTGTCGAGTCTTTTTATAAGGTTTATTTATAAGTTATATCTCTGACTTGGAGCAAATTTAGTTTTTGTAAAACATGCGTATTAAAAACCACGCCTTTTCATATTTTTAGTTAAAATAAAGAGCTATAAAGTAAATAACAAATTTTTTATATCAAAATTACCGGGAAAATTACGAATTTCTATATAGCGAATTTTCTATATAACGAATTTTTTTAAGGTTCCCGTGATGAAACGTTATATGGAAGATCGACTGTATTTCCATTATTTTTCATTTCTTTCTTATAATTTTATCACCGATGCGCCAACCGCGGTGTGTTCTTGTGGGTTATGTTGGGTTAGTTTGAAAATTTTCAAATGTTTAGCTTAAAAACAATTTTTTTCTTGTTGAAACTAGTCAGATTAAACAAGGTGTTATTATTCGTAATACAGTTGAACTTCCCTACAACGAACTTCCATATAACGAATTTTTTTTGAGAATCTTCACCTTGAAGGCGTTTTTAATGTATTTTTTACTCCTTATAACGAATTAAAGTTTCCGTACACCGAATTTCTTTTTACGTAAATATTAGAACCTTTCAAAAATTTTAGTCAATGGGTGGCTAATTTTTAAAAATTCGGAGAATTTCATATTAGATTAGTGTAAAGAATAATAGAAAATCAGGTACGTAATTAGAATTTTTAGAAATAAACGTAAATTCCGAGATTTGTCGAGTATTTTTATAAGGTTTACTTATAAATTATACTTCCAACTTGGAGCAAATTTAGTTTTTGTAAAACATGCGCATTAAAAACAACGCCTTTTCATATTTTTAGTTAAAATAAAGATCTATAAAGTACATGAAATCTTCGGATGTCCATTTTGAAGAGAGAGGTATTTTATGGTGTTTAGAAAAATAGTATACTTTTTCTCTTCGAATTCGAAGAGAAAAAGTATACTATTTTTCTAAACACCATCTATAAAGTAAATAAAAAATTTTTTATATCAAAATTACGAATTTCTGTATAGCGAATTTTCTATATAACGAATTTTTTTACGAATTTCTGTATAGCGAATTTTCTATATAACGAATTTTTTTAAGGTTCCCGTGATGAAACGTTATATAGAAGTTTGACTGTAATTTCAAAAATATTATTTTTCTTTCTTTAACACATAGAGGATAAAACATCAATCTGGAATTTAAAAAAAAGTTTTCTGGAATACCTGGAAAGGTCAGGGAATTTTGCATTTTAAATAGTAGAAGCGGTGGCGACACTAAGTCTAGTGTGATAAAACTTTTCAAGGTCGTACATATAATTCGTTACGTCATTGAGTGGAGAACACAAAATGGCACTGCTGCCACGTGTTGACCGAACGCCACTATAAAAAATTTTTTTTCAAAATTTTAATTTTTTTTTTAATATCTAGTATCATAAAATTTCAGGATACTGATTATTCCTCGCGACAGGGGAGGGTTAGGGCTACAAAAAAATGCCCCCAAACCTGACAGGAACCGAGGCAGCAACCGAAAAGTGGGAATCATTTTCAAAAAAAAGCAACCACTTTTACGAGACGTCAGTAAAAGTGGTTGCCAATTTTTGAAAATTGACAATTTGTGGGATATCTTATTTTCCTGCTGCCACTGATAAGCGTTCTCGCGGAGACTGGCAGCACCGTACTTTTTTATAGCCCTAACCCTCCCCTGTCGCGAGGAGAAATCAGAATCCTGAAGTTTTATGATACTATATACAGGGTGTTTATAAATACGTGTCCACAAATTATAGGACGCATTCTTGGTAAAATTTGAAAGTTAAAATCCTAATACACAAATGTTGTATTCATCGCCGTTTGCCTGCAAGAGGTCTTTAAAGTAGCAAATATCGACTATTAAAATTGCCTTATAATTTAAAGATTATTACATCAAATGCATGCTTTATGCCTTCAAGAATTAAATGATAATGTGTTATTACTACTACAGTGTTTTTAACGCGTAATAATGAATCTTCTTTAAAAAAAAATCAATTTATTTTAAATAAATTAAACATGGCAACAGTGTTAAAAATTAAAAAAAAAAATGATTAAAAACGTCAGTGTCAATATTAATTTAAATAGTTTTTTGTGTTTTCGATATTTATTAAAATGGATAACTCTTTCAATGAATACGCTGACATGGTCGCTGTGAAGGAAATGCTCAATTGGCAAAAGAGAATTACCAAATAACTTATCCCAATCGGCGACATCCCTGCGATAAGACGTTTCAGTGGCTTGACCAGCGGATTCGAGAAACGGGTCAGGTTGTTCCCCAACACCAGAATGGTGGAAGGCCGAGACATCGACGCACTGTAAAGTTGCTCCCAGCTAGAAGTAGGACAAAGAATACGCGATCGTGATTACTTTTATCCTACTTCCAGCTGGTACCAACTGTACAATTAGAAGAACATATTTTGGAGGCTGTTAATGAGGATCCTAATCGAAGTACTCGGGAAATTTCTAGAGAACTTAACATTCGTAGCCATACAACTGTTCAACCAGTTCTTACAGAAAATAATTTATATCCTTACCATTATACAAAGGTACAACCCCTATATGAAGGAGATAAAGCCAAAAGAATAACATTTTGCCAGCAAACTCGCCGTCGTATACAAAACGACATTAACATTTACGACGAATTTGTGGAGTGACGAATGTACATTCACAAGGGATGGTATTTTTAACAGTCACAATGGGCTGAAAAAAATCCAAAGTTAAGTCGTGAATTTGCACACCAGCGGAGGTTTTCCATTAACGTATGGTTGGGTATTGTTAATAACTCTGTTGTTGGACCAGTATTTCTTCCAAATAGATTAAATGCGGAAGCATATTTGGATGTTTTGGAAATAGTTTTTGATAACTTAGATTTGCTAACTATGGTCCGATTCCATGGCCTCCGAGATCGCCTGATTTTAACCCACTAGATTTTTTTTGTTTGGGGGTTATTTAAAGGAAATTGTGTATGCCTCACCTCCACAAAATAATCAAGAACTTAGGAAAAGAATATAAACTGCTGTCCTTTTAATAACTCCGGAACAATTGGAAAAAGTATTAACTTGTTTACCAACTCGCTTGCAGCATTGCTTAGATGCCAACGGTGGACAATTTGAACATTTTTGTTAAATTTTCATTTTCGCCAGTCTTTTAGGTATTCTGCTAAACTTAAACTTAAAAGAATGTATTTTTGTACTTGTATTTATTAAATAAATTTGATTTATTCTATCATTATTATTGGTAAGAATTTCAAGAATTTAAAAAATCACATCTCGTTTTCTCTGTTGATATGTTTTTTTTATTGGCTCATATAAAATAAAGTAAATCTAGTCTTCTTATTATTTTACAATGTTGCAATTTATAAATTTCTTTTAAACAGCTCCTGAAGATTTTTGGAGCCCAATACAATATTTTTGTATTAAGATTTTAACTTTCAAATTTTACCAAGAATACGTCCTATAATTTGTGGACACGTATTTATAAACACCCTGTATTAAAAAAAATAAAAATTTTGAAAAAAAAAATTTTATAGTGGCATTCGGTCAACACGTGGCAGCAGTGCCATTTTGTGTTTCCCCCTCAATGACGTAACGAATTATATGTACGACCTTGAAAAGTTTTATGACAGTCAGAAATAATTTTTTTAAAAATTAAAAAAAAACATAGGAGTTAAATTTATTCATCATGACTGGAAAGACAATAACAACACTTTAAAAACATACGTCACAATTAAAATATGTGTTATGGAGATAAAGCCTCCTAGGGTTCTTAAAAGAGCGCACATGGTTATATGTTGTAAATATTTGAAGCAGACCCATAGAAAATAAAACGGTTTTGATCAAGTATATCCGCAGCGACCATTCATAATTAAAAGAATACTTTTTGAACCCTAGGAGGCTTTATCTTCATAACACATTTTAATTGTGACGTATGTTTTTAAAGTGTTGTTATTGTCTTTCCAGTCATGACGAATAATTTTAACTTCTATGTTTTTTTAACTTTTTTAATTTTTTAAAAAATTATTTCTGACTACAACACCCTGTTTGCTTTCCTCCAGTTGATTCCTACTCTTCTCAAATAATTAAAATTGTGACCAGGTCTTCCTGGATTTTAAATTGACCTACTCGTTAAAATTATTTATTTCAAATCATCTATAGTCCCAATTTATCCCGCAATTTATAAATGGTAAACTGATGTATCCTCTGAAGATGGAGTGAGAGCACTTCGAAATGCATTAGGAATAATAAAGTTTTTAAATTGTGTAATAATTTGCGTTTGGTACTTAACCCTTTACGGTCCAATAAAATTTCACAAAGTTGCTCTAGTAGGTCTGAATTAATTTTCGAAAAAATATACATATTTTTTATATTTTATTTACAGTTTATTTCATTATTATTACATTTTAACTATTTTAAGTATTATTTTATGTAATTATCTATATTTTTTTATATAATTTGAATATAATTTGAATATAATTATATAATTTTTTTTATAATTAAAAATATTTTATCGGATATAATCCGACATAGGACCGGAAAGGGTTAAGGCTTTCCCTTCCCTACCGATTCTATTATGGATCACCTAACTCTTGGAAATTTCAATCTTGAAGCTCTAAGAAATTATAAAGGAAATTGGGTTGACAAATCTGTGGAGGTCTTCTATGACTTTCTTTATTATTCGATTGTAAATATTGTTCCTTTTAAAAGAAAAATTTCTCGTAAATGCCCAGAATGGTTCACATCGAAATATTACCATAAAAAAGAAGAAGGCTCACAAATTGTTTATTATTTCTAAAGATGACGAGGATTATAAAAAATTCTCACATCTTGAATATTTACAGAACGTGAAAAGTAATTTTTTTCTAAATCCAACATATTTTTGGAAGTATATCAAGGACAAGAACAAATCGTGTAATATTCCAAGCTCAATGTTCTTGTTCAAGTAGTGGCTTAGATATTGTTAATTTATTTGTAAACTACTTTTCCAATTTTTAAATTTGGTCAAATAAACTGTAACGAAATCCTGAGCAAAATTAAACTAAATTTTCATTGCTAATCATCTCGATATCCCGAAACTTTTCACATTTCATATCATTGTACAAACTATCGTTGTCATGCGCCATTAATATCAACCTTAAAGTGTTTTAATATGCACAATATAGACCCATTTAAATATATGTCAATTAACCAATTTAAGAATAATATTATTTTTGTACTCAATAAACTAAATAGCAATTAATTATATGAATTTATCTATTTTTTCTTAAGTATAGGGAGAGCTCATTTATTTATTAATCTTTACTAATTATGTTATGTTTTGTTCAGTTTAATATTTCTATTGTTGTGTTACAATAATTGAACATGCTGTATATTGAATCTGTATTTTCAAAGGGGTTATCCCGTAAATAAGTATTATTATTATTAATATTTAAAATCAAAAATACATACATGTACATTAATTCAACTCATAAAATTTACGTATACTAAAACTAGAACTAAATAATATAATAAAAACATTAGATGAGATTTGTTATTTGTTAATTTAGAGAAAATTAATTTATTTACTTTTTTTTGCAACAGATTGGATCCTATTTTAATGAAATTATTGCGAAAAAAGAGGAATTGACTACCCTACCAGACTCAGGAAGGAAACGTCAGCAAATTAATACAAAAGATAATTTTTGGCCAGCAACAATAAGGACAAAAAATGCAATAGAAGCTTGGTTTAAAGATTTGGCAGGCAATAAACCATTAATGAGTTTATCGAAAAAAGCACCCAATTTTAATAAGAAAGAGGAAATATTTATGATGCTCTGTGAGTACCAAGTTCCTTCAATGAGAGCAGCTTGGTTTATAAAGTTAAGTTCTGCTTATACTGTGGCAGTATCTGAGGCAAAAATCAAAAAGAGACAACTTCCTGATCCTACTTCAGGTAAAAAAATCAATTATTTTATTTGTTAATTTAGAAATAGATTGTTGTTTAATTGAAGAAAAATTTAAACAAAAATATAAAATTTTTGACCGGGCTGAAGTTATATTTAAATTCATTTATTTGTTCATTCATATTATAGCGTTTTCTGCTTATTGCACTAGTGCGCACCAATGCTGCACTCAGTCGGTTCTTCGTTTTCCGCTTGATTCTTCGGTGTAAACTTTTCCAGTGTTTCTGTTTACACCTAAATAGCACTCAGTGCGCACCAAGTGCAACTTTATCGGCACCGACTCGGCTAGCTGATGTATCAGTTCCAGTGCAAATATGGCGGACCAAATATGTCATTTGGCTATTGTTGTTTCAAGAGTTTAGGTTAGGTTACGTAAAGTTTGCAATTCTATCCTTAGGGGTCCTTACTAAAACTTGCACTGACTGGAATTGGTTTCTTACCTCTATTTATGATGTCTAAATTGTCTAAAGTTGAGATTTGAATCATTCATCTTTTCCTTTAGTAATTACTCTCCCAAATCATCGTCAAGTTCTCATCTTCTCAGCTAAAGGAATTTAGCATTACATGCCTAAAAACGGTCTTTTGCTCAATATTAAGGAATATGGTAGTATTGTATGGTGCCCATTTTATAGGATTCATGTAAATAAATTGGAAAGAGTGCAAACTAAACTGCTTAGGGAAATTGCATTTAGATTGAATGTTAACCATGAATCGATTGATTATAAAATCATTAGAGATGAGTTGTGCATTCACTCTTTAGAAGAGCGGAGAGCAATTCTGGATGCAACATTCGTAGTGAAATTGGTGAAAAACTGCGTGGACTCGCCCGAACTTCTCTCAAAATTGGACTTTCATGTACCTATACATAATAACAGATCAAATTTGGTATTTTATAGTAAGAGTCGGACTCGCAATTACATGTACAATTGTTGATATATTTCATTCATCGTTAAACTGTTCAGTCCAATACCTTTGGTATAATTTCATTTGATTGGTGAAAATAACTTTCTATATTTGTTATGTATTTAAATTTTTATTATTAATTGTTAAAGATGTTGATGCAACTTATTTATGTATTTTTTTTTAAATGGCTAAACTGGCCGTAAATAAATAATTATTATTATTATCTTAGATGTCTAAATTGTTAGCGCAAAGATCTAAGAGATCCTTACCTCTTTTATTGATGTCAGTGCTCCCCCATATGGAGTGGTGAGCATTGGCATCACACCTCAAAATCGGTGTTTCGCCCCTCTGTGGCAACAGTTTACAATTTTGTCCAGAATGAACTTCTGAACGGCCTTGATCTGGGGCCTGTATGAAGCTCTGTTACCAGCCTCATTTTTTGCCTGCTTAGGCTCTATGTCCTTTGGCGTGCCGGCATCGGATCTGGTTCTTTTAGGCCCTTGTTCGGCCTTTAACGGCTCCATAGGTTTTAAGGCCATCTGTTATGTCTCATCTAATGGAACGCGCTTGGATATAAGGAACTTCAACCTCTTGCGGGCTGGTCCACTCATTTTGAACCTATCCTGTGAAAGGGTCAAGTTGGATAAGGTCCTGTGTCTTGTTGACCTCTTCGTCGCTACTATTAGAAGCTGGTTGACACTATTTTTTATTAATCTGGTCCATAGCAAGTCCCACGAGTAGCTAGGGAACTAGAAGGTCACCTACAACAGAGCCCTGCATGTTGCAGGAAGGTTAATTGAAACCGGAGGTCACCTAGTATCCGGAGTTTGCATATTTAAGACTAATCTTCTCACTAGCCATGCAAACATCAGCATCTGCTGTTCCATCTTATCTTAAGGGAAAGTTTTAGGGAGCCTTCCAAGCACATGGCCCGGTTGATGAAGCCATGTGCTGATCGTGAGACATGTCCATGAACATCAGCAGGCAGGGTGTAGGAGGCTGTAGGGTGATAGACTCACAACAGCCTGCCATCGTTTCCCTTAAATAAGTCCTTAGCCACGACACGACACCTGAGCAGGGAAGTTATAGTTTTAGTTGAGTTTACGTTCTGACGTATGACTGTATAGCCCAGCCTACTACCGCAGTTGACTGGGACCCCCTATCCGCTACCTAGGGATGCATCCAGGAGGTGCTCAACATATTCCGAATTGATGGACCCTTAGCTATTGAGTTTTTTTTGGCAATTTCTAACCCTGAAGATTCTATGTGAGATATCTACCATGAACTGGAAACCCTTTATTTGGTTACATATTGTTAATACTAAATATTTTATCCTAAGTAAAACTATACAGATAAGAAGTTTTATTTCAAAATTAGACCAAGAATAAAAAAATAAAATAATACCGCTATTTTTCAGGTATTATTTTTTTAAACGAAAACAAAAATGTAAGAATGCAATTTTTTTATATTTTGTTAACCACTTAATGCACCGATTAAAAATCAAAAAATGGTTGTTTTTTTACTAATTATCAGGGCCGAACCGATACATGAGGCCCAGAGACCTCTGCCTCAGGCGCCAAATTGACTAGGCGCTAAAATCGACAAATCTAAATTACTTAATAAAAATATAAAAATAATAAAATGTAAGAAAGTTTATGCAAATTTAAAAGGTAAAACTATTATAATGGCTAGTGTTACTTTTTACTAATCTTCAAGACCGTGTGGTGTTTTTAACAAATTAGAACGTAAATAAAAAATACAAAATTATCAGAATAACAGTAGACAGCTAGGGTCGAATTTGAGAGTACTTTCTTTTTCAATAAATTATTATATTTTTAAAATTTACTTAAAAGAAACTGTTTATTATGCAATAAAAAGTTTGTACTACTTATATTAGTAAAACAGTATTTGGATTAAATGGCGAAACTAAACTTGGGTAAATTAAGTACTTGTCTGGCTCCCAAAAAATTTGGAAGACCCTAAACAAGATTAATTTTTTAGGTTACATATTTACATTTTTTTTAGATATTCAATAAGTAGGAAAACCCAGGGTTGCATTTCACATTGGGCAAAGGCACTTGCCTAGGGCCCAAAAATTTGGGGACCCCAATTCGAGAGTAATTTTCTTTAATAATTTATTTATTTAAATATTTACAAAAACCGTTTTTTATAGAATAAAAGTTTTTGTATACCAAATAAAATTAAAAAGGTAAAAGTTCTTTATCAGTTGCTGATATTTTTTCCGATTTTTTGTTTGTTCTACTACAAATAGGCTAAAAACAGTATTTCGATTAAATGGCGAATGAGTCGCCAAAACTAAGCCAAATTTTGGTAAAAATTACTTGTCTGGCGAACCAAAAAATTTAGGGGTCCCTAAAAAAGATTAAATTTTGTGTGACATTTTTTTAGATATTCAATAAAAATAATGAATTTAATAATAAGATATTCATTCAGCGCTGAACTTATTCCCATCGCCCAATTTAGGTACCTTTTATCGCTTGTGGTTTTTGGGTTTTTAGAATCTAGAAAATCTTTTCTTTCGAAATTTTTGAGAAATTTTGTAGAATTTTTAAAGGAAAATGTTACTATTATAACAAAATTTTAAATAAGTGTTTTTTATTTTTTTTTAGTAAAAAATATACTTTAAGATTAATATTTAAAAAACCAATGACCTTGAAGATTTCAAAATATTTCGTCTGCAGCGCTTTTTAATGCAGAGGAAGAAGAGTATTAAAAACGTGTTGGTGTTTATTTAAAATTAAGTTTGTGGAAAAAACACAAATATTTTTCTATTTTAAAGGACGTTATCAGGTTTTGGGAGAATTTTGTACAAGAATGAAACTTATGCCACATATAAATAAGAAATAAATATACAATAGTGTAAAATATTTCGGTCGTTAGGAGACCGCGTTCGCCAAAAAACGCAATTGAAATTAATGAATTTTTGCACAATTAGACAACGATGCTGGTGTTTTCCTCAGTGTTTCTAACAAACAAAGTAGTTTGGTTGCCTATGCCATTTATTTACTATGGTTTATTGACTTTAATAGTATAATAATTATACAATTAAGTACATATTTGTTATGACTTGATTAGAAATTAATTTTTAAGTATTTATTTTATTCAAATAAACCTATAATTTAAGAATATATTTTTTACAATTAAACAATTTTTACACAGTTGTCGTTTTTTTGCAATTTTTAAAATATTTGATAAAAAATGACTTTTCCAGTTCCCTGGAACTCTGAAACTTTTACTGTAAATTCAATGGCTATAGTTTTAATAGTTGTTATAAGATTTGTAATATTAAGGGGTCAATTAAAAATAACATATCTTTTACAGGTTATCGTAAGACTTTATTGCACAATCAGGCAAATTGAAATTTTTACCTCTCAAACGAAACGTCCAAATTAAATGCACAATAATTATTAGTAAAAAGTAGAACCGATAAGGGGCCTCCTTCTATTTTTGTAGGACACACCCTCTGGCACTTCTAAGCACCTTCTATCAAGTAGGCAAGATACTATTTACGTCATTCGGCAAGTTATTTCTCCTTTGCTAGAATGTTCCATTCCAGTATGTTACATGAGCGCGTACCGGATTTCTTTTTATGTGCGCCGGTTTAAGCTGTTTTTATTAATAAACGTACAAACGCAAGAAATGTGTGCGCATGACAATAACACCCAATGTGGGAAACATTTCAATCCAGTGTGAGTCACAGTGAGTCAGTCGCCAGATACCTTTGTAAAGCGCGTACGAATTTGTTAGCCCGGGCATTACATCTTGTTTGTAACAGTAACCATTGTCCTAAAGTGCCTTATAATAAAGGTCATTTATATCTACCATCAGGTTAATCCTTTTGGCGATTGTATTCGATTATTAACCACAAGGAAAACACCCTATTAGTTTTAACTGTCATTTGCTTTCAATTTAAACGTAAATGAAAGGTAATTAAAATTTATCTGACAGTACTTGTCAAAATTTGAATTTTAAAATCCGCTGTTGTCGTGTTAATAAATATTTTTTTAAATAATGTAAAATCTCATAAATGTTTTTATAATTCATATTTATTGAAGAAATTGGAAATATAATTAATATTGGGGGTATTTTAGTTAATTTTTGTAGGTTTAACTTATTTTTCATGTTTGCCCAAAAACATCTAGGAAAACGATAAGGTCCTTTTGGGAATCTATTTCTTGTCCTGGTAATTGGATTTTTTTTTATAAAATAATTTTTTTTTAATTTGAGGTTTTAAAGGCGCCACTTTAAGTTTTGCCTCAGGCGAAAAAATGTATCGGTTCGGCCCTGCTAATTATTTTATTCCTTATTTTCATAGCACACATGAACCTGTCTAGCACTGGCATGTATATTCGTTTGAAACCTATGCACAAAGACTAAATTCGATTTGCTTGACTTTACTCAGGTATGCGGAAAATATTTAATTTCTTGATACCGAGTTAACTCAGTTGAGTGCATTAAGGGTTAAACATACAGTCCTGAGTAAAAGTAGATAAAAAGTTTTCTCAAAATGAGACCCAGAGTCAAAATTAGAAAATAATTGAAAATAATCTGTCACTTTTTGAGATTTTATTTGACACTTCGTCTGATTTTGGAAAAACTTTTTATTTAGTTTTACTTGGAACTGCATACGTAAACAAACATAACAAAACTGCCCTCTCACATTTTTTGTTTCAGATTGAAAAAATAAAATCTGAAAACCTGACTTGCTATTTTCATTTTTTTTTTATAAAATTAAAAGAATATTCAATTTGTAGTTTCATTATGGGGAACAATAGTGATTCAGAACCCAAAAATTGTGCGAAAAAAGCACGAAAAATGTGTGTTCATTTTACGCCGATTTTTTTTACGCCGGTGTCTCTCGGAACGGAACCCCGGGGTAAAACGACGATTACCTGTATATAAAAATCAAAACTTTGCCCATTAAATTCAAATAAAAAATATTAATGAAAAAATGAATGTATAAATGAAACTTCAGCCTGGTTGTATTATTACACTATTATTTATCAAATATTATATTTTTGAACACTTCTTACATAAGAAACAAAATTTTTAGTATTGTCACCATTGTAGAATTTTTTTTATGATGAATACAAATACTACTAACTGCAAGAACTTTATAATTTTCCAAAATTTTTTTAGAGTTTATAGTATTTTAATACTGATGATTTTTTTCCAGAATGGACTGGTACTTTATTAAAATTCTTAAAAGACCAAATACCAAAACTACAAGAACACTACTCACAAGCAGAAAAAACAGCAAATACTACCCCAGTAGCAATTACCGCCACTATTACTATTACAGAAACTGAACAAAAGTTAGCCTCCAAACATTGGATGTACTGCTCACAATTACTAAAATATATGTACGAAGAAGCATTAATTGATCGACAAGAATTGCTGAACTGGATAATAGATTTGCTGGAAAAAATGCGGTCTCAGCCTGCAGATGATGGAATGTTACGATTATATTTACCTCTTGCTTTGCAATATTTAGATGAGTTTGTGCAATCAGAATTATTATCTAGACGACTTTCTAACTTTTGTTGTAAAAAATTGGGTTATATGTTGAATAATGTAGCTGAAACCAATTTAATAACTTCACCACAAAGTGAGAATATTAAAAGTGAGGGAAATAAAGAGGGAGACAAAGAAAAGAAGGAAAATGTTGTTAATCCTACACAAACTACTCTTTTAGAGTACCAGAATTGTCCACATCATCGTGATATAGGTTAATATACTATAGTTTCTGTTTACCAGAATTTACAAATACAATTTTTTGCGTTACTTTTCAAATACCTAAATTTCTACAGCAGTTTTTTTTATTTTTTCAGTTCTCCAGTTAAGTTGTATAATTCAAACTATAAACCTTGAATGTCCGACTGCATTAGTGTGGTGTGGAGTCGGTGTTGGTACTGTTTGGCATGGTTCTCCGTTGGATTTATTACCAATATTGCCATCTTCACTGCCCATGCCTTCTCGTTGTGATATGACTTCTTATAAAAAGCAATTGAGGCAAATGGAGGCTAATATAAGAAAAAGAAGTAAGCGTGCAGAGGCTAGATGGTGCATGGATAAATGGCAACAGTGTTCTGCAGGAACAATTACCACAAGAGTGTTAGCAGCACTCGACGCTTTGGATAGGCATCGATTTGATCGAATGGATACTTCAAATTCACTTGATACGCTTTATGCAAAGGTACAAGAATATATTAAAAGAATACAATTATTATAGGCTTTTTACAACCACGATTTTTTACATAATAATTGAATTCATTTATACAATAGTTAAATGTTTGTTTTTATGCAAATAAAATTATCTTGCAATTTACTTCAATCAAAATTCTAACTTTTATTGCAGATTTTTACAAATGTAGAAAATGAAAATTCAGTTGTAAAATTGTTATGTGAATGGGCCGTTTCTCCTGAAAGAACTGGAGAGCATAGAGCTTTGGCAGTTGCTGCATTATTAGATCGGCGACAGTCTGATACTGCTAGTACCGGAGAACAGGAATCTAAAGAAATGGATGATAAAGATAGCAATAGCAGTGTTCCTGGTGGCCCACCTATGTTTCAAAGTTTACTTATGAAATTCTTGGATACCGATGCTCCCGTTCCTTCAATTGATGATACTCCACAAGTAAGCTTGAACCTCTATTTTTGTGAAATCTCGTGGGGAGTTTTGTATATTTTTTTAATTAAGAGTACATTCAGTAATATTGGGTGAAGGATTTAGCAGACACCAGACCAAATTTGGGCCAATATTCTCCGAATTTTGTGAACGTAAAATTTTAAAGTGTTTGCCCCTCACACATTGGCTATGCTAGTTTTAAGTTTTATGCGAACTTTACACTAACGTAATTACGAACCTAGAGTGTGAATTCCAGTAAAGTACATACGCCGAAGACGCTGAATCAAGTCAGCGACGCTAAATTTTCCCACTGCTGTCGAAGAGTTGTAGTAGTACCCACTACTCTCTTCAATGAGCAGGGGGGTAATGTAAGTTAAATTAAATAAACCGCTCGTCCGCCGTACTACGGCTGATAAATTTCGGCTTAAGCCACGCCTTTTTCCTAGGTATAACATACGTTACTATACAGACAACCCGTGCCACCCATTTATCTCGAGAACGCGTTGTCGTACATGACTGAAATAAAAAAAATAATTATCAAAGTGAACCTAAACAATCCATTGGTGAACTTATTTTTTTCCGGAACAACCCGGAACTATCAGGAACCGGAGATCACTTTGATCTTTTAAATAGCAACATATGTCGAGTTTGGTATGGTTTGATAGGTCTTTTAGAAACAAACAACTTTTATTAAAATATTTTTTTTATATTTTTCATAGTTTAGAATTTATTCGAAAAACAAAAAAAATTGTTAAAAAAAGTAAATAAAAATTATTGCATATTTTGAAGAATTTTGTTGAAATATGAACAAGTATGATATTTAAAGTTGTTAAAACAATAGTATTTGTAGAAAGAGTTTATAAAGGACCTTATCGGGTTTTGGGAGCATTTTGTACAAGAATGAAACTTATGCCACATATAAATAAGAAATAAATATACAATAGTGTAAAATATTTCGCTCTTTAGGAGACCGCTTCCGCCAAAAAACGCAATTGAAATCAATTAATTTTTGCACAATTAGACAACGATGCTGGTGTTTTCCTCGATGTTTCTAACATACAAAGTAGTTTGGTTGCCTATGCCATTTATTTACTATGATTTATTGACTTTAATAGTATAAAAATTATACAATTAAGTACATATTTGTTATGACTTGATTAGAAATTAATTTTTAAGTATTTATTTTATTCAAATAAACTTATAATTTAAGAATATATTTTTTACAATTAAAAAAATTTTACACAGTTGTCGTTTTTTTGCAATTTTTAAAATATTTGGTAAAAAATGACTTTTCCAGTTCCCTGGAGCTCTGAAACTTTTACTGTAAATTCAATGGCTATAGTTTTAATAGTTGTAATAAGATTTGTAATATTACGGCATCAATTAAAAATAAAATATCTTTTACAGGTTATCGTAAGACTTTATTGCACAATCAGGCAACATTGAAATTATTACCTCTCAAACGAAACGTCCAAATTAAATGCACAATAATTATTAGTAAAAAGTAGAACCGATAAGGGACCTCGGTGGCGGCAAAAGGGCTTGTAAATTCCATCTATTTTTGTAGGACACACCCTCTGGCACTTCTAAGCACCTCCTATCAAGTAGGCAAGGTACTATTTACGACATTCGGCAAGTTATTTCTCCTTTGCTAGAATGTTTCATTCCAGTATGTTACATGAGCGCGTACGTCATTTCTTTTTATGTGTACGCGCCGGTTTTAGCTGTTTTTATAAATAAACGTACAAACGCAAGCAATGTGTGCGCATGACAATAACACCCAATGTGGGAAACATTTCAATCCAGTGTGAGTCACAGTGAGTCAGTCGCCAGATACCTTTGTAAAGCGCATACGAATTTGTTAGCCCGGGCATTACTTCTTGTTTGTAACAGTAACCATTGTTCTAAAGTGCCTTATAATAAAGGTCATTTGTATCTACCATCAGGTTAATCCTTTTGGCGATTGTATTAGATTATTAACATAGGTTCCACAAGGAAAACACCCTATTAGTTTTAACTGTCATTTGCTTTCAATTTAAACGTAAATGAAAGGTAATTAAAATTTATCTGACAGTACTTGTCAAAATTTGAATTTTAAAATCCGCTGTTGTCGTGTTAATAAATATTTTTTAAATAATGTAAAATCTCATAAATGTATTTATAATTCATATTTATTGAAGAAATTGGAAATATAATTAATATTGTGGGTATTTTAGTTAATTTTTGTAGTTAAAACTTATTTTTCATGTTTGCCCAAAAACACATAGGAAAACGATAAGGTCCTTTATAAATTGATGGTGCGGGTGGTCTGATACACCCTGTATATTATATTCTTTATTTGTTTTAGAAAAAGACTGCTTTTACAAATTTAGTCCATTTATTTGCTGAATTAATAAGAAGAGATGTATTTTCCCATGATGCTTACATGTGTACTTTGATCTCAAGAGGAGACTTATTAGGACATGAAGAAAGTGCAGATTTGACTCACACAAAATTGGAGGTATGTTATTAAAATTATTTACAATAAAAAATTTAATTTTAATTTTTTAAATTTTAGGACCATTCACATGCAATGGATATCGATGATTCAAAAATCGATGCTGATCTTGATAAAATACTGCAAGACATTAAAGAAGATCAACAAAATTCTATGGATATTCCAGATAGTCCTAAAGATCACGAGCATTCCCATAATCCTCATGTAACTACTGCAATGGGAACAGTTGCCATGGAAACAGATCATGGGGACCATAAAGTAAAACCTTCTCGCCACTTATTGTACACAACACATTTCCCGCTTTGCCAGGATGATCCTTACAGCCAACATGACTGTAATCAACGCCACATTCTTCTTTATGGAGTTGGTAAAGTTCGCGATGAGGCAAGACATACAATTAAAAAAATGTCTAAAGAAATCTGCAAATTATTTTCTAAAAAATTCAGTATTGATGTAGCAGAGGGTGGTAAAGTTAAGAAACATTCAAGAAATGAATTTAATTTTGAAGCAACCACTCAAAAATGCCAAAATTTAAGCTACTTTGACCAGCACGTTGTTACTTGGCAGTGTAGTGTGACTGTAATTGAAATGTTAAATTCTTTTGCCACTGGAAATTCTAATTACTTACCTGTGCAAGAACATGTTGCATTTCTATTTGATTTAATGGAGCTTGCTTTAAATATTTATGGACTTATTGATGTTT
Source organism: Stenus bimaculatus (assembly GCA_963971135.1). Lineage (NCBI taxonomy): Eukaryota > Metazoa > Arthropoda > Insecta > Coleoptera > Staphylinidae > Stenus > Stenus bimaculatus. The sequence continues at coordinate 41,036,476 of OZ020180.1, forward strand.
GCATACAAATTTTAAAGGAGCTGCCTGAAGTTGAAGCACAACTTATTACAAAAAATTCTGTTTTGATGAGAAATTACACAACTAGTTTGAGTTTGTATGTTGTTGGGGTTTTAAGAAGATATCATTGTTGTCTTTTGTGTAAGTATTTGTATGTAGTTTATTTTTTATTTTTACCTTTTTATGAAAATGGCTAAAAGTCACATTTCAATATATTTTCTCTTCTAAAATTCAAGATATAACTGAATTATCTTTTCAAAAAAATTGCAATAATCGTTTATGAAAAAGTAAGTAAAATCATGAAAGTGTCTCCTTAATTTGCCTTCTTGAAATTGACTAAAGTCTAAGACCTAAGTCACTAGAAAGTCTCTGACAGCAAGCTTTAATAATGCGCAAAAAAATGCATGGTTGTTATTTAAAAAAAGTTAAGTGATTATCGGCAGATCTTCAACTTGATGTTCAAGGTCATGGCAATATTTTTAAAAAGTGTGTCACTAAGAATTGTACAACTTTTATTTGAAACATTTTCTCATGACATGGACTATACTTGAAATTAAAACTTTAACTATCAATATTTATTATTAGTATTATATTTTATGTTTGTCTAGTGTCACCTGATCAAACATCAGCAGTTTTTGAAGGCCTGTGTCGTGTAGTGAAACATGTGACTAATCCTGGGGACTGCAGTTCGGCGGAGCGATGTATTCTAGCACACCTATATGACCTTTATTCTTCTTGTAGCTTATTAAAATCCAAACCTCATACTGTAGAACCTTTTGGAAATGCTTATCCTAAAATTAGGCAGGCCCTGTACAATGCTTTACAACCTATTCCTAGTAGCAGCTACGTTTATACCCCTCAATTTATGCAGGAAGTTTTTGCCAATCCTAGAAGAGGTGGCAAAATCGAGACCAGTTGGGCTCGACAAGTGGGAGAAAATGGAAACAATAGGTTAGTAAAATAATATTATCTCTGCTACGTCGTTCGGGACATTTATGATGGTTAAATATGCAATTCATTGCTTTGCTGCAAAAAGGAGATAACTCTATTTTTTTCAAGTTTTCAGAAAACAGAAAACCATATAAAAAGAGACATTTCTTGAATAAAATTAAAACTAACGAGTAGAGCTACATGTTTCTTGAATCAAACGAAAGTGTGTTCAATAAAATTGAAAACTATAATATTTTACGCACTGACTCGCGGCACGTTAACGTGCCGTAATATTAACTACTATAGGAACGTGTATGACGTCAGACTGCGTCAGACGTGCCGGTAAATTACTTTTTTCGTTGATCGTTTATTAAGGAGTATTTTTAATGTATACAAAATCATTCATTAATGACCCCTATTAATGCACGATTTTTGTTTAATGAATGATTTTGGAGGTGCCCTCTGTTGATGACGTTTCTAACGAAATTTTCTACGAAGTATACTACAATTGTGAATATAAAGTTAATTTAATTTGTTTAAACCTAATTAAAATTACAAATAAAATAAATACCTTTAATTTTAAATACACTTCCAATAATTGGTACGCCAATACATTTTATATTTATTTTATAAAAGTGAGGTTATGTACACATCAAGTTATCTTTAATTGACTATTGAACTCTCTGGTAATAGACAACCCTGTTCGTTTAATTAGACTTCGGTTATGATCGATCGGGTTCGTATTTTCTAATTGTGACATTTCGTACAAGTCTTGTAAAAATGATAGTTTTTTCTTGTTAATCACATGCACGATCAACGAAAAAATATTGTAACCAACTCGTAAGTTAAAAAGCGATTAATAATCTCGAAAATTAACGCACTCGCGTTCCGCTCGTGTTTTAAAATTTCTCGATTATTAATCGCCCCTTTTAACCAACTCGTTGGTTAAATAACTATATAGCGGCACGTTAGCGTGCCGTGAAATTAAATATTGCGGGCACCTAGCTATATACCGAATGCCCCAAAATTTCCGAACATAGGAAAATAATAACATGCGAAAACAAGTTTAAATTTTTTCCTTTTCTTTACAAAGACATTTTTTTAGATACTGATGTCATCAATGGTAATATTTCATTGTTTAATATTTAAATAAATTATACTTTTTATTAAATTTGCCACTGGCAAAAAGCGTGTGGTTTACTTAAATAAAAGATAAATAAGATTTCAACCAATAACTTATTTCAAAAAGGTATTTTATAAAAATAAACAATAAATTAAAAAAGATTTATTAGGAAGTACAGAGATATCTTGCCAAAAATAATTAAAAACATAAGGACTTGTTAGTATAACAGTTCCTACAAAACCAATTTTTTGTTTTAGGTATTTTAACAATTCCGACACATTTGTTATGATACCAAAATAAGCAACATTCACATATTATGCAAGGCTCTTTAAGTATTAAGGTCTCACAGATCTTACATGTCCAGTTATCCTCCTTTTTTTTTTCTATTAATTTTTGTATTAAGAAATTCCAGGCTTCAGGTTGAAAGTACTTTTTTAAATTATTAATTTTAACATAATCATCTAAAAGACATAAAAAACTAATATAGTAAGTTGACAAAGATATTTAAGATATGGATTAGATTTCTTGTTTTAAACTCTTACCTAAAATAACATCTGGCAAATGTTCTTTTAAATAATTGGATGTTATTTCCAAAGTTTCTAAAGATTTGTGCTCTATTTCAATGTTACATATCAAATTCAAAATATATAAATTTTGTTGAATTTCAGATTTTAAAGAATACTTAATAGGTAGCTTATTGTTTCGAATTCTTTTTAATCCAATAGTTGTGTTATCGTGACCTTTTGGTCGTCCTCGCATTTTTATTTTCGTAGGTAGAGTTATTGACTTAAAATCAATGGAATTCATATCATTTTTCATTTGATCAATATTTGTATTTTTATCAGTATCCAAAAGAATATTATCTGAAAAGAAACATTTTATAAAAAATAATTAACTAAATTAAAACTTTACAATTCTGCCCATTTTCTTAATTTTCAATCTCATTGTTTGATATTTCCAAAGGAATTGTAGGATCTAAAATATAATGTACTTATTAAAATTATAAGATTTTACATATTTAGTAATATAGTCACCTAAAATTACTGGATTAAATCCATTTGAATTAAAAACAAAATTGTTATTATCATCTTCAGAATGAGTTGACCTTCCATTAACAATTTCTGGGAATACTTCACAATCTGAAAATATAGTATTTAACAACAATGATTATGTTGAACACTAAAACCTTTATTTACCTAAAACAATTGTTTGTAGTGAGTTTGAATTGGTAGAAGTTTCCTCGTTTTCTTTAATGTCATCCTTTGGAATTTCATTGGCTAAAATATGTAATTTTATTTACTAAAAGTGCAATATATTTTTTTATAGTATACTTATTGGCAAATTTTCTACATCAAAGAGACTTAAGTTTTCTTGTTCATGATTAATTTCATTTTGATTTTCTTCAACATAAGTTTGAGTATTATATTCTTGATTTAAAATATTTAGAGAAATTTCTTCCCCACTTCTCCAGATTTTTTCAATATTTTTCAAAATTTCAAGTCTGTATTCAAAATCAGAGTTACTAGATATGGTTAATACATTTACCAATGAATTGGTTACAAGCATACAAGCTTTTCTCTTTTCAACTGCGCTTATTTTTTTTAATTTTTGTCCTACGGTACAAGTTGGATCAGATATTTCAACAGATTCTTTATTACCAATTCTTTGGTATTTAAGATAATATGCCTTTGTCCACCTATTGTGACAAAGATGTGGATCATATAATGCAACATTTTCCTTTTTTCTTAAAGCAAAGATATGTCTACAAGGTAAAAGCATAGACCTAAAGTCTGGGCATTGACATGTACCAATTTCAACTGATAATTTTTCTTTGGAGGATTCCACATAAAATTTACCATCGTGGGTACTAATTTTAATTCTAGAAATTTGTTCAATTTGTTTTAAAACATAATCAAAACTATATGATGTGAGTAAATTCATGTAATTTTTTAAATCAGTCTCATTACTATCAAATCTTTGTAAAGGCTTTTTTAAAATGTGTTCTGCTGCACTATGGTCTCTCTCTTGGTTATTAACTTCCAGATAAACAAAAAAACTTTTTATAAACTCCATCAATGAGCTGTTTTTAGAAATAACTTGTTTTATTTTTTGGTTTATTGATTCCATCCTATTATTGGTGGTATTTTTAAAATTGCTATTAAACATATTGCATACTAGCCACTCATTGCGGATTTTATGCCAGTTTTTATCAAAATATGATGATACAGTAAATGGCACAGTTTCTGTAAATTGAGTATATAAAATATTATATTCCGTTTCATTTCTAGCATATACCATCTTTTGTAAATACTCTAAGGACATATCACGCTGATCCTTAGTAATATTTAATTTATCACAGTTTACTTCCCTTCTGAAAGTTTTTAAAGTATGGAATAAGCATAGATAAACTGGTACATTGGGAAAAATTTCTTTGATAACATTTCTTTCCACCAAATCCTTATCGCCCATGAAACACTTTATACGATCAGTTTCCATCTCTTCCTTGAATGTATTAAAAACCCAATTATATGTTTCTGCATCTTCAACTGATATTAGACATGCACATACAATTTCAGACATGCCATTCGAATCTTCAACTAAAAATAAAAATAGAGTACATCCTATATCTAACAATTTGTAAGTTCCATCAACACTGACGAACTCTGGCCAAGCATTCATTGCATTTCTCATATTTGTTGTTGTAAAATACAAGGCTTTAAATTCATTTTTTTTGTCACATAATACATGAACGTTGCAACCTAGTAAAAATGAGAGAATATTAAAAATAATGTTTGCACTTGCAATTTATAAATTTATACCATATGTTGTTCTTAATAAATTCACAGCATCATCTAAATCATTTTTTTTTATTTTTAATCTATATTGAATATTATGCAAGTCTTTTAAAGTAGTTTTTATTCCTGTATCTTTTAATATTTTATTCTGAATCTTCTTTTTATTTGCTCCTAATGATAAATATACCACAGTATATCGCAATGGCTGGTGTACAGACGTGTATTATTTGTAAGCGAGTGTTAGTGGACATTTCTAAGAAAATAAATTGTGTAAATTGTGAAAATATCGCTCACAAGGGCTGTATTAAGAATAACTTACGCAAAGGAATGGCAAAGGTTAGTGATAATACCTTTACTTGCTGTGAAAATCAATCAACAACACCACCTTTGGGAGAAGATGTCTTGCCCGGTGACTTTTCTCAAAACCAATATTGTAACGAGAACTTGTTACTTGAAAACGACCTTCTAAAAAACCTAATAAAGATCTTGGAAAAGAATAATAACTTACTGTTAGAAAATAATAATCTCTTAAAAGAAAACAACAAATACCTTCGTAATCAATTACTAGCAGCTAATGTCAACATCGGCAACCAAACTAGCACCTTAAACTCTTGTCAATCTCTCGAGATTACAGGCCAAGTTGTCAAATTGAATGACCCGATGAAACCGCCGTTCTCAGCTGTTGCAGCGCGTACGAACACAATAGCATCAAATTCTGTAAATGCCAATGAACCTCTCAATACAGCAAATTTTAATCTAAATTTAAATAAAAAGCAAAATAAAAATAAAAAGGAGCTGAGCCCTGATGATCTTTCTGCTGACACAGCTCACGGTAATAATCATAAGGATGATGAATTTATAACAATACAAAGAAAAAAAAAACGTCTTAACAACAAAATAATCGCCACTGGTTGTGCCACAGATCGTGAAATTTCAGGAATTCCCAAAAAAACATGGATCCATGTAGGAAACTGCAACAAAGACATCACCCCTGAGCAAATGACTAATTATGTTACAAAGCTATTAAATCACAACAATTTTATATGCGAGAAAATAAACACATACTATGGTAGTAACTGTTTCAAAATCGGTATCGATCAAAGGGACTTTGAAATATTAACTAAGCCAGATAATTGGGGAAAGGACATTAACATCTCGAAATATTTTTTTCGGAAACAAAGCCTACCGATTCAACAGAATTGAATATAATATTTCTGAACATTCAATCGCTTAGAAATAAAATTGACGAATTAGAGCTGTATCTACACTTCAATCGACCTGCAATTATTGCATTAACGGAACATTGGCTATTGGAACATGAAGCAAATGTCTTAAAACTCAATGATTATTTGCCTGTGGACTACTTCTGCAGGAAAAAACCCTATGGAGGATCAATGATCTTAAAGCACAAACTAGTCAACACTGAATATAAAAACATTAAGAACGTTTCAATTGAAGGTGTTTGCGAACTATCATGCACGCAACTACCAAAAGAAAAAACTATGGTGATTAACGTTTATCGCCCCCCTCAGGGTGATTTTGATGAATTTACTGAATGCATCAATAACTGCTTACAAAAATTTGATACCATAAAATCGTCCATTATAATTGGTGGAGACTTTAATGTTCACTTCAATACAACGGACAATAAAGCTGTTACGTTATGTAATCTAATGACAAGTTTTGGCTTATCCAAAAGGGTCCTTTTCCCAACGCGTCTCAACCATTGTCTGGACAATGTGTTCACAAACATAGATGAGTCCAGGATATCAATGATGCCAATCAATTTCGGATTTACCGATCACCTGGGAATAAAACTAAATCTAACCATGAAGAATTCGACTCCAAAGTCCCTAATGAATTCTGTAAGACCTACAACGCAATTAGGCTACTACAATCTCCATCAAAAACTACAAATGTGTGATTTTTCCTTTGCTGAAAACCCAATCCTGTCTGTTGATGATAAAATGGAACAATTAATATATACCGTTCAGTGTGCTACGGAATCTGCTTTTCCCTTAAAAAGATACATCACTTCTAGTAATCATAAACCCCTAAAATGGTTCAACGAAGAACTAAAAAACATGCGTGAACATTTAAGACTATTAAATGAATTGTGCCTTAATAACAGTGATGAGCATACTAAATCTTTAAGAAATAAACTCCGCTCTACTTATCGCGCTAAAATTAAAGAAGCAAAAATAAAAAGTAATGATGACTTCTTAGCAGCATCTCATAATCATCCCAGAGCCCTATGGAATCTAATCAACTCTAAAAGAATCAATAGAGCTAAAAGTGCATCTGCTAGTAATATAACTGCAAACAGTTTTAACACTTATTTTACGTCATTAGCCGGGAATATTATAAAAAATATACCGAAAAGCAATACTGATCCAATATCATTCTTGCTAAATACTGATATTGTATATAATGTAAATAAAACTTTTAATTTTAATTGTGTATCCTGCGCAAAAGTCAGGGATGTTATCTGTAGTCTTAAATCCAGTAAGAGCTTTGACTGTTACAATATGTCAACAGAAATTATTAAAAGTATCAAAGATATTATAATTTCGCCATTAACTAAAATAATAAACCAATGTATTCAATCTTCAACAATTCCAAGGTTGCTAAAAATCGCTAAGGTAGTCCCAATACATAAAAATGGGGACAAAAATGATATTAATAATTACAGACCAATATCACTACTACCTGTTTTCTCTAAAATTTTGGAAAAAGTCTTGTATGAACAATTATCCGGTTACTTTGAGGATTCTGAACTTTTTTACGAAAATCAATATGGCTTCCGTTCCAATAAATCGACCAAATACGCCATTTTGGAGTTTGTTGAAGAATGCATGCAAGCGTTTGAAGATGGAATGTACTTAAATGCATACTTTCTTGACTTGTCAAAGGCTTTTGACTGCGTCTCTCACCCAATTTTGCTTCGGAAACTGTATTCTTATAATCTAAGTACCACAGCTTGTAAATTACTAACATCATATTTATCAAATAGAGAACAATTTGTATCTTTCAACGATACATGTTCCGTAAACAAACCTATAGAAGCAGGGGTTCCCCAGGGATCTATCCTCGGGCCACTCCTGTTTCTAATATATAGAAATGATCTACCCTATGCGCTTTTGCCATCAAAGGCAATTCTTTATGCAGACGATACTACGTTTACCAATATCGGGAATACAATTGATGAAACAGCCGAACATAGCCGTGAGACGTGGTCGAGGGCCAACGACTGGTTTAATAGCAATAGCCTTCTTCTTAATGAAAATAAAACGTCTAATATAATTTTTACTTTGCGAAATACTGTAGATGAACCTGTATCCTTCACCAAATTTCTTGGGATTCATCTGGATCCCAAAATGGTGTGGAATAGACACGTTGAAAACTTAGAGCCAAAGTTAAACAGTACAATTTTTCTACTGCGTAATTTAAAAAACTGCGTATCTACCACTGTTCTAAAAAATGCTTATTATAGCCTTTTTCAATCTCATATAATGTACGGCCTCATTGCATGGGGCCACTCTGCAAGCAGCAACAAAATCTTTGCTCTTCAACGTCGTGCTGTTCGCGTTATTGCGGGAATTGGTTACAGAGAAAACTGTCAGGAAACGTTTAAAATCCTGGGTATACTAACGTTACCTAGTCTATATATCCTTGAAAGTTTGTATTATATTATTACACATCTAGATGAATATCTTGATAAAAAAACCTGTCACTCATTCAACACAAGAGGAAAAGACTTTCTTATACCTCAATTCTCACGTTTAGATAAAAACAAAACTGGTGTTAGATACCATGGCATCAAATTTTACAATGCTCTTCCTCTATGGATTAAAAATTTAAACATTAAATGTTTTAAAACAGAATTAAAATCATTGCTTGTTAAGGAGGCTTGCTATTCATTCGATGATTTTTTTAAATGTATAGGCAACTATGAAGTTAGGTTAAAATAATTTTATACATTAATAATCGTTAGTCTGTAGAGTAAAATTCTATTGTATATCCTGTCATGACATTTGTAAAATACTCTGTATTATTCACAAATAAATATTATTATTATTATTATTATTATTATTATTACTTCTACATTATCTTTAACTGATTTGTGTAGTTCTCTATTATGTGGTAAATGGTCAAAAACTGCCTAAAAATTAAAAAAAATTGTTTTTTCAGTAACAATTTAAAAATGATCGATATACCAGGTTTTTTTCATATCGCATAGATGTACAAATGATTTAGGTATACTAAATAATTGTTGAAAATACTAGTGGTTAATTGTGTCATATCACATTTTATTCAAATATATTTTTTTTATAAAATGTCACAAGATGTTTTATATTTTTAATATATGGTGGATATATTTCAAAATCGCTCTATGAGACCTTAATAATAAAGGTGTCAAGTAGAATAATCCTAATTTTTTATCAAACGTATGTTTTGTTAAAGTTTTACATAAATAGAAAAACTCCACCTATTGTACCTAACAGAATAATAAAACAAAAATTATAAATTAATAAAAAAGTTCCAGCAAAAAATGTTTAACTCATTTTTCTTAAAGTAATTAATTTGCGACATAACACCTTTATCCACTTGTGTCTTCAGTCTTCAATTATTTGTATTAACATACATTTCTTTGTTATTTTGGTTTGGTTTATTTTAGGATACAGAATGTAGGTAGAGGTACTTTATCAATGCTTAAATAATGCTTATCAATAACACTTAAAACTAAAATTCATTATACATAATAATACATACCACTGAAAGATCATGTTCAGAGTGACTTAAATTAAGTGCAGTTATCTCTAAAGAGTCACCACTGGAATTAACTCTTACTTTCAAATACGATTCACATCCCATGCGTAGAGTTCTAAAATTAAAAATAGATTATTTTCATAAAATACAATATGTAAATCATAAGTCTGTATTTTAAGGAAATTTAAGTACTTAGGTATTTAGTTTTTATTAGAGCTTCTGACGAAATACAATAGTTTCACATAAGTTATAATAGTAGATTTAATTCACATTTGAAATATTGAAATGAATTGTTTTTTTATGGTTAATATTAATTGGCATCTTATTATAAGATGTAATAAGCATGGTTCAATTACCTACCTTGTTTGTCTTAATCCATTGCCTCGTTTTTTTCTTTCTTCCCCATGTACACAACAATATTCTATCTCATAGTAAACTAAAGAAGATTTGATGTGCCTTTTAATATTATTTTGAGAAGTCAATTTTCTACTTCTTTTTTTAAAATATTTTTGTTTCACTTTATTTTCAAAATTTTTGATAAACTTTTCAAGGTCTTCATATGTTGCAAATTTCTGGCCCAAGATCGGTAGCTTATCAGAATTAGCCTCAAATTCAGCATTTGTAACATTATCGTTAAGATCTACTTCAGAACGAGGCTTAGAATCCAAATTCATTTTTCATTTCATTAAACCTACATAAGTAAAGCTTAATTTATGCCTGTTTATAATTAAAGAGATTATTAAATTATTATTTAATAGAAGATTGAAAGTGTTATATAAATTACATTTACTTACGGAGATTAAAAAAGAAACAGTGAATAACTCACCTAACTCTCTTCAAATCTTCACACAATAAACTAACAAACGCAATTATTGAATTCAGGCGTTGATTGATATATTTTATCAGGTTTAAGTTAATTCCGAGGTACTTTGTACTTTACGCTATGTTCACGGTCCCACGTTCCTTTTTTAATAATTTTACCGGCACGTAAGTCGTGACGTCATACACGTTCCTGCAGTTTTAATTATTACGGCACGTTAACGTGCCACCAGTCAGTGCGAATATTTTATTTTAAATAGATAAAAAGGCACAAAATAGAAAAAATAGTATAAAAAACTCGTTTCATAAGTCGATAGTAGAACTTGTTCATTAAAATACTCGTCGCTACAATATGCGACTTATGAAACTCGTTTTTTAATATACTATTGTATGATAGGGTGTTTCAATTAAGTAAAGTAAACGAAGTGATTTGCTTGGAGCCATTTTTAGAATGAGCCCGTTGAACGCTTGGTAGAACGCTCCCACTCTGAATGGTTGGCTGGATGGGAGCTGGAATTTCCAGCGCCATTCAATTACATGCATTCAAATGGGAGCTGTTCACGTTCGCCGTTGAACGCTATAGCGTTTTCTTTAAAATTCAAGAATTTACGCCAAATAAACCAAAATTTAACAATAAATTACTAATTAATTTATAGCATTTTAAACTTTATTTGATAGAACAATACGCAATGCATTTGTTTTCATTTTTTTATTAATCATTAGTCAATAATTTTTGTTAATTTTCATATGATTTCAGATAAAATAATTATAAAAGTTTCATTTCAATGAAAGGTCTATCATACATTTTTTTTTGTTAACCTAAAAACTAAAAAAAGTCAAAATTAGAGCTGGTGTTCCGTACTCCCTTCTCTAAAATATTTAATTTATTCAGTCGCCGTCTCCGGCGAACTGTGAACGTGAACAGGGTCTAATTTATGCCAGCTCCGGCGCTGCAGTTTCACGCTGTCGGTCAACTGCGTGTATGAACTGGCCTTAAGAGCGTTTTAAAAGCGTGTCGCGTACAGCGTCCGCAGAGAGTCAATGTTCACTTCAATCTGGATGGTTTTTTAGGAGCGTGGAAACGTCAAGCTTCGTGTCCAAAACTAAACAAATCCATGTATTTTAATGGGAACGTTCAGAGTAAAGGCGGCTGTACAATTGACGGTACGAGTCTGTTGCGAGTTCATTACGTTGCGAGTACGTTACGAAATGAAAATATGTCAGATGCACAACAGACGAAACGAAACCGAAATAGAACCGCAATGTGATTGGTTGGTAGTAGATGGCTGCAGGCAGCTGCACGCTCTACTAAAAATTCCTATGGAATGCGCATGTGCTATACACGCTACCGGTACGGAAAAGATAAAACTTCACCAACTCTACCCGTACTCGTCGCGTCTCTCCGTAGCACGAAATCATATTGTGCATGATCACATGGAACTCGTATGCTTCAATTTTCAACCCGTACTCGTAGCGTACCCGCAACAGACTCGTTCCGTCAATTGGGCAGCGGCCTTAAGAGCGTTTTATGAGCGTCGCGTCCGGTGTCCGCAGAACGTCAGAATTCGCTTCAACCCGACGCACAACGTGACTCAACTCTCGACGCGCGAAGTTCCATTCTGAATACAGGTTTTTTTATATACTTATAATAATAAATATAATTACAAACTTCCCCAGTATGTAGCTAGCTCCTTTCTGCAGCAAACCCTTCAATTATTTCTAAATAATTTCTAATTCATGAAAATTTTTTGTATTAAATTGGTATAATTTTACACCTTATAAAATGTTTACTATGTAAAAGGTATTAACCGATTACAAAATATGGTCATGGGTAGAAAAACTAAAATTTTGAGATTATGATTGTACTTATTTAAATATTTTAGGTATTCTTTTGTAAGCAACGCTATAATTCATGTGTGCCGAGAAAGCGATAATGAAAGATTAAACGATATTGCAATTATGTGTGCAGAAATGACAGCATGTTGTAATAATCTAGCTTCTGAATGGCTTGGGGCGTTATTGGTACTCTGTTGTCCAATGTCACACCCTGAATATTACAGTGACTTACATGAACATTTGGATATTCAAGATGCAAGTATACATAATGCTTTAGCAGTATTTACTTGCATACTTATCGCAAGACATTGCTTCTCATTGGAAGATTTCGTTGGTAGAGTAGCTTTACCTAGCCTACTTAAGGTACAATTGCGTTTTTATCTAAATTCAAAATCAAATAAATTTTGTTTTAAAGGTGAAATCATTAGATAATGGAAGTGGCATAACTGAAGGTGGGATGAGATTGACATGCCATTTACTCCTTCGTCTGTTTAGGACTGCAGAAGGTCCACAACCGGGATTATATTCCGTAGGTTCACCCCCATTAACAGCACCTAGACCACCATTAGGTGTTCGCCTTAGCTGTGATCGCCACTTGTTAGCTGCTGCCCATAGAAATATACATGTAGGTCCAGTCTTGGCAGTGTTAAAAGCTGTTTTGGTTGTGGGTGATGCAACTGCTAAAAAAGGAACCGAGTTGAGTATATCTCATATTTTGGGAACTAGCGATTTAATGGGATCAGGAGATGGACCATCGCTTGATTTAGCGTAAGTGCTTTAAAATTTTTACTTTAAGTATATTATTTTAGTTAAAAGCTTTATAAGGTTTAATGATCAATTGGACTTCACCATCACAAAAAAGTGGAAAACAATGACTTTTAAATTATAAGCAATTCTCATATTTATAACTTAAAAATTTGTTTTCTTTTTGTTTTCTATAATTAGGGTGATTGAAATGGATATCTGCGGCTCAAGGACGACACATAGGTTTGTCGATGATACTTTCCTAACATATGTACAGCGGACGGCAGAGGGAGGCTGTAGAATAGGTTCACTTTTTGAAAATAAGCCACCCCTCTGAAATTAATTCCACCGACTACTGTACTGCTTTGCTTTGATTGTGTCACTGAGCTTGCACATAGACGTTACTTTTAAATGTGTGCTTATTAATTTACACATTACACATCTACACACAAATTCAAAAAAATAACTGTTAATGTATCTGTCTTCGTTAGTTTGAGCTTTTGTTGATAATTTGAAATATCTGTTTTTATTTATTCTCTTATACAGTAAAAGTAATTTTTAACCCAAATAATGTCTTACAACTTAAATTACCATTTTATCATTATAATATCGAAATCCTAAGTTCGTGTAGTTTAATTTGGATCATGGATCATTAATAAAAGCAGATATTTTTTTCCTAAAAAAATAAAATGAACTAATGTATTTAAATGTTTTTAAGTTTCACTTTAACCTGAAAACTCTGTAAATAACATCTTTGTTTAGGTTTGTAAATTTTAAATACTATTATAAATGTTTTTATTAAATAGGCAATCAAGTAATGGAAATACAGAAAGTACTGCTTCATTATCTGCATTTGCATGCCACGTTTTAAGAGAAATATGTTCACAACAGTGGGTTTTGGAGAGATGTTTATGTCATCCGGAAGAGCTGTGCCACCATGATAACCTCCTGGATCCTTTACTTTCACACTCACAAGCCCAACGGTTGCTTCATATGATTTGTTATCCAGATATTAGTTCGGCTATTGATGAATTAGATCAGAAAAGTATGATTAGTCGGATTTTGGAAGTAAGTAGACTTTTAGTACAAGATCCCGATTAAGGTCGACATACCCTCATCTGTTATTTGAATGAGTTTTTTTTATAAAACTAACATAACGTGTATAGGTCGCCTAACCATATTCATGGGCCGGTCCGGTCGAGATCGTGTCGTCGACGAGACTACAAGGACAGACTCTTATTTTTTCGTGTAAATGAAAAGGACAGAATGATAAAAGTCGGGGAATATATATTGGCACGTCAGAATAGGTTATTTGCACTACAGGATATCAATATCAAAATAGTGTCAGGTGGCGATATTTTTTTTAAAATTCACGACAGTCTTCTAACAGCATTAATAAATGAGCCAACGACAAAATTAGTATTTCATCACATCAATAAAGCATACTAATAAAGATAATATTTGTGACACCAGAATAATACAAATTTCAGGAACAAAAAGAGGTTGTACAGCAAATAAAGATATTATACATAAAAAAAAGTTTTTGGCACCTTAAAAAATACATCACACATAAAAAAAGTAGTTTGCACGGTACAAGCGATTATTTTTTTACGAAATCCACGTCGGGGACCTAGTCCTACTGGACTAGTTCAAAATTGAAGTTGCGTGCTTTCAGTTTCTTTCTTGATTCTAACCTAACCTACCCTTAAATCATAAGAGTTGGGTTAGGCTAGGTTTATTTCATAACTGAAATATATTTTTGTTTCTGTTAGGACGGAAGGGTCGCTTAATCTTTAATTCGCGTTACTTCAATTTTCGGTCTGTAGTAGACGCCGTTGCGAGGTTAACGATTTATTACTTCTTGGGGTTATGTGTTTTGAGTAACAATAAACCTTAATTTTACTAATTAAGTTTATTAACAAATATTTACAAATAGGAATGGATCGCAATGTCCACCCTGATTGAATGTTCTTAGGTTACTGAAATAAAGATGCGCCGATTGCGCTTTGCTAGGGCTCAAGTGGAATTTGCAAATCCACATGGCCCTGCAGATGCCCTGGTACAGCGAAAATCACTTAAATAAGGTACAGGGCAGTGTGAGCAAAAACAAAAAATCCAAATATATAAAATGAAACAGAAATAAAATAAAATAGAAAATAACATTATACTAATATTCAACAGTTTCCTTGAAACTGGAAATATACTTTTCTATAGAGTAATATGTATATCTGGTTACTATGATTATTAAAAGCTTTTTTATAGTTTATTTGTTCACTTCTACAGATCATATCTTACCGTGGTTTAAATATTTATACTGCGCCAATGACATTGTTACAGTTAAATGTATTTTTACTTAACTTAATTTCTTTTTCTGCTGTTAAATATATATTTTGATCGTGCAATATACTTTTTTGGCGGGCAACGAATTTATAAAATGTGAAAAATATTTGTTGGTTGTTCCATATATTTAAAACTTGTTTAAACCACTCTTTTTTGATGGGTTGATAAATCCCACCGATAAAAGTCGTCGGCGACATTGTGTCGACTGGTTCAAGAATAAGGCTGCAGGACACCTCTGTAATTTAAAATAATTTAATAATTTTTTACATTTTCCCTCATTTGTTATTTTAAAAAAATTCGTACAGAAGGCGGCTTTTCCATGAGCTCACGCTATAAGGACCCAAATACACCTTACTTATTTCCAGCTTGACCTCTGGATAAAATTAACTTCACTGAGTCCTGTTAATTCTCTCATTTTGCAAATTAAGTGACTGGGATAATTCCATCTCAACCCCAATAGTGCGGACGCACTTTAAAACCCACGCGCCCGAGTAAACCCTAAAGAAGCGCGTCACAACTCGAACGAAATTTTAAATACATATAGCTGTAAAGGGCGCTGTTTAAAGAAGGTCAAATTTTTTTCATTTATGAGAAATTATCTGGTTTGATTACAGCTCGGCCATAGTAGAACTTAACATTAGAGTATAGATTTTATTCAATTATACAGAAACCTATTTTTAATGTGTTAGTGTTTCTAAATATTTGAAGTTCAGCTGAGGGAAAATTCCCATTTACACTGATTGGCGGATGCGCCGGGAAGTCCCTGGTGTAAAAGTGAATGCCTACATACAAAATCTGAAGTTATGCATTAATTTATTTTATGACAGCTATACCATTGTCAAATTATCTAGATAAATTATTTAAACTGCAAAATGGTTCATTGATGATTCTAAATTAAAAAAAAAAAAAGTATTTCTAACATAAACCTAATCAGTATTATTACAATTTAATATTATTTTCCAGAATTTAGAATTATGGACTCTTCGTATGTCTTGGTTGGACCTTCAATTAATGTTTAAACAATTTAACTCAAACACGCCTGAACTTAACCAATGGCTAGAAACTGTTGCAAAAGCTGCTATAGATGTTTTTCAACTGAATGCACCAAGTATTTGTACCACAAGTGTAGACGATAAAAAGTAAGTGAAATTATTAATATTTAAAGAATTCTTTATCAAAATGAAAAAAATTTGTCCATGTACAAATAATAATTGTACAACATATTGTTTTTTTATAATTACAGAAAAAAATAAATATTTTTTTCATTGTGTACAACCTAAATGAGGTTTTACCATCTTCTTTTGTTGTTAATTTTTATTTATGTTTAGAACTGCTGATTCAAGAGCAAAGCAACAAAGCTCAATATGGCTTGTAGCTCCACTTGTTTCTAAACTTCCATGCGCCGTGCAAGGTAGAATTCTAAAAGTAGCAGGTCAAGTTTTGGAAAGCAGTGGTTGGGTCAAAGAACCTAAAAATCGCAAAAGTTCTTCTGATAACCAAAGCGTCTTAAGTCATCAACCATTTTTAAGCTTAATCCTTACATGTCTTAAAAATCAAGAAGAAGGGCAAAGGGAAGGTTTGTTGTCATCACTGCATCAACAGCTATCGCAGCTTGTTTCTTTGGCAAGGGAAGGAAATTTGACAGATATTTGTAATAACGAAAGAACTTTGGATGGATTGCAGTTGCGATTTTCTCTAGTAGGTGGTGTTTTTGAAGCTTTTCAACGGAGTATTTCTGCTACTACTGATTGGGCTTTGCTTTTGGTTCAATTGGTTACAAATGGACTTATAGATTTACATACTCATAGCGAGCTGTTTACGACTGTGATTGATATGTTAGCGACACTAGTGCATTCAGCTTTAGCTACAGATCAACAAGTAAGTTTGAACTTTTAACATTTTAAAAATTACTCATTTTGGTCACATTATTTAAATTTAAAGCTGTTGGGATTTAAAATTGTTTTAAGGGTTATAATGAACAAACAAGTTCCATGCTTTACCTCCTTATTCTCTAAATTGTCGTTAATATAACAATAGTTGTTAGAAAAGTTTAAAAGTTCCAAAATAGAGATAGACTTGTATTCTCTAAAGCCGTTTGTTCGTAATTAGTAATTATTAATTGAACAATTGTGTCGTTCCTAAAATAGTGAGTATTTCTCGATACCCTTCTTAGAATCACGATTATCGTTCAATATCGAGTCGTTCACTTGTCGTTAAGCGTTAGCGAATAAGGGAGCTAAGGCTTTTAATTTTGGCTAGAGACAATTCTAGTCAATACATAGTTTAATTAAAATGTCGCCATTAAACTTTTAAGTTTAATCATTCTTTATTCATTTTTGTTTTACTAGAAGAAATAAATTATTTTTTAATCAAAGGACGAAGGAAGAAAAATGCACCAAAATTTAATGAAGAAGTTAAAAAAAGAAGTGGGTGAAAGGCACAGTGCTTCATTGCAACATATAAGGCAACTACTCCCACTGCCAAGAATAGCTACAGAAGTCATCGCTATTGAACCTACAGGATGTATTACAGATAACAAGGGAAACAAAATTAGCTTTGATAGTATTGATAAAAAACATGGATTACAGGTAATTAACATTACAAATATTTTTAGTGTAATTTTTCGATTTTAAGGGTTGGTTTAAACCATGACATTAAAGGACTATTTATGCAGACTAATATTTAATTTAAGATTTATGATTTATCACATATCATTTTAGAATAGTGTTAAGTCAAAGGTAATGGCGGTTGGGATCTTGTAACCAAAAATTAAATTGCTGACCGGCTTCAAACTTTATTTTGTCCTTCATCATTTCTTAAAATATATATCAACAATTAATAAAAGCACATAATTATTTTGAGGAACATGTTGTTGTGACCCCTTTCGGAATCATGACGTCCGATATGCTTGGCCTAAGTTATAAATGGTTTCACCGTGCCAAGACTTTGTTGGTAATTCGTAATTCGGTATAGGAAACCACGATGAAACAAAAGACTCGCGACACTTAAACGTTTATTTTTATTAAAATTTACAGAATGACTATGGAGGTTTAAACTAATAGGTGTTTACTCTACAGAAGATGAAACTCAAGACGATGAACTTAAATCTAACTAATCCTAAGTTAGTCCTTAAAATTAGTAGGGAAGGGGGATTTTTATTATCAGGTGGTGATCGGTCATTGGGAATTTTGGACTCGGATGGTGGTTTATTTGGGAGTAAAGGCCAAACGGTTTATTGGTGTCTAATGAGGTATTTAGGTATTAAAGGAAAAGAAATGGTTTATTTGGGATTATTGGTGAGGATGTAATTTGGATGGGTTTTTACAATAATAATTAGGATTAACATAAATAACTACTAAAGATAGGAAAGGAAGTTTGTAAAACTACAACAATGTGATAGTGTTTTCTGCTTATTGCACTAGTGCGCACCAGTGCTGTAGTTAGTCGGTGAGTTGTTTTCCGCTTGCTTCTTCGGTGTGAATTTTTCCAGTGTTGCTGTTTTCTGGTAAATTGCACTCAGTTCGCACCGAGTGCAACTTTATTGGTACCTACTTGGCTAGCAAGTGCATCAGTTCCAGTGCAAATATGGCGGACCAAATATGTCATTTGGCTATTGTTGTTTCAAGAGATTAGGTTAGGTTACGTAAAGTTTGCAATTCTATCGTTAGGGGTCCTTACTAAAACTTGCACTGAGTAGAGCTTTCGCTTTCGGCTTCGAGTGAATTCCTCAGCAATCCGTAAGAGTATATAACGTCAAATGTTGCACTTGCACTGTTGAAGGAGAAAACTCTATGATTTAATTGAAACATCAACTTATTGTATTTTCATATGGGGTAATTCTGAACAAAAAATGTTGGCCGTAACAGCGATGTTAAATTTGACAGTCACCCCGATGTCAAAAAAACGCTATTCTGTAAACTTTAGTGTAACTTAACGACAATATAAAATAACATTTTCGGTATTAAAATACCATTGTACATTTATAGAATGTATTATTTTGATCAATTATACATTAATGTATTATTATTACTTTGCTGTATGTTGTTTTAACACCGAAAATTTTATTTTAAATAACCGTTAAGTTGCAGTAAAGTTTACAAAATTGCGTTTTTTTTGACATCAGGGTGACTGTCAAATTTAACATCGCTGTTACGGCTAACATTTTTGTTCAGAATCACCCCATTAGTCTAATATTATTTAATATATCTCATATTATTTTAAATAACATACTTAAATATCACAATAAATGTCTATTAACAGTTATTATCATAGCTACTTTTACCATGATGATTCTAGGAAATATTTCCCATCATGGACTAAGAAAATACAAATGTTAAAGAGTTAAGGTTATTTTTCAATTATATCACATGTTCCTCAAAATAATTACATACTTTTATTAATTATAGAATTTATTTATTTACTAATTAATATGTATCTTGTAGCTCTGATGAAGGACTTAAAATAAAGTTGGAAACCGGTCAGCAATTTAACAAAAGTGTTTTTGTTTAAAAGACCCCAACCCCCATTACCTTTGACTAAACAATAATAATTACCTACGACGAAAACTGTTCCTTCAATTTTTAATTTATGATTTATTTGTGTTTTATGTTCTTATTTTGTTTGTATTTAGATATACCGTGCGGACATAAAGTAAATCCCCCCTGCTAACTTTTCAACGGTTATGTTTTTGATTCTGAAATTTTGTCTACCTAGGAATCTAATTGTGAACTTTCTAATAAAGGTATTTTTGACTTTGTGGAACTTCCGCTTATACTGGAAGTGAATGGCAACTTTCTTATTTTAAATGGAACACCCAGTATATTTTTGCATTTGCGTGTTCTCCATAAAAATACCATTAAATTGACCTAGCATAGTGTGGTCTACGATTAATACTTTCGGAATTACGACCATTTGAATATCGAATTTTTATGCAACTTCATTTACACCAGAAGTTGGACCCAACTGCCCCAACTTCGTTATTTTAAATGAAATATTTTGCAATTAAGTTAATAATATTAAATTTAAACAAAATTATGTTTAATTAGTAAGTTCGTTAATTTTGCTGATTAACATAACCACCTTTCTTCTTCTTGACAGTAATAAAATCTACAGGAAATCTCTTGGATAAAAAATTTGCTTTATGTCCGCACTGTACATATTAAATCAAAATTAAAATAAAAAAACAGCGAATTTCGGCTGAATTTATTTAAACGCATGCGCAGTTCACGTAAAATTGAACAAGTAAGAAATAAGAGTTGCAATTAACCCACTCTTATTTCCTAAATATCAGTGGCGAAGCGTCTATATATGCAACGCATGCAGTGCATGCCCTATCAAAATGTGTAAAATATCTAATTTTATGTTTTTAAATTAAATAATAGTATACTTTAGATATTTTAAATTATAGGAACAAATTTTGTCAAAAAAAATAAATGGCGAAGGCGCCGTCGCGGACTTTGTATGCACTCGGAGTCATGCAGTAAGGCAGTTTAAATTCCAGCGAATGGACGGAGCGAAGTCGATTGGAATTGCCAGCCATAGGTCTAAATAACGCTGCGAAAACTTGTAAATGCATGCAGACTCGTACATGCATACGTCGCACATGGCACCGGTTAGTAGTAAATTCAAATTCTCCTGGAGCGGTTGCTTTAAAATGGGTGACTCTGAAGTAAATAGGGATGAGGATGCAATAGCAAAATTACTTAAAAAATCGTTTGGTTCTTGCAAAATTACTGAAAAGAATGAAATAATTAATATAGGTAGACCAAAACCAGAGCTACCCGAATGTAAATCGATAATAAAAAAACAGGCACTGTCCGCACATAAATATTTTGATATTTTCCATTTCAAAAAAAGACCCCCCCCCCGGATTTTTTAAAAATTTTATAATGTGTGCGTGCCCCAGTACTAAACTCACGCCTCGCTACTGCTAAATATTAAATCTTAGTGTGGTGCATAAACGGACCAATTGAAAGAACTCATTTTAAATATTTTAGGTTATGTATTACTTCTTATTTCTTAAATGTTAAATGTGTCTGCAAAAATAGACCTTTAAAGGCCGATTTATAACGTTACTACGTTACCAATAACCTAAGACCTAGAACCCGCAAATATCAACTATGTAATTTCAATAGTTTCATTTATAACCCAAACATAAAAGTCTCAACATAAGAAATGAATTTATTTTATCCTAAGCCTGCTCGCACACTAACGTTTTTGCAGCGTTTTGAATTGAGAAACGCATCAGTTGAATGATGCTCGTGGCAATATTTTGTGGCGGACTTCGTCCGCTAGTGTAAGAGCACTGGTAAGAAAGCGTGTGTTGAAACTTTTTTGAGCGCCGAAATTTCAACCTGAGCGGACGAAGGCGGACCGCCCGCTTCTACCCGCCGGAGCGAACGCTAGTGTAGGACCTCCCATAAGAAACAATGTGTTGAAAAATTTCCGCGCGGACCCGCTCCGCTCAAAAAACGCTAGTGTGCGAGAAGGCACATGCGCAGTAAACGGGAGTGAAGTTAGTTGGTAGTTCATTTGTGATCCGAATGGTTTCGAATCTACATGAATCTACATGAATATGCATTAATATTTGAAAATTTATTAATAAAATTGTAACATTGTTTTTGTTTGGTTTTAAAACAATACTATTTGTTTGGTTTTGAAGAACCGAGCTGCTAGGAGAAAATTTATATTTTGTCAAAACCGATTTTATGCTTTGTTTATTTTTGTTTTTATTTCGTTTAAGTTTCGTTTATGTATTTAATGGGTATGTTATTGTTTATTTTGGTTATAAAATATTCAAACTTATTATTGAGAAAATGAATTGACACTGGGTTTTAGGTAACGTTATAAATAAGAAAAAATCATTATGTTGATCTCGAATTTCAGGTTCTGTGTTCTGGATTATTGGTAACGTTATAAATCGGCCTTAACTGTCTTGAAACTAAAGCTAACTTTCCAGAAAGAAAGAAAATGTGTCTTTCCCTTTAAAGGAGTTGGAAGTTTACTTTTAGCGATGTGGCACTAGATGCACCAACATTTATGTTTCTTTTTGAATTTAATTATACAGGTTGTTTCTGCGGCAATGAGACGACCCGCGTAGGCTACTAAAGGCAGCCGCGACGATCGTTCGAGCGCGCCCATTCTAAGCGCGCTACAAAATTAAAAAGTAAAAGCCACACGCGATAAAAAATTTTACTTAGATTTTAATAATTTTAAGGAAACAAATTTATTAATTACCAAATAATAACATCCTAAATTTAAAAAACGTGTAAATTTTAATTTAAAATCTCGTTTTATAATTGTCATTTAAAGGTTTATGATAAAGCTGTAATTAAATTGATTTTATTGGTATCATATCTTTCTAAATTTGACATAAAACTGATTGAAATTAAATTAAAAATTGTTTGGATGTGCATTTACTTTAAATTAAGTTAACTTAAAGTTGTGATTTTAATAATGAGTAAAATAATTAAAATCAAAATACCAAAATCTAATAAAACCTATTCATAATTATTGTGATTACTGACACAATTATTTTTAAAAACTAAAAGTGACTCACAACACTTGAAATAAAATAACATAAGTTCTTGTTCGTTGTGAATTACAATCCTAATCAATATCGGAATAAAACCAAAGAATCTAATTCTGATAAAATGTGTAATTGGAGTTTTTATTTAGACAATCAATTATTGTGACGTTAAAAGTAAGTAAAGTAATGCAAAACACTTTCAAAACAATTAAATCAGTTTTTATTCGCAGCGCATATGGAACAGGTACAAAATTTACATTGCTGTTTCAAGCGGAATGAGACGGTCGGGCCGTCGGTCGCTATCGCGTTGACTCGCAACACGATTATTTATTATTGTAGACTAAATTTAACCACAATTTCCAATTGTAAAGTGAAACTAGTTACTTTTTGAATATCCAATTCATTAATAATTTTTTATTGAAAACAATAAAACATTAAACATTAAATTTTCAGTGTGCAATTTCATAATTAAGAAAGTTAAACTGTTTTTTTAAGACAAACATTTTGCTTTTAATCGTAAAATTATTTAAACCTGCCATCCAATAATTTTATCTGAATTTATTTTGTTATTATAATGTTATTTAAATTGATGTGGATACAAAAATTCAAATAATCAAGAAATTGATTATTGTGCTTAAATTCCAATTTGAAATACAAAACAATAGAAATGCGTTTTTGTTTTTTAGTTGACAAGTCGGATATTACCAATAGAGTTACTTTAAACTCAATTAGCAGGGAATAATCAGTGATGTCATCCCAATTCATCATTTGTCAACTTTTGGGTGAAGTAGTGCAAACCCAAAAAATTAAAGAAAACAAATAAATGAAGTTATAAAAAATTCTCAAAGTCACCGCCATTTTGTGCCAGGCAGTACCCCAACCTATCGTAAAACGAACCAATAACTTTGTTTGATGTTTCTCCAGAAATTGAATTTGAAACGTTGGTTATTCGTTCTTGAAGTTGTTGTAAATTTGTAAACAGGTCTCTTTGATAAATTTCATGTTTTAAATAACCCCAATAAAAGAAGTCAAGTGGGGACAGATCTGGTGAACGAGCTGGCCAAGACAGTGGTTCGGTGTATGTTCCAATGCATCGATGAGGAAATTGTTGCTCAAGAAAATGTCTCACATTAAGTGAGTTGTGAGCTGGACAACCATCCTGTTGGAAATAAATTTGATTGAAATCTACATCTGGCAGTACTTGAATTGCAGGCATAACAATGTCTCCCAATAATTGAAGATATTTTTGGGCATTTAAAGTACCGTCGATGTAGAATGGACCAATAATTTTGTTCCCAATTATTCCAGCCCAAACATTTAATGATGCCCGATTTTGACTGGACGCAACAATAGCACGATGTTCATTACGTTCAGACCAATATCTCACAACTGACGGATTGTGCTTTCTCTTAAGTGGAAATTTCGATTCGTCAGTGAACAAAATATTCTTCAGAAAAGTTTCCTCAGAATTGGCCTCCTCCATCGTATTTTCGCAAAATAACATTCTACGAAGTTTATCTTCAGGATCCTTTAGTTCTTGACAGGTACCATACTTAAAAGATTTATAACCATGTTTTTTTAAAATACGATGAACTGATGAATACGAAATATTGACTTCTTCAGCTATATCACGAACGGATAAATCAGAATCGTTTTCAATTGCTGCTAAGACCAACAAAGTTTTTTCATCAGAAACAATAGGGCCACGAATGTTTGGATCATTCTGAGGTATCTTAAAAACTGAGCCAGTATCTTTAAATAATTTATACACTCTAAGTGCAGTATTTTTGTTTGGAATAGGTCTATCTGGATATTTAACGGAAAACAAATCACAGACTTGTTGTGCACTGTTTCCTGCAGCATACCACAAAACCATATCAGTTTTTTCTAATGTCGTATAACGATTCATTGTAAAGAAAAAAGAAAAGGTTTGCTTTATCAATAAACAATAATGAACGACTAACAAGAGTGACACGACTTGAGCAGTGAAGCTTAGTTGAAATGTGAAAATGCCTGTCTGCGCGTAGACGTCGGAAATTCGCCACTCGGTAATTTTTTTCTGTTCAAAAAATAGTTTAACTTTCTTAATTATAAAGCTGCGGACTGAAATTTAATGTTTTATTGTTTTTAATAAGAAATTATCAATGAATTTGATTTTCAAAATGTACCTAGTTTAGTTTAACTTTACAATTGAAAATGTGGTTAAATTTTGTCTACAATAATAAATAATCGTGTTGCGAGTGAACGCGATAGCGACCGTCTCATTCCGCTTGAAACAGCAATGTAAATTTTGTACCTGTTCCATATGCGCTGCGAATAAAAACTGATTTAATTGTTTTGAAAGTGTTTTGCATTACTTTACTTACTTTTAACGTCACAATAATTGATTGTCTAAATAAAAACCCCAACTACACATTTTATTAGAATTAGATTCTTTGGTTTTAATTCCGATATTGATTAGGATTCATAACGAACAAGAACTTATTTTATTTTATTTCAAGTGTTGTGAATAACTTTTAGTTAATAATTGTGTAAGTAATCACAATAATTATGAATAGGTTTTATTAGATTTTGGTATTTTGATTTTAATTATTTTACTCATTATTAAAATCACAACTTTAAGTTAACTTAATTTAAAGTAAATGCACATCCACACAATTTTTAATTTAATTTCAATCAGTTTTATGTCAAATCTAGAAAATTGCGATACCAATAAAATCAATTAAATTACAGCTTTATCATAAACCTTTAAATGACAATTATAAAACGAGATTTTAAATTAAAATTTACTCGTACGTAAAATTTAGGATGTTATTATTTGGTAATTAATAAATTTGTTTCCTTAAAATTATTAAAATCTAAGTAAAATTTTTTATCGCGTGTGGCTTTTACTTTTTAATTTTGTAGCGCGCTTAGAATGGGTGCGCTAGAACGATCGTCGCGGCTGCCTTTAGTAGCCTACGCGGGTCGTCTCATTGCCGCAGAAACAACCTGTATAATTAATTGGTTTAATATTGTCCCATTTATATAATTGGCAATTCTTTATTGGGTAACAGGACCAAAAAAAGTAACCAAGCTTACTTTAACAACACTTCTTTATTTTTTCAAGCAACGTTTCGGGTGATGATTTCACCCTTCTTCAGGCTACATGTAATTAAAATTGCAATTAGAAACTATACATTAACAGGTCCATGATACATATTATTGGTGAAATGGTTAATGTAATTACCTTTCAAAAAAACGTGTTCCATAAGTTTGGTTCAAAGTCAAATTTACAATTACGGTACATGTAAAATCTTTTTGATACTAGCAGGTGGAAAACAATGAATAATCTTTGGTTGTAATTCGATTACTTGAAATTTGCTTTTTAATTTGGATGCGCTAAGATTTAATCTTCTTTTTACGACCATTTGCACCAATCTGTCAGAACTTATTTGACATTTTTTGGTTCACCTCCCTTCCACCCAACAATTTAGTTGCTTTCGATCTGCTAGTATCAATCACAATTTTTACTCATTTTTTTTTTTTTTTTTTTTTTTTTCCTTACACTAACTTGTTAAAATTATTTACAACTTTATACATATTTACAGGTTTTCTTTACATATATTACAATTTACATATTGTTTTTCTTTAATTCTTTATAATTTAATTTCCTACCTTAATTTACTATTTAATTACATGTAGCCTGAAGAAGGGTGAAATCATCACCCGAAACGTTGCTTGAAAAAATAAAGAAGTGTTGTTAAAGTAAGCTTGGTTACTTTTTTTGGTCCTGTTACCCAATAAAGAATTGCCAACCTGTATAATGTTATGTATATAAAAATTATAGGTTTCTGACAAACAAAGAGTTAGCTCCTGGGATATTTTGGAAGGCATGAAAAATCCTGCTCCACTTTCCTGGGCTTGGTTTGGTGCTGTTAGATTAGAAAGACGTCCATTGGCATATGAAGACACATTTAGGCTTCTAAGATATCATACTCATAATTTGCAAAAGCCTGCCTCTTACTTCTTAGAAGCTCCACCTTTACCTCCAGAGGATTTGGAACCTGTGCAAGATAAACCTGTAAGTATTAAACATTTTTTCTGAAACTGCAAATTGCTCTACTTTACAAAATATGTAAAATAGATCGTTTGGTTGTGTATGAGACTTTTCCAAACCTTACTATTAGCTTAGCATAAGTTGTATATATACCCACAGCTAAAGGAGCTTGACCTGAAGGCTGATACTCCATCATCAGTGGACCAGTCACCTCATAGTGCATCTTTAGGAAAAGGCAGAGGCAAAGGACAGCGAAGGCAAAAGAAGGTGAAAGGAGCACCAGGACAAGTCCCAGTTCCTGCCATGGGCATGGGACAATCTCCTTTAGGACAAGCACATCCAGGTAATAATTTATACAAAAACGCATTGTTATTGTTTTCTAAATTAATTACAACATATACATACCTTGAAATATAAAAAGGTTAAACAATTATTTTCCATTCTAATAAATTTCAGTACTCCAAGGGATTTTTTCAAAACTAATAAATTTTTATAAAGGCAAGACATACCCTTTGACAATATTTTTTGTTTATATTAGGTATGGCAGGAATGCAAGGAGTACCTGGTCCTACTCCTCCATTGCAGCATATGAACTATGGAGGTGGAGGAATTCAACAGCAACCCCAACAGTTTGCTGGTAATCCTAATCAGCAATGGTATAATCAACAACAACAAGTACCACAACAGCAACAGCAAGGATATTATCCTCAACAAATGCCTAATGGTAAGTCAGCTATTTAAATTCATCAAAAGAAGCCATTTTTATCTGTTTAAAATTTTGCACACCTACTAAATTTCTAAATAGTTCAAATTACTTACATACTTACCTTTTCCTATTTAGTAGAAGATTATGATTTTTTTTCATTCAAAACACCTTTTCTAAAAACTCTAAAGTTGTTTCTAAATTTCAACTGTTTTTAGTTACTAGATTTGAACGGCCACAACAAATTAATCAATCTAAACAAGCGTTATCAAATATGCTAAGACAACGCCATCCTCTCAATCAATTTATGGGACCTGGAGGACAACAAGCTGGGCCTGCTCCTGTACCTCAAACAGGTTATCCAGCAATGCAACGACAGTTTCCAAGACAAAATCTTCGCCAGCCACACCCCAACACAATGCAAACTAATCAGGTAAGTAATTAAATTAATTTTTAGTCTTTCATTAAGTTTGAATTGGTTTAAACTTAAATGCGATTTAATCATAGGCAATGTTCCAACAACAATATAATACCATGCAAACTGGTATAAATCAACAATATGCGGGTAATTATGGTGGAAATAACATGATGCAAGGTGGTCAACAAATGATGCAAAGTGCTCAAAATCCTGCAATGTTCCAACAACAAGGATTTGGTCAACCTCGTGGTCCTCAACCTGATTACAGGGGTATGCCTCAAAGTACACCAAGGCCACAATACATGCAACAAGCACCGAATGTAACCATGAATACGAATATGAACTCAATAAGTAACATGGGCACAGGACAAGGCGGACCTGCTCCTCCATATTCAAGAACTACTGCCCAAGCAAATTTCAATGGTGGTACGTTAAAGTATTTATTTTTTTTATACCTACTTTATTCTTAAACTTTAGGAGTTGGCATGCAACCTAATGTAGGAATGCAACAACAACAGCAGCAAAGTCAGTTCCAACAACAGCAAAGAATGCGACAACAAATGTTAGCAATGCAACAACAACAACAGCAGCAGCAACAACAACAGCAGGGTGGTCCTCAAGGACCTCAGCAACCATCTCCAGCTTTAGTAGCACATTTGCAAAGGCAAATGAATCCAAATCAATATGCCCATCAGCCTCCTCCATATAACATGGGTTAATATTAAAAAATTTTAATTTCTTTTATGTTACTTTTTATTTTATTTATACATATTATACTTGTGACATGTTAAATTTTAATACAATTGAAAACTTAATATAATTAATATTAATAAATTGCAATTTATAAATCCCCTTATAATTAACACAGCAAGTAGGTGCTAAAATTAATTGTACTTAGGTACAATTTATTATTTTAATATTAATATTAATTTATTATTTAGTTAGCTAAATAATAAAATTTAAAAGTATTTTATTCAATGTATGGTATACCATTTACGTCTTGGATTACCTTTTTAGGTTCATTCTTTTTTACTTTGTACATCGAGCATAAACCTTTGAAAAAGAAATAGAAGATTTCTATTGCACTTAGGAAGCTGAATCCAAGAAATACTCCCAATAAACCACCCGTGTTAGCTAAAAATAAATAATATATTAAAAAGACAAAACTGGATGGATATTCATGTAAGTACAGGGTGCGGCAAGATAATTTCCTTATTTCATAAAGCAATAAAATAAAAAGTAGTAAAGATATATTTTCAATTTTTCTTTAATTAAAAAATTCAACATTTAAAGTTATGGTTTACATGTTTTTAAAAATCATATGGGGTAAGTTGCGCCCCCCATTGTCGATACACTGGTTGAACCGAATTCTGCTGTTTCTCATTACTCTCTCCAGCAAATTGATGGGTATGTTGGCCGTTTCTTTCTGAAAGTTTCTTTCCAGGTTGTCCAGAGTCTGGTATAGGCATGGGATTTCAACTACCCCCACAAAAAAGTCAAATCGGGTGAGCGTGCCGGCCACTCAAAATCTTCTTTCAGTGAGATAAGGCGCCCTGGGAATTCATCAAGTCGTGGCAAAAAAAAAACTCGAGCGTGTTCACATAACGGTCTGAATTGACTGTGACAATCTGCTCATTTTCCAGTTCTTCTTTTCTGCACACTACCAGTTCATTGAAACGTGTGAGCCCCAAAAGAATTAATTTCCGGTCCTGGACTGGGCCCAATGTCACAATATTGAAGCGATTTCAGAAGGCGCGCTGGGTTTTAACCATCGAACGGCCGTTGGAAAAATAGACCTTTAAGAGAAACGCACGCTGCTCGTTACTCTAATGCATGATGATGACAGAAACACAAGTTAACAAAACTTTAAGATCACCTCTCTCGAACGAGACCACGAAAACTCGCCTGGGACTCTCATCAGCTTCAGAGTATTCATTTCAAATAAGGAAGTTATCTTCCGCACCCTGTATAAAGAAACAAAGTGACTGCAGGGGATTTTTTTTAAGTTTCAAGTTCAGGCATTTTTAAGACTTTAAGAAGAAATTTTAAGAATTTTCAAATTGATGAGGATTCTGGCTTAGGTATAGGACAAAATTAAAAAAAAAATCATAATTACTTATCCTTTAAAAAAATCTCCTTAATAATAAACTATGATTTTGAGGACAAAATCGTAAACAAAAATAATGCAAAGGTCTACTCCAACCAAAAGACCGACATTGACAAAAGAACTAAAGAAACGAGGGCGAGCGAAAAATGGAGAAAAAAAGGAAAGGCAAATGAGCAAATTGAAAGAAAACCCGACGCTTTCAAAACCCCGTAAGAAAATAAGCAAATCACACAACTCATTTTTGTATTTTATTCACCTTTTTTGGGGCTTTAGTTGAAAAAATCTTATTTACTTTTTTATTTTTATAAATATTTTGCTAAAATTTTGTACAATCGTATGTTGTACTATTATTTATCACTGGTATAATTTTTGCCGGAAAATTCCAAGAAAAACTTCATTATAGATGTAAATTTTAAACGCGAGCGGTGAGAGTGACAGAGATGCGTTTCGCGCGCATCTCCATGCGACAGACAATGATGAATAAGCGAGTTGTTATTAAGATTTTTAGTAAGCCCGTTCTATAGATCAAATACTAAATTCAATGCAGATTTAAATATTAACAAAATATCAAATTATTTTCACACATTTATTTATTAAAAAATTACATAATTATACAGGGTGAGTCGGGAGGAGTGCGTCAAACTTGGGGAGTGCAATCTACTCATCAGTACAAGGTAAAAAACGAAAATGTTGTTATCCAATTTTTATTAGTTTTCGAGTTATGACGTTTTAAAAATTAAAGTTGGCAATACTTGCATAACTCTTTTCTTGAACCATGGACTTGCCCTCAAGGTTCTCAGACCTTCAATCATTAGATTTTTCTTGAAGAACTGGTTAAAAATTAAGGTTTGTAAAGATAAGGCTGAAGTTGGAGATGTACTAATTCGACGAATTTTGAATGCTGTAGCTCAAATAAAAGGAAACTATAAAAACTTAGATGGGTATTATATATCTAGTGTTCATAGAAGAGAGTAAATATGTTTATAGACACATGAGGATATCTTTCAAAATCTTCCACGAATTAAAAATAAGCTAAATTTGTCAACTTAAATTTTCCAAACGCCATAACTTGAAAACTATAATAAAAATTGGATAAGAACATTTGTTTTTTTTACCTTGTATTGACGTGTAGAATACACTCACCGATCACCGAGTTTGACGCACTGCTCCCGACTCAGCCTGTATAACAAAATTTTTATTCATACAAAAATTTATCAATAAAATAGATCAGTAAAAAGTTATTAGTATCCTGACTCATCAGAAGTAGCTACTTTAAATCCTAATTCTTCATCGTTTTCTTTTTCTTCTGATACTCTAAGTACATCCTCAACTTGTAAAGATGTGGGGTCCCCTATGAACCATGTAGGCTTAAAATAGCCATCCAAAAACCAGCCCAATCAAATTATGTCCCACTTTATGCTTGGGTTTGCCAGCTTTCCACGCGTTTACGGGCTGTGATTATACAGCTGCATTTTATAACAAAGGAAAAGTTAAGCCTTTTAAAATATTTTCCAAACAGGATTTCCAAGAAGTATTCACGTCGTTAACATACCCAATAGATCTATTCGTCGATAAAAAATTCTACGTGTTCAGGAGTTTACTGCCCTTCTGTATGGGATCAAAAATTGTTTCAACATCAATGACGCTAGATATCAACTGTTCCAAAAAACATAAGATTAACGGTATAGACTCCATTCTGAGTCCACCATGCTGAAAGTCTCTTCAACAGAAAATTTGACGAACAGTCTATGTAAATTCAATGTGGCTTCAATTGAAATAGTTTTTTTGGCATCCAACAAGAGAACAAGAAGTATGAGATGCTCTTTTATTGTTATTTGTAATATTCATAACAAGAATTTTTAATAAATACACAAAACTTTAAGTTCAAATATTTGACGTTACCTGTATGTTTTGCCAATTACTGCCACAGGGGGTGCTGCGTGCTGCAGTAAAATTAGCTCATCGCCTATACTTAAATAACCAAATAAGTATTTCTTTGGTAAAAATAAGAAAATATCACCAAAAAGACTACCTATACCTTTTCAACTTCAAATTGAGACAAGTAAATTTCAAATTGAGACTTATCAATTTCAAATGGGGAATATACAGGGTGTCTCACTTTTTTTCCAGCAAAAATTTTTTTTAGATAGTAAATGTCAATTTGGACAAAAAGTTCCCATGAAATATTTTGTTTTTTCGACTCCTTAAAAAGTTACAGCAATTTTAAACTTGATAACTTTTCATGATTTTTGTAGAACACCCTGTTTAATATTCTTTCTTATAATATTTTTTTATTTAAATTGGCGGGAAAAGTGCAGCTCGTAATTCTTGACTAAAACAAAAAAAAACAAAAAAGGATTAAATTATTATAAATTTTTCTTCTAGGTAAACTAAGAAAAAGTCAGAAAAAAAATTTTAAACAAGAGTTTTGGCGGATTTAAAAAAAGTGTGTAAAAAAGGAAAAGAAAAAAAAGTTTAAGATGCTTAACACTTATTTAAATAAACTTTTCTACGATTTTTTTTAGTTCACATAGAAGAGAATTTAATACTGAATAAAAAAGCTTTGGTTCAATCAAATAAGTCTTTTAGTTTTTTAGTTATCACGCCCGCCATTTAAGAAGAATCGTGAAAATAAAAACTCGAGAAAACGCGCTTCAAAGTTTTTAATAGGAAAAAGTATCAATTATTAGTTACTTACGGTCACAATCTGTTAATCAGCTATTTTAGGTCCATATAACAATCCCTCTACTTCTTCAAAAACCTCTTGTTGATACATTTGATGGAGTCAGCGAGCTGTACGAGCCTCTTTACTGCTAAATGAATGGCGGCTGGTCTGCCTCTCGATCCGTCGAGAGAAATCAGCAAACATTTTGCACTGCTGGCCTATATTTAAATTAAGCAACTGCATAACACCCAAAATCGCCGAATATCCTTCGATGAACATACCTGCAGCCATGAAGGCAACAGTTTTAACAATTTTTTGGCCCGAATGGAGGTGTTTTGGACAGAAGAGCCAAATTGTGGAGTTGAAAGATTCATTGGAATTTTGAGTATAACCGCATAGGCATCGCGTTAAAAGGTTATCATTTGAAAGATCTTCATAAATTGGGCGAATGTGTTTCTCAACTTCTTCGTGAATCAATCGATCGGGATGCTCGAAAGATTGTAATTGATCCATGGATTCAGCTCGCATACCTGCCGGATGCTCATCGACGTTGCCTTATATTCTTGGAAATAATTAGAATTAGCCCGTTGTCACTTTGTAAATATATTCTTAGATATACATACATATATTCTATCGATTTAAGCAAAAAAAGAAAAATCGATTTTTTAACGTTGTAATTCAGAATACCCCCTTAAGGAGTCGAAAAAACATAATATTTCATGGGAACATTTTTTTGACACCCTGTTTGCACTTTAAAGAAATGGCTTTAACTTTGAACAAACAAACTATAAAATGATTGATTTGCACTTTGGAAACGGATGATTTAACCTATAACATAACAACTTTAAAATAACAGGTGTCAACTTTGAAAAAGTTTTTCTAAACTTTAATCACCACTATAAGATAAATGGTGAGCACTTTGGATAAAATAAATTGACACTTTGAGCTTTTAGCTATAAATTGATGTTGGATTCGTCTTCGTCGGTTTCATAATTGACAATAAATTCTTTGCACTCGCTCATTATTTTTGTTGGAATTTATTCACAATTACTAAGAAGCGCGAATGTAAACATAAACATAACCAACACAGTTTACGTTTTTGGTCGAGCATCGAGCACATTGCTGGAATAGGCGCGCGCTTTGTTTTAACAGGAGAATAGGAATATGTGACCTTGCGTTTCAAAGTTCTTGCCATTCGTTGTGGTGTAAATCTTTTTTTAAAGCGAATTATTTAAAAGTGAAGTATTTTTCAATTAAGTGGAAGATTATTTTTTATGTTCTGTTTTAACTTTAAAAATGCGAGGGATGCTTTTTAAAGTGTGTGTGTTACATAATTTATAAGTATAATGTCTTTATACAAGGTGTCCCGTTATTCGACCGACAACGTTTAACTGAAGATTCCTCACCTAAAAATAAGTTGATATGACCCTTTTTATCTATTACCAAAAGTGAACGCCTGAAGAGTTATAAGCTTTTGAAATTGAACTAAAAAAATAAATTTTTCTGTATTGCGTCCAAACCAATGAAGATTTTATGACGAAATTTGGCGTACTTGAGTTTTTATAAGAAACGCGCACTTTGTAAAAAATTAGACAAAATTCAACATCTGCAAAGGTTTTAAATTGAAGAGGATGGGCATAAACCTCTTTATAAGTTTTTAGTCTCTTAAGATATTAACATTAAAGTTACCAATTCCCATTTAATCATTCAATTGTAAGATTTTTGTCTCTTACGTCTTCCAAATAAATTATGCCGTTCCTGCGAAAAATGTAAAAAAGAAATTCGGTGAAAGACTAATTTAATTAATAATTTCACATTATCTAAGTGAAGTTGCATAAACTTAAATTACAATTTTTTGGAGAATATCTAATGTATTGTTAAAGTTTACCAGTTTAAACGGTATTAATTTAAAATAAAACAAATGAAGAAGAATTAATTTAACAGTTTTATTAAAAAAATTATTATAATAAATTAAGTGCATGTTCAACGTGAGTGCCCTCTGAACGAATACAAGAATTAATACGGCACAAAAATGAAAATCGAATAGATTCAAAGAAGTTTGGGATTTCACGTATCTCATTGGTTGCGTTGACGATTCGTACCCAAAGATCTTCTCTGCTTTCTACTGGAGTACTGTAAACTGTATCTTTTAAACAACCCCAAAAAGAAAAATCTAGAGGATTTAGATCCGGTGATCGCGGTGATCGCGGTGGCCAAGTGACTGGAGCATCCGCACCCCGACCAATCCATCGGCGAGGAAATTTTTTATTTAAATAATTTCTCACATTTATTGAAAAATGAGGAGGGGGTTCCGTCTTGCATAAACCACATCTGTGCTCTGATGGCAAGGGGTACTTCTTCTAGTAGTCCAGTAAGATTATTTCTTAGAAAATCTAAATACGACACACCATTCACTCTTGGTGGTAATTCAAATGGCCCTATAATATGATTGTCGATTATACCTGCCCACAGGTTGATGGAAAACTGCCTTTGATCATTGGCTACAATTTTCTCATGGGGATTTTCATCCGACCAGGTATGCAAATTATGCAATTTAATTATTCCGTTTCTTGAGAAGCAAGATTCTTCAGTAAACAAAATTATTCTGGCCATATTTGGATTTTGGTCGTATTTGCGTTTGAACCATTGGCAAAATAACAATCTATTGTTCAAATCAATCGGCAGCAATTCTTGAACTTTGCGAAAATGGTATGGATGAAGTAACTGTTCTTGAAGTGTTCTGTATACGGCATTTTTTTGAATTTGTAATTGCGTAGAAATCTCTCTTACACTTACTCTGCGATTCTCCTCCACACATCCCAATATTTGTTCTTCTGCCTCTACTGTTCTTATTGTTCGTGGGCGCCCTACATTTCTACGATCAGTTTCCAGTTTACCATATTCACGCAAACGACGATCTAAGTTAGCAAATGTTGTATGATGAGGAGTTTGACGATTTGGATACTTCTCAGCATATCTTCTAGCAGCAGCTCTACCATTACTGTGACATTCACTGAATACTAGGTGCATGTCGGCATATTCATTAAATGAATTGATTGCATCCATTTTATAAGTAATTTTTGTAAATTAAAAGTTACTGTATTATCTATTATGACATCAATGTTCTTACTATGGTTTTGGTTTCGAAGGGCGACTTAATATTGAAACAATAGGAAAAAGTACTTTGTGTTGCCTAACTTTGCTGTTTTGCACTAGTTTTATTTTTCTCATTTTCTGCAAGAGCGGCATAATTTATTTGGAAGACATAAGAGACAAAAAATCTTACAATTGAATGATTAAATGGGAATTGGTAACTTTAATGTTAATATCTTAAGAGACTAAAAACTTATAATGAAGTTTATACCCATTCTCTTCCATTTAAACTCTTTGCAGATGTTAAATTTTGTCTAATTTTTTACAAAGTGCGCGTTTCTTATAAAAACTCAAGTACACCAAATTTCGTCATAACATCTTCATTGGTTTGGTTGCAATAAAGAAAAATTTATTTTTTTAGTTCAACTTCAAAAGCTTATAACTCCTCGGGGTTCACTTTTGGTAATAGATAAGTAGGGTCATATCGACTTATTTTGAGGTGAGGAATCTTCAGTTAAACGTTGTCGGTAGAATAACGGGACACCTTGTATAAGCGTTAAAAACTATTATTTAAAGTTGTTATATATTTTTTTTAAGTTTTATTAAATTTATTTAATGTTAATGCTGTTTATTCAAAGTGGAAACTATTTTAAGAAAGGGATATATATATATATATATATATTATTTTTCGTTGATTGGATTTTTATAAAGTTTTAAATGTTTTTATTAAGATTTCTTTCCTCTTTACAAAGCTATCTTGATCTATTTTAGAGTGCAATTAAATCTAACCCATTTCAAATTGAGAATAATCAATATCAATTTGATAATAATCAATTTCAAATGGAAAATAATCAATTTCAAATTGAGAATAATCATTTTCAAATTGAGAATAATCATTTTCAAATTGGGAATAATCAATTTCAAATTGAGATTTATAAAAGTTTCACCTTAAAATCTTCTTAATACAACTATGAGACTACTTACTAATTCGTTCCTATAGGAGCATAGAAAATAAAATATTTCTCAAAGAACCGTTAAAACCTTTTAAAGAGTGGTCAAATTTTTAATAAACATTTTTATCTTTATTTTTAAGTGAAGTGGTTTCCTTAAAAAATCCGACCATCCGAACTATTTTCTCCTGGTATATACCCAGTAGAGTAAATTCCGAGTGCGACCGACCGAATCGTTCGGCCGAAAGTTTAGCAAAATAGCAAAATTTGTTTGACACGGAAAATCGGTACTTCGTCCGGTCGAGTGTCGAGTCGATCGCCCGAAATTAGTACAATAGGTATCTATATAGCGAAATCCGTGAAATCGCGATTTGCGATAATCATGTATAGGTTGCAGGGTAGGATATCTCTCATAAAAAACGTCGTCCATATGTTCATAGGATTTATAATATGTGTCGCTGCTGTATTAGTTTTTTTAGGCAACTTTTTTTACAAAATACTTCCCCCCCCCCCTATGATTCCCCTTAATAAAAAAATAATAATTTTCAAGTTAACTTTGATATTTGTTCATAGTCACAAATTACGAAATTAAAATTGATTAAAATATTTCCATTGCCGAGAAGGTGTTTAATAATTGTGAGAATACAATTCCTGTCACTTTATGTCAAAATTTTCAATGTATTTCTGACGTATTAATAAGTGAAAATACAAATATTTTCAGTCATTATATTCTCTTTCCAAATATAACTCGTGGTAAGAATATGAATCGATAAATTTTTAGAAATGCTTACTCATTTTAATCTCAATCTTTGGAAAATACAACTCGTGCTACGCACTCGTTAAATTTTCGTTGTTGAGATTAAAATTCTTGCATTTCTAAAAAATTTTCGATAATATTCTTACCACTTGTTATATTACCCTTGACAATACAAATCATCTAAAGAAATTTACCAATTACGAGACTGAAACTGTGCGGTTTGGTAAGTGGGTTGAGTGCACGCGAAATGAAAATTTGCTGTTAATGACTTAAAAAGAAGTTTTTGAATACAAAAGAGTCTGCGATAGTAATTTTGAAGGGATCTACTCAAGGGAACCCACATACCGAAAGATTTAGTGCCGAGAATAAATTTACTTAGTAAGTAGTATTAAGCTAGTATTATTATCGGGGGTAAATGAACAAGAGGTTGAGTTTTTTTCGGATGTGGTTGGTTTTAAACGAAAGTTTGGTTGTCCCGGATTACCGGACTAGAGAACATAGATAACATAATACGTATAGAATGCTAACTCAATAGTACCTTTTGATAACGTAAAAGCGCCCTCTGGTTTTTTTGGGCCAAGTATTTTTAGACGCGCGGGAATTCTGAATCTGCAATTTTTATATTTGTATTTTGTAGTTTTATTATTTTATAAAGACGTTTCTTTAATTTGAAAGGGTTATTTTTAAATTTATTACTTATTAAATATAATTAAAGATACATATTTACACAAACCACCCAATTTGTAGAATATAACATAATAAACAAAATTTTATATTTAAACATTTTATTTAAAAATTAGAAATTGTATAGAGTTACATACAAACTGTAAATCAGTAAAACAGATTTAAAGAAGATTTTAGATGTTATAAAAGTAAAAGTATGATTTACTCAAAAATAAATTAGAAAATATAAATTTTAAACTTCTACGTCTTTTGAAAATCCAAATCCATTCTCCTAGCATTATCTGGAAAACCTTACAAAGTCTCACTTAGATGTTGCAAGGACAATTGTATAAACCCAGTGTAAAAGTATTCTTGAAAATTAATAAAATATTTAAAAAATGTGAGATGTAAGCATAGGATGTAAGTAGAAAAAGAAAACATACCTAGATGTAGAATTAATAAAAAATTGCTGAAAATCCAACAGTAACAGTAACAAGACCCTTTTAAACTCAAGTATCATTTCTCTAAAAAACATAAAACTGATGCATTTTGAAAGCTTACTAAAACATAACTATCAATTCTGACAACTAAAAAATGATTCGCCAAGTTGATTTTTTCTTTAGGTTCATAAAGCGCCATCTATACTTTTGGGGCCAAGTTTTTTTGTGTTATCAAAATTTAGTATTGAGTTTGCATTCTATATAATTTATATTATCTATGCTAGAGAATCAAAGATCATGAAAAAATCGCGACAGCGTAGCTGGAGATAGTTATTACCAAAGCACAGTACCCAGTAAACACAAAGGATCAGTTACATAACTGTTTTATCACAACTAAAGAACTTTGTTACATTACAAAAGTTTTGTAACTGTTACAAACCATATACTTCGTTTGTGATGTATCTATTATATAACTGTTGTTACGTGTTTTATCACTATAGGGTGTGGGCGTGTCCACGCGCGCATAACGTATCTTGGCGACAAATATTTAAAAATATTTAGTGTCAACTTATCTATGGTGTCAACTGCTGTCACCAATTCATTCAGATTCAAATAGTCGTATTAAATTAAATTTGTAAAATAATAATGGAAAATATTGAAATAATACCCAAATCTTGGTATGGGCTAGAGAAGTGTTAGTGTTTCTTTTGATGGCGAATAGCTGGCGATGGTTAGTTTTAGTTTAGTTTTTATAATAAATAATAATTATAACTTCAACAGGGTTATTATTCCTTTCTCCTTCATTTTTTTGACATTTGACGATATGCTAAACTATGGTAACGACAAACTTTTTTGAATAAAATACGCCCACACCCTATAGTGAATTTATACCGAACTTTTTGTTATACAAAAGTTTTGTAACTGCTACAAACGTTTGTGATGCATCTGTTATATAACCAATGTTACATAAATGTTACATAAATATTGGGGAACTGCCAAGTGTTAACCCGAGTAGTTCCACAATGAACTCTGGATGGCGCTGACAAGTTCTACTCAGAGTAATGCACGGTGCTTGGTTTATAAAGTAAGCCATCATTCGATTACAACAACTCAAGTCGTGATTTCTGCCAAATGCGGGTCATAATTAAGTATGGCATGCTTATTCTGAGTGATGAGTCCTTATGAGGACCAAACACGTGTCCATATCTCTGCTATGGATACAATGAACGAATAATGGATTAAATTCGTTTATCTACGACTATTGAATATAGTGTATTATTCAACGAGCGAGTAATGATAGCTATTTCTCACGAAGACCGAAATTGCGACACCAGCCGGCAGGCGAGTGTCGTAAAAGGTCTGAGTGAGTAATGGCTATTTAATCGCGAGTAGAATACTATACTTTATCTACGACGATTTTTTACTTTTAGATTCTCCTATCTATTATTGTCATTTTGCTGGACGTTATTTTCATTAAACACCTATGTTTACTCTAGATTTTTGTTCTATGGCGTAAAATTGACGGCCCAATTTAACCTCCAAAATCACCTGACCCCTAATTATATTTTTAATGTTTCTCCAATCCATAAAGGCTCTGTATGCCATATTATACCTGTCTTTTGATTTATTTGGTAATAAATTTGGGGTTGTTGTTAGCGCAGTTTCTAGTATTTCTGGGGGTGTGCAACTTTCACTTTCTGAATCCATTTTAAATATTCTGTACTCACGTTTTTTATTATTTTTGTAATTATATTTTTTAAGAAATATGTTTTTAATTATTTTATTTATTATTTATTAATATAATATAATTGTAAATTCACTTTGAATCACTTTCTTTAAAAATTTTATATTTCATATTGAAATTATTTTGACAGCGGCGCACGCAAGTGAAGATGGCGCCTTAACATTCTACTCTTGTAACTCAGACCTTTTACGACACTCGCCTGTCGGCTCGTGTCGCAATTTCGGTCTTCGTGAGTAATGGCTATAATTACTCGCTCGTTGAATAATATACTATTTATTTTAACATCAGCAGTACACATTAGTAGTTACACATTCTTTATATTAGTTATAAGTTATAAATCATAAAAATAATATATTCCATTAATGTTATGTAATTGATTCTTATGTTCTGTAATTGTTATTGACGTATTACTATTAATTAACGGAACGTGTGTTCTGTTTATGTTACATCATTGTTCCAAATCATTAAAAGAACATGCTATATAAATATTACAACCACCGCGGGCCGGACATTTTGAGGTTCCAGTGTGGCACATTTATAACCTCAAAATATTAATCATGAAATTTGAATTACTAATGTATTTACATGTATAAATTTGTATTCAGTGCAAAGAAATGGGAAATATAATTATGTTTCTGTACATATTTTATCATTAAAAAGTCAAAATAACCTAAAGTTCCTGTCAAAATCTGTTTGGTTATTTTTTTAGTAACTTTTTTTATAGTGTAAGTTGTCCTTTCCTGTTACTCCTCCTATAGTAGAAGCGGCGGCGACACTAGGTCTATAGTGTGATAAAACTTTTCAAGGTCCCACATATAATTCGTTACGTCATTGAGGGGGGAACACAAAATGGCACTGCTGCCACGTGTAGACCGAACGCCACTAAAAAAATTTTTTTTTCAAAATTTTTATTTTTTTCTAATGTCTAGTATCATAAAACTTCAGGAATCTGATTTCTCCTCGAGACAGGGGAGGGTTTGGGCTATAAGAAAATGCGGTGCTGCCAGTCTCCGTGAGAACGCTTATCAGTGGCAGCAGGAAAATAAGAGATCTCACAAATTCGATTTTCAAAAATTGGCAACCACTTTTACTGACGTCACGTAAAAGTGGTTGCTTATTACCGACGTCTCGTAAAAGTGGTTGCCAATTTTTGAAAATCGAATTTGTGGGATCTCTTATTTTCCTGCTGCCACTGATAAGCGTTCTCTCGGAGACTGGCAGCACCGCATTTTTTATAGCCCTTACCCTCCCCTGTCGCGAGGAGAAATCAGAATCCTGAAGTTTTATGATACTAGACATTAGAAAAAATTAAAAATTTTGAAAAAAAATTTTTTATAGGGGCGTTCGGTCTACACGTGGCAGCAGTGGCATTTTGTGTTCCCCCCTCAATGACGTAACGAATTATATGTACGACCTTGAAAAGTTTTATCACACTAGACTTATGGGGTCATTCTGAACAAAAATGTTAGCCGTAACAGCGATGTTAAATTTGACAGTCACCCTGACGTCAAAAAAATCGCAATTTTGTAAACTTTACTGCAACTTAAAGGTTATTTAAAATAAAATTTTCGGTGTTAAAATAACATACAGCAAAGTAATAATAATACATTAATATGTAATTGATCAAAATAATACATTATATAAATGTACAATGCATTTTAATACCGAAAATGTTACCTATTTTATATTGTCGTTAAGTTACACTAAAGTTTACAGAATAGTGTTTTTTTGACATCGGGGTGACTGTCAAATTTAACATCGCTGTTACGGCTAACATTTTTTGTTCAGAATTACCCCATTAGTGTCGCCGCCGCTTAGACTACTAGTTAAAAAATAAAGTATACCACTGTCGTATTACAGGCTGCTTTCACAATAGTGCCAAAAAATTGTTAACCTCAAATAATGTGTAGCGTGTACTTCCAAAACGGTTTTTGTCCATTTTAATTTAATACAATTTAATAATTAACAACTTTACAACTAGGATGGTGCGATTTAATTTTCATATTTCAAATGTTTTGATTTTTGAAGTAATGGATGAAGCAAATGGAAAGCTGCTTTAACAAACACACGAAAACGAAAGCAGCTAAAAGAAGGAAGGGCTTGCATTGAGCGAAAAATACGCTAGTGAATTATTTGCTCATAAAATGTGGGTAGCTTTTTGTCGCTGTAATATGTCATCTCTGACATTTTTCAGTATAAACGTCATATTATTGGACAAGACAAATCAAATCTCGTATTTTGATTGGTTCTAAAATGAGGTGTATATTGATCGGGGGTAAATAAACAAGAGGTTGAGCTTTTTTTCGGAGATTGTTGCTTTTAAACGAAAGTTTGGTTGTCCCGGTAATGAGTAGAGAATCAAAGCTCCAGCTACTCTGTCGCGATTTTTTCTATGTACTTTGATTCGATAGTTAATACCAAAGGGACAACCAAACTTGAGTTGACTAAAAGCAACAATCTTCAAGAAAAAAGCTCAACCTCGAGTTTATTTTAGGGAGATTAATAAACAACTCAAAATTTTTGTATGAAACACGAAAATTAAAGCAGCTAGGAGAAGGAGGGGAATACAAGTCACATGTCAGTTAGAACCAATTATTGGATTCTATGAGCGAGAAATACGCATATTATGCAGATGTATGTTTTTCGCTCATAAAATGCAGGTAGCTTTTTGTCGCTGTAATATGTCATCTCTGTCATTTTTCAGTATAAACGTCATATTATTGGAGAAGACAAATCAAATCTCGTATTTTAAATCGTTCTAAAATGAGGTGTTTATTAATCGGTTTTAATAATATTTTTAATCAGGTCCAATAAAAATTACACGTTCGTGGCTTTCTCCAGAGGTGGAAATCACTTTATTTCCGAACAATGATGAAGAAACTGGACCATCTTTGTTAAAAATTGAAGACGTTTTTGGTAATTTTAAAGGACCTTATCGTTTTCCTAGGTGTTTTTGGGCAAACATGAAAAATAAGTTAAACCTACAAAAATTAACTAAAATACCCTTAATATTAATTATATTTCCAATTTCTTCAATAAATATGAATTATAAATACATTTATGAGATTTTACATTATTTAAACAAATATTTATTAACACAACAGCGGATTTTAAAATTCAAATTTTGACAAGTACTGTCAGATAAATTTTAATTACCTTTCATTTACGTTTAAATTGAAACCAAATGACAGTTAAAACTAATAGGGTGTTTTCCTTGTGGAACCTATGTTAATAATCGAATACAATCGCCAAAAGGATTAACCTGATGGTAGATACAAATGACCTTTATTATAAGGTACTTTAGGACAATGGTTACTGTTACAAACAAGACTGACTAACTGTGACTCACACTGGATTGAAATGTTTCCCACATTGGGTGTTATTGTCATGCGCACACATTGCTTGCGTTTGTACGTTTATTTATAAAAACAGCTAAGACCGGCGCGCACACATAAAAAGAAATCCGGTACGCGCTCATGTAACATACTGGAATGAAACATTCTAGAAAAGGAGAAATAACTTGCCGAAAATCGTATAATAGTATCTTGTCTACTTGATAAGAGGTACTTAGAAGTGCCAGAGGGTGTGTCCTACAAAAATAGAAGGAATTTACAAGCCCTTTGCCGCCACCGAGGTGGCTTATCGGTTCTACTTTTTACTAATAGTTATTATGCATTTAATTTAGACGTTTCGTTTGAGAGGTAATAATTTCAATGTTGCCTGATTCAGCCTGATTGTGCAATAAAGTCTTACGATAACCTGTAAAAGATATTTTATTTTTATTTGACCCCGTAATATTACAAATCTTATTACAACTATTAAAACTATAGCCATTGAATTTA
This sequence comes from Stenus bimaculatus, assembly GCA_963971135.1. Lineage (NCBI taxonomy): Eukaryota > Metazoa > Arthropoda > Insecta > Coleoptera > Staphylinidae > Stenus > Stenus bimaculatus. The sequence goes on from OZ020180.1 coordinate 41,080,779, forward strand.
CAGTAAAAGTTTCAGAGCTCCAGGGAACTGGAAAAGTCATTTTTTATCAAATATTTTAAAAATTGCAAAAAACGACAACTGTGAAAAATTGTTTCATTGTAAAAAATATATTCTTAAATTATAAGTTTATTTGAATAAAATAAATACTTAAAAATTAATTTCTAATCAAGTCATAACAAATATGTACTTAATTGTATAATTTTTTTACTATTAAAGTCAATAAATCATAGTAAATAAATGGCATAGGCAACCAAACTACTTTGTTTGTTAGAAACACTGAGGAAAACACCAGCATCGTTGTCTAATTGTGCAAAAATTAATTAATTTCAATTGCGTTTTTTTGGCGAAAGCGGTCTCCTAAAGAGCGAAATATTTTACACTATTGTATATTTATTTCTTATTTATATGTGGCATAAGTTTCATTCTTGTACAAAATGCTCCCAAAACCCGATATGGTCCTTTAGCTTTGAATTTGTTTAACACTATAGCTTGTGTAAAAGGTTGGTGTGTAATCCATTATAAGGAGATGATTGAATAGGGTAGTAATAAATGTACTTGCCCTTATAATTATATACTATAGCTTGTATTACTCCACTAAGGCTAAAAGCGGATATTATTGACTATTCAACTCACAAGTGATTATTTTTTGTGACAAGTAAAAAGTAAAACGTCCAAAAATATCAGCGATTATTTTGTGATGTTAATGTCAAATTTTAATAAGTTTGAAGTTAGCTGTCAAATTTCGCACAAAAAAGTGAAAATTGTTCGTTAAATAGTCCCTTAAATATACACTCTTGTTCAAATTATAAGTCGAATATTTTTCATACAAAATATAGGCTCGTATTAACCGCTGTCCAGTAAATATTCATATGTAATATCACGAGTGGTCAAATTTAAGTCGAATATTTTTCACTCTCTTTACTTCGAATGTCATTTGGGGTTAAGTTTTAATTCCCCGACGCAGTCGGTTAAAAGGTGTGATTAATAATCGAGAAATTTTGAGGTTATTAATCGCTTTTTAACCTACGAGTTGGTTACAATATTTTTTCGTTGATCGTGCATGTGATTAACTAGAAAAAACTATCATTTTTACAATACTTTTGGAAATGTCACAATTAAAAATACGAACCCGATCGATCATAACCGAAGTCTAATTAAAATAACAGGGTTGTCTATTATCAGAGACTTCTATAGTCAATTATTGATGACTTGATGTGTACATAACCTCACTTTTATAAAATAAATATAAAATGTATAGGCGTACCAATTATTGGAAGTGTGTTTAAAATTAAAGGTATTTATTTTATTTATAATTTTAATTAGGTTGAAACAAATTAAATTAACTTTATATTCACAATTGTAGTATACTTCGTAGAAAATTTCGTTAGAAACGTTATCAGCAGAGTCATTACGAAAAAAATTTTGTAAACTGTTTTTATTTGTATGTATGATTAAATTATGTTATAATAATTAATAATAAAAATTAGTAGAAAGTAAAAGGTATTTTTATTTTTAAATTAGTTTCAAAAGTACATAAAACAATTTCTTTTTGTTAAATATTCCATTGAGATAGTAGTTAACAAAAAGTTAAAATTCAAATAATTTACATTAATAAAAAATTTAATTTCTCGGAATTTTGAATCTCCCGCCATTTTTGTTGCGATTAGTTCCTGGGATTTATGCTACGAGTGCTGGTGTCGCAGGCAGAAAATTTTGTGTTTGAGATAGCTGTCTATATTATCAATGGTAGGTTGCCACAAACCCTGTTGTCAAAAATTAATTCCGCGAGTCGAAGACGAAGCCTAGCGGCTCGTGTCGTAAATTTTGATCCTTGTGAATAATGGGCATCATTTATCGCTAGTTAAATAATAATATATACTTTTACCACTTGTTCATACGTTCAGACATTCATTACGTCTGTTTTGGGAATTTTTATCAACTTTAAGAAACTTACCAAAGTTCTAATCAATAAAACATTCTCCGCATTCTCTCACGTGGCACCGCTTCCCGCTATTGCAGCCGAGTGGCCACCATTATGAGTGCGTGCCCGCCATTGTGGCCGTGTGGCCACCATTATGACTGCGTGGCCGCATTCCCTAACCTGGCACCGCATTCCCGCCATTATGTCCGCGATTGTGGCCGCATTTCCGCCATTATGTCCGCGTGCCCGCCACTGTGACCGTATTTCCGCCATTGTGGCCGTGTGGCCGGTTTTATGACTGTGTGGCCGCATTCCCTAACGTGGCACCGAATTCCCGCCATTGTGACCGCGTGCCCGCCATTGTGACCGAATTCCCGCCATTGTGGCCGCATACCCTAACGTGGCACCGCATTACCGCCATTATGTCCGCGTGTCCGCTATTGTGGCTGAATTCCTTTACGTGAAACCGCATTCCCGTCATTATGTCCTCATGTCCGCCATTATGGCTGCATTCCCGCCATTGTGGTCGCCTCTATGACTGCGTATCCGCATTCCCTAACGTGGCACCGCATTCCCGCCATTATGTCCGCGTATCCGCCATTGTGGCCGCATTCCCGCCATTGTGGCCGTGTGGCTGCCTTTATGACTGCGGGCCGCATTCCCTAACGTGGCACCGCATTCCCGCCATTATGTCCGTGTACCCGCCATTCTGGTCGCATTCCTGTCATTATGACCGCATTCCCGCCATTATGTCCGCGTTTCCGCCATTGTGGCCGCATTCCCGCATTTATGACCGCGTGTCTGCCATTGTGACCGCATTTCCGCCATTGTGGCCGCATTCCCGTCATTATGACCGCGTACCCACCATTATGATCGCATTAACACCATTGTGACCGCATTCCCGCCTTTATGACTGCGTGGCCGCATTCCCTAACGTGTCACCGCATTCCCGCCATTATGTCCGCTATTATGTCCGCTATTGTGGCCGAATTCCTTCATGTGAATCCGCATTCACGTCATTATGTCCTCGTGTCCACCATTGTGGCTGCATTCGAGCCATTGTGGCCGCCTCTATGACTGCGGGCCGCATTCCCTAACGTGGCACCGCATTCCCGCCATTATGTCCGCGTATCCGCCATTGTGGCCGCATTCCCGTCATTATGACCGCGTACCCACCATTGTGACCGCATTCCCACCATTGTGACCGCATTCCCACCATTGTGGACGCCTCTATGACTCCGTGTCCGCATGCCCTAACGTGTCACCGCATTCCCGCCATTATGACCGCGTGTCCGATATTGTGACCTCATTCCCGCCATTGTGGGTGTGTGGCCGCCTTTATGACTGCGTGGCCGCATTCCCTAACGAGGCACCGCATTCCCGCCATTATGTCCGCGTACCCGCCATTGTGACCGCATTCCCGCCATTGTGGGCGTGTTTCCGCCTTTATGACGGCGTGGCCGCATTCCCGCCATTATCTCCACGTGCCCGCCATTGTGGCCGAATTCCTTCACGTGACACCGCATTCCCGCCATTTTTTCCGCGTGTCCGCCATTGTGGCCCCCTCTATGACTGCGTGGCCGCATTCCCTAACTTGGCACCGCATTTCCGCCATTATTTCCGCGTGTCCGCCATTGTGGCCGCATTCCCGTCATTATGACCGCGTACCCACCATTGTGACCGCATTCCCACCATTGTGACCGCATTACCTAACGTGGCATCGCAATAGAGGGTGAGTCGTGAAGAGTGCGTCAATCTCGGAGAATGTAATCTTCACATTAATGCAAGGTAAAAAAACGAAAATGTTGTTATCCACTTGTTATTAATTTTCGAGTTTTAGGGTTTTAAAAATTACAGTTGGCATTACTTGTATAACTCTTTCCTTGGACCCTGGATTGGTCGCAATGGATTTATTTTGCCCTAAAGGTCCTCAGATCTTCAATCATTAGATTTTTGCTTGAAGAACAGGTTAAAAATTAAGATTTATAAAGAAAATGCTGGAGTTTGGGATCTACTAATCCGACGTATTTTGAATTCTGAGTAAATTGGTGTATCATATGTAGGTAACATTATAAGAAAAATAGAAATTATTTTATTTTACTAACAAAAAATGACCTTAAATTTGTATTTAAGGTGTATTTACATGTGTAAAACTGTCCATATACAGGGTGGTCGAGTTAAAGTGAATAGTCGAAATATCTCCAAAAGTAAGAGTTTTAGAAAAAACGTTTCAGATAAAAATTATTTGGTCTTAAAGGGGCCACAGAATGAGAACAGCCCTTAGTTTTGGCACAATTTGTGTCTTAAGTTTTTCTACTTTTAGGCTTATTCCTTACATTTGCGAATATCTGGTTGAATGCATTTATTATTGTTATTTATTACAATATTAACCCTCTAATGCCCATTTTTTTCTTTCTAATAAAATTACAGTAGCCTACTTTAAGGTCACCAATTTTCCAATTTTTTTTCTTTCTAATAAAATTACACTAGGCTACTTTAAGGTCACTAATACTAAATTTGTATTAAAATTTAACTGAATTTGTACCTGGTAGTCTGAGGACAAAGTTTTATTTATTTTGTAAACAATTGTCTACAGGCAAGGACGGGTATTGCGCCAAAATTTCAATACACGGAAATTCTAAATAAGATTTTATATCGCCCGCCTCAAGGCGGGTTTAGGAACTAGATATGCAATTACAAGAAGAAAAAGTTCCAAAATTGCATATTTAATATTGTAATAAATAACAATAATAAATGTATTTAACCAGATATTCGCAAATGTAAGGAATAAGCCTAAAAGTAGAAAAACTTAAGACACAAATTGTGCTAAAACTAAGGGCTAAAAAGAAAAATGGTTTAGACAATAATTTCTTCTTTTTTTGCTTGATTCAGATTCAAATAAAAAAAATATGGGTTTCCATTTGAAAAAACTGAGTTAGGGTTAGAATGACCATGAAGAAGTCCTCCAGGTGAAAAATTCTCATTCTGTGGCCCCTTTAAAACCAAATAATTTTTATTTGAAACGTATACTCTTACTTTTGGAGATATTTTGACTATTCACTTTAACTCGACCACCCTGTATATGTGTTAAGATTTATTTTACATTTAATATTTTAAATAGTTACACTTATATTCTTGACAATTTACATCTGTTAAAGTCCAATGTTAGTTGGTAAACTAAAATAATTTTATTTTTTTTTAAATATTACATGGTATACCAAATTACTCAGAAGAAAAACACTGATTCCAAATATCTCTAAATATGGCCGCCATCAAAAAAACTAACTTTGGGTTATTTTCGGTCAATCCGTTAGCGAAAAAAAAATATTCATTTATCTTACTGCATTGTACACAAAAAAGTGCCTGTATAATATAAAAAATGTTTGTAGCTTCTTTGCTATAACCATAAATATTAATGATTTATGGTCAAGTATGGCATGATTAAAGCACAGGGTGCCATTAATTATCACTATTTATCACAGATGTTTGTAGTTATCACAGAGTAATTTTTTTTTTGGTTTATTGACCAGAGGCCATTTTGTTGATTCAACAACAAAATGGCGTGTAAACTTTTTACAGCGCTCCAAAAATTTCTTAAAATTTTACATAATTTTTGGAGCGCTGTAAAAAGTTTAAAAATATACTTAAAACAAAAAACAAGTCTATTAACTCTTCGTTTATACCTTAACTTATTGTTAACGTTGGAATAACATATTATTTCAATTAGTTTTTTTCTATAAATATCTAAAGAGCCGCTAAGCGAACGTTTTTTGTAAACATCTCGTTTTACTGCTTCCGTATGAGTATTTGGTTTGACTCACAAAAATAAAAAAAGAAGAAATTGGTAGCCACAAGACTCTTCTGTTTACCAAAAAAAGAAATTTTAAAAAGCTCCACTGGAAAAAAAAATTTTTAAATTATTTTACTTACATAAAAATTCGGAAAATCCATAAAGTTCACTTTTCAGTTCCACCTTATATCTGTCTGATTCATAGTAGAAATGAGCTATTACCTTACTATCACTAAAATAAAATAAAATAAGATGAAGTCTTAAATATATTTAGTCCTTACTCAAAGTGCTCTAAAGTATCATTTTTAATAAAGTCATCATTAACCAGTTTACGTTTTGAAGAAAAGTCACCACCGGAATAAACCTTTCTGGCATATGATATTGTAAAACATGCTGGTAAACAATTACATTTTTTCCTGTAAAAATCAATGACAATTCTGTATCATACAAAAAATCCAAATCTGAATTATTTCATTGCTTTATATTCTTTAAGAGCAATTCCTAAACGGAAAATATAGTGGTTTAGTTCTGCAGTCATAAAAGCTAGTACGAATAACATTTTTGTATAATTTTTTTGTACATGATTTAGAAGTCATTTCTTTAATTCCTGCCAGAAGGAAAAAAAATGGAGAATGTACAAAAGAAAAATATAAGTTTGGACCCCTCTAATTAATTTTGTGCTAGGTTGCAGAAGGTAACTCTCTGTCAGGATGTAGCCTAATCAATTTAGATTATAAACCGGAAAAAAATTGAAAATCTAACGAGGAAAACTTGAGTTATGACTGCAGAACTAATGCACGATTTCATGATTTTCACAATTTTTCCTCACAAACTCGCGCGCCCTCTAGGGATTCCCCTTAATTATCAGTTATTTGGTCATAATTTGCAAAGAAGCTCCAGAAAAGTGGGATGGATTTTCTATTCCTTGTTATTATCTCCAACGGAAAATTTATCGCGAGTGTCTAGCAAGATTCTCTTAACTACTGATAAATATTAATAATTAAGTAAATAAAAACCACTCACCGTTCAGGTGATCCAAAATTTTCAATTACAACTAAAACGAGATTAGTAAAATCTTTCTTAAGAACATCCTTTATCGTACTTACATTTTGCGTCGGTGCTGCATTTCTCTGTTTGTTTATCGCAAATCTTCATAGATTCATTCTCTTTAAAATTATAATTAATTAATTATTATTTATATAATGCGTTACATCAATTTAATGAATTTTTTTCTCCTTAAGAGTAAAATATCTTCCCTATTTTTGAATATTTTTTAGTGTAATGAAATGGAATGTAATCATAAAATAATTGTTTAGAACAAACATGGTTTCTTTTATTTTGTAATTTATTTTTATAGAAATAATTCGGCATTATAACTAAAATGAAAAATTTTAAATTTGATTCCATTTTATATTAAAGAAAAATTTGTAGCTTTTTCGGACAAACTTTATTAAAAAACAATTATTATAACGCCAACGTTTCGAAGCTGGTTAGCTTCTTTGTCAAGGCTATTTAAAATTGTTTTCAATTTCTAAAAAATCTTGAGTTTATTTTATACATCAAAGTAATATACATAAATCGATGTCTTTATAATTTTAAAAAATAATAATATTGTATATTAATATAATAGATTTATTGTCTTCTAATTATCTGGTAAAAATTGTGTTTGTAAAAATATTTTTGATGTATTTGACAAATTGGTTGCCTAATGTTCCGGTTTCACCGGAAATGATATCAGCTTTCTTATTTTAAATGTTCACCATATTTTTCGTAGTTATTTAAACATTGGTACGTTTGTGATAAAAATTTCTTTTCTGAACTTAAAAAAAAATTGGATTTTGTTTTAGTAATTTATTTTAATAAAATCTATTAAAATTACTCTTCAATAAATAAAATAATGGACCTTATCGTTTTCCTAGGTGTTTTTGGGCAAACATGAAAAATAAGTTAAACCTACAAAAATTAAATATAGTAAAATATAAATTCTTTTTATCCAACTTTATTTTAAAATACAATCTTAAGTTGCAACTAGTTTCGCTAAATCATTGGCTTCGTCAGGCAAAGCTATAAAATTCTAAATTAATACAGATATATAAAATATAAATGAAACTTACATTGTGAATTGATGAAAATAGAGAACTAAATAACACAAATAAAAATATATAAACCAAATGTAAATAAAACCAATAAAAATAATGTAAAATCTTTTCAAAAACGAGTATATGCAATTTTAATTGCTTACTGACAAATATGTCAAACAAAAATTTTTATTTATAAAACCCACTTTGATGTATAATTAGTTGTATAAAATTTTTTTTTATAAAGTCATTTTCAATAATTTATTTAAAAAAATCAAAATGCGGGCATTCTAATTGAATATTTAAGTTTTCGACTAAAACATTATTATGACTTCTAATTATTTCAATATTTTCTAAATAATTCAATAATGAATTGTCCAAAACAGTGTGTAAAATTTTAATATTATCTTCTTCTAATGAATGTTTAAAATTGATTGTGATCTGCAAAATTTGATTTATCCAAATATTTATGTCTAATAGCAGCAGAATGTTCTTTGATTCTAATGGAAAAAGATATTCTAGTTTGTCCTATATATTCAGATGTACAATTGCTACAATTCAATTTATAAATACCACTTTTTGAAAGTAGATCATCTTTCTGTTTGTTATTTTTATATGAACTAAGAGAATTATTAGTTTTGAACGAAATATTGATATTGTAAGATTTAAACAATTTAAATAACTGATAACAATTCTTATTGGTATAAGTAAAAGTACCATATTTAATTGATTCTTTTGAAGTTGAAATATTTTGTAAATATGCATTATTATACCGGGTGGAAATGAAAACCGGGTCACCTCTATAACTTTTTTATTTATGAATAGAAAAATTTGAAATTTGGCTATGTTCCGGTTACTGTGATATCTCATATGTATGTATTAATTTCAAATTTATACCTGTAATTAATTTTTTATCGAATTAATTTAACATCAATTTATTTGAAAAAAAATATTTTTTTGTCATAAACATACTTAAAATTAACCAGTGTTTGATTTTACGTAGAAAAAGTCAGGGGGTTATATTTAAAATAAGAAAGTGGATGCCATTTCCTGATAAACCGGAAGTAAAATTAAAAATTTATTCGATCCATAAGATTTGTTTTCTTAGATCATGTAATATACTAAAATTTTAAATTTTTTATTTCCATAAATAAAGAAATGCCAGGGGTGGCCCTAGTTTCATTTCCACCCGGTATATCATCCAAAATAATTACCCGGTGTAAATCTTGCTGACTTTTAATCAATCAGGAACGTTAACTTTTGGCATTTTAGCGCCCGAAATTAAATCACTCCTCTTAGTTAAAAAAATGAAGTATAGTTAGCTGTAATTACGATTTGCAATTTTAAAAATTCTTCTAATTAGTTGTTTTCGCTGTGAATTTTATATTAGAGATCGATTAAAATATTGCTTGCAAAATAACGAAAAACATTTCAATTTTTTATAAATATTTTTGAAGGAAAGGACGTACAATGGTTTGTCCTAGAAGTAATCTAAAAATTGAAAAAAAAATCGTACAATCTCGTCAGAAGAATAAGTGTGATTTTCTTAGAACTTAACGCAATACAGAGCCCATATTTGATAGTAAAAATTGATAATAATTTTAGTTTCATTTTATTTTCATTTCCAAAAAATTGTATTTTTGTTTATTAGAAATAATTAGCTGCGCTTGGATATATTATATTCATGTTTACAATTAAATAGGTGAAAAATTATCCAATGTTGCCAAAGTTTAAGAAATTCCGAAATATTCAGTAAAAATCGTAATTTCAGGATGTTCTAGTGAATCGATATCTATAAAACTTTCGTAACTATAATACTATAATATTGGAACGGCAGCACTTATACCTCATAATTTTATTCTAAAAAAAATATAGGTATTTAAAAATTTTTTATAATTGATATTGCATCTACAATTTATTTTAAAAACAGTGATATGCTACACTTAGTATTTTTAGTACATTTTGTGTATAAAAAAATTAAAATATTGATCGAAGTAGTATCCAAAATTATTTATTTTGTTTTTTTTTAAGAAAATTTTTTTAAATTTCATAATGTATAGGACCTTTATCGGGCTTTGGGAGCATTTTGTACAAGAATGAAACTTATGCCACATATAAATAAGAAATAAATATACAATAGTGTAAAATATTTCGCTCGTTAGGAGACCGCTTTCGCCAAAAAACGCAATTGAAATTAATTAATTTTTGCACAATTAGACAACGATGCTGGTGTTTTCCTCGGTAATTCTAACAAACAAAGTAGTTTGGTTGCCTATGCCATTTATTTACTATGATTTATTGACTTTAATAGTATAAAAGTTATACAATTAAGTACATATTTGTTATGACTTGATTAGATTGATTAGAAATTAATTTTTAAGTATTTATTTTATTCAAATAAACTTATAAATTAAGAATATATATAATTTTTAAAATATTTGATAAAAAATGACTTTTCCAGTTCCCTGGAGCTCTGAAACTTTTACTGTAAATTCAATGGCTATAGTTTTAATAGTTGTAATAAGATTTGTAATATTACGGGGTCAAATAAAAATAAAATATCTTTTACAGGTTATCGTAAGACTTTATTGCACAATCAGGCAACATCATTGTTATCTATGATGTTGCCTGTATAATACATATAGAATGCAAACTCAATAGTACCTTTTGATAACGTAAAAGCGCCCTCTGGTTTTTTGGGGCCAAATATGTTTAGACGCGCGGGAATTTTGAATCTGCAATTTTTATATTTGTATTTTGTAGTTTTATTATTTTATAAAGATGTATCTTTTATTTGAAAGGGTAATTTTTAAATTTTCAAACAAATTTATTACTTAGGTATTAACTATAATTAAAGATACATATTTACAAAAACCACCCAATTAGTAGAATATTACACAATAAACAAAATTTTATATTTAAACATTTTATTTAAAAATTAGAAATTGTATAGAGTTACATACAAACTGTAAATCAGTAAAACAGATTTAAAGAAGATTTTAGATGTTATAAAAGTAGAAGTATGATTTACTCAAAAATAAATTAGAAAACATAAATTTTAAACATTTACGTCTTTTGAAAATCCAAATCCATTCTCCTAGGATTATCTGGAAAACCGTACAATGTCTCACTTAGATGTTGCAAGGACAATTGTATAAACCCAGTTTAAAAGTATTCTTGAAAATTAATAAAATATCTTAAAAATGTGAGATGTAAGCATAGGATGTAAGTACAAAAAGTAAACATACCTAGATCTAGAATTAAAAAATTTGCTGAAAATCCAACGGTAACAGTAACGAGACCCTTTTAAACTCAAGTATCATTTCAAACATAAAACTGATGCATTTTGAAAGCTAACTATCACATAACTATCAATTCTGACAACAAAAAAATGATTCGCCAAGTTGATTTTTTCTTTAGGTTCATAAAGCGCCCTCTATACTTTTGGGCCAAGTTCTTTTGTGTTATCAAAATTTAGCATTGAGTTTGCATTTTATATAAATTATATTATCTATGGGCAACATTGAAATTATTACCTCTCAAACGAAACGTCCAAATTATATGCAGAATAATTATGTAAAATAATTATTAGTAAAAAGTAGAACCGATAAGGGACCTCGGTGGCGGCAAAGGGCTTGTAAATTCCTTCTATTTTTGTAGGACACCCTCTGGCACTTCTAAGCACCTCCTATCAAGTAGGCAAGATACTATTTACGACATTCGGCAAGTTATTTCTCCTTTGCTAGAATGTTTCATTCCAGTATATTACATTAGCGCGTACCGGATTTCTTTTTATGTGTACGCGCCGGTCTTAGCTGTTTTTATAAATAAACGTACAAACGCAAGCAATGTGTGCGCATGACAATAACACCCAATATGGGAAACATTTCAATCCAGTGTGAGTCACAGTGAGTCAGTCGCTAGATACCTTTGTAAAGCGCGTACGAATTTGTTAGCCCGGGCATTACTTCTTGTTTGTAACAGTAACAATTGTTCTAAAGTGCCTTATAATAAAGGTCATTTGTATCTACCATCAGGTTAATTTGGCGATTGTATTCGATTATTAACATAGGTTCCACAAGGAAAACACCCTATTAGTTTTAAGTGTCATTTGCTTTCAATTTAAACGTAAATGAAAGGTAATTAAAATTTATCAGACAGTACTTGTTAAAATTTGAATTTTAAAATCCGCTGTTGTCGTGTTAATAAATATTTTTTTAAATAATGTAAAATCTCATAAATGTATTTATAATTCATATTTATTGAAGAAATTGGAAATATAATTAATATTGGGGGTATTTTAGTTAATTTTTGTAGGTTTAACTTATTTTTCATGTTTGCCCAAAAACACATAGGAAAACGATAAGGTCCTTTGACCACTCGTTATATTATATATGATAATTTTTACAAACGTAAATATTCATAACTTTTTAACAAAAAGTCGTAGAGCCTTGAATTTTTCTTATTTCTTTATACTACCACCGAAAATTATTAACTTTCAAATTTTTAATTTGGTCGTAAGCAATGGTAATTATATTATACAGACTTATTATCTGTTTATATTATACTTACTTGGTAAAAAGTAAGGTACACATCCACATTTATTCAATGTGTATATTGCCTGGCATTCCATTCCACAATTTCTTTCTGTATAAAACCTGTTAAACAACATTTACTTCAGAGCTGGATTAAAAGCGTTGTTGTGGCCTGAGGGCCATGTCATTTGGGAATAAATCTTAACCCCAAATGACATTCGTGGTAATGACAGTGAACAATGTTCGACTCGAATTTTACCACTCGTGATATTACATGTGAATATTTAAATAAACTTACCTATAAAATACTAATTTTCTCTCTCTTCCAAATAAACATTTTCTTTTCTGTATGTCAATGCTCTGAATACTCCAAGATGCTTCCTGTATTGTTGGTTCAATTGGAATTCTTACTTCTATCCCTGGTGATAATAAAAACCCAAGATCCGCTATTTTAGGGGTATCTATAGGATTGTACAATTTAACCTTAAGAATAAAAACTTTAATGTTTATGAAGTATTCACAATGCACAATTCATTTTTTTTTACTTTAAATCCTATACTGCTTGTAGATGTGCAATAGTACTCATCTAAGTCTGCATCCAAAACGACTGTAAGACCTAAATGAACTCCTGGTCCTGATGACTTTAAAGGGAGTATTTGACCCTGAACTCCAGGTGGATATCCATCTTCTGGATTCCAATCTATTATTTTCCCTGGATATGTTTCATTTAAATCTCCAGGACTAAAAGCAAGAAAATTCTTAACATTTAGGTGCATTCACTTAGCTAAATACTAAATAATCCCACTACATTAACATTAACCACATATTTCTAGGCTAATAACTTAAAAAAACTAAACTATGATTCAAGAACCAATATGAAAATTTATACAGGGTGTTCTGTAAGTAATGCATAATAATGAAAGGGGTTGTTCCGGACACCAAAACAAGCAACTTTTGTTAATAAACCCATATTCGGAAATTAACCAGCCAGGGTAAATATAAAAGATTTAACGTAATTAAGTTAATTATTTAATAAAATTTACAAAAATTGTTCGAAATTTCGGCCATTTTGTTCAATGCAAAAGACATGACAATAAATCGCAAACATTTATTTACAAAAAAAAGAATATAAAGCTATTTTTGTAAATTAAATTTAAAAAATTTTGTCTCAACCTAGTGACTTAATGGTTAATTTCTGGATATGGGTTTATTAACAAAAGTTGCTTGTTTTGGTGTCCTGAACAACCCCTTTCATTATTATGCATTACTTACGGATCACCCTGTATATCGGATTTCTTTTTATTTAAATACAAAAATACTTTTTCTGCACAATTTCACTCACAGAACTTCTCGTAAAGTGTAATTTGAAGGAAGTTGATTGAAAGAGCAACAGTATCCCTCATCCGTTAATACAGTATTTATGTAATCATCGCACGAGATTGCTTTATCTTCCCATTTGCACAATTTAAACATGTCAGAGCATTTTTGATTTACCTACAAATAATTTTTTATGTATTTATATGACCCAAGAGTTTTCGAGGCTCGGAATTTAAAATTGTACTTATTTGCTTATTTGAAAAAAATACAAAGTAGGTTAATTTAAGGTAGGGTTACTATACAGGGTGGACCATTTTAGTCTAAGAGCCGCGATCTCGATGTCATCCGGAATATGGACAAACTTTACGGTAATATTTTCCAGTATTAAGGGACAAGGGACACTACGTTACTGCACGGGCGGACACCCTAGTGGATACCCCCGGTAGATATTTACTATTTATGAAAACCTTTAATTTTTTTAGCAATTTAAAATTTACTCAAAAAACAAATAACTTTTATATGATTCATTTTTTTTTTGACACATCTTAAATTTGAAAAATTTTTATAAAAAACGACGAAAAAATTTGTTCTTTATTTCTTTATTAAACATAAAAAAAATTATTTGACACATTTTTTTCAAAACCATTTATTTCTAAGCTTTTTAGTTTGTTAGATATTCGGCTTGTTTCAAGTTAAATGGTCCATCCTGTATAATTAAAAATGTAAATAGACATATCTTCACAATTATAAAATTATATTAAAAAATTGCTAGCGCACTTTCGTAACTTTAAAGTTACATCATCAGGCCTGTAAACAAAAGTGTTATACAATAACAAAGATTAAAGAATAATTAATGCTTACGTCACTCTTATCAAAAAATTTTTGAAAACAATTTTGACTTGTGACTACTCAAAATTTAACATTAAAGAATTTTGTGGAATTGAAGGTTTCTATATCATTTAAATTTTGTCCCTTGCGTTTAGATAAATTATAGTGCAATTCTGCGTTACTTTACAGGACCTGTAAGAAATATCTGTAAGACTTTACGAGTGTGTAAGTAATTTGCAATTCTGGGATTACCTGTAGCTTACAGATTCCTGTAAATATCTTTACGGATTTGTAAAGATTTACGAGTGGATTGATAGCGCACGTAAGCTTACAGTTTTCGCATTAGGTTAATGAATATTTTAATAATAGTATGGCGCGCCGTTGGCACATTTAATCCATGTATACGGATATCTAAAAGTTATCTAAAATTGGTCAGAAGATGCACTTGGTCGCCAAAATAAACTTAAAATTATCGATGAGAGCAAAAATAAAGCAACGCCAAAAATCAATTTCTAAACCAAGGAAAAATATTACAAAATTTTTTCCATGTTTTAAACATTTAGATTTAATTTTGGAGATATATTATCTTTGAGAGCATCGCGATTTAAATTTTAGCGTAACTTTATATTTGAGACCATCATCGTATTTTTTTAATTTCGGCGTTTGTTAATTTTTGAGACCACCGAGATATTCAAAACTAATTTCAGCGTTACTTTATTTTTGAGACCATCGACTGCTTTATTTCGGAGAATGTTTAATTTTTGCCAACAGATATATAAATCTTAAATGAATTAAATCGTTTATTTGATTTTCGTGGACGTTGAATTTTAGCGGTTGTTGAATTTAAGACCAAGTTTAATTTTGGAGACCTCGAATAAAAGGCCTGTTGGCGCGTCAACCAGGCAAGCCGTTGGCACATTTAATCCGCATTTGCAGATAACGAAAACAGCACCAAAGTCAAACTTGGTCTTAAATTCAACACCTCAAAAATAAAAAACCTCAGAAATTAACTGATTGATGCCAGCAAAAATAAAGTTACGCCGAAATTAGCTTCTGAGGTTTTTTATTTTTGAGGTGTTGAATTTAAGACCAAGTTTGACTTTGGTGCTGTTTTCGTTATCCGCAAATGCGGATTAAATGTGCCAACGGCGTGCCTGGTTGACGCGCCAGAAGGCCTTTTATTTGAGGTCTCCAAAATTAAAGTTTGTCTTAAATTCAACAACCGCTAAAATTCAACGTCCACGAAAATCAAATAAACGATTTAATTCATTTAAGATTTATATATCTGTTGGCAAAAATTAAACATTCTCCGAAATAAAGCAGTCGATGGTCTCAAAAATAAAGTAACGCTGAAATTAGTTTTGAATATCTCGGTGGTCTCAAAAATTAACAAATGCCGAAATTAAAAAAATACGATGATGGTCTCAAATATAAAGTTACGCTAAAATTTAAATCACGATGCTCTCAAAGATAATATATCTCCAAAATTAAATCTAAATGTTTAAAACATGGAAAAAATTTTGTAATATTTTTCCTTGGTTTAGAAATTGATTTTTGGCGTTGCTTTATTTTTGCTCTCATCGATAATTTTAAGTTTATTTTGGAGACTCTTTGATTTAAGAAATATTTCCGATGACTTTGATTTTAAAATAAAAATGTACCTACAGTTATAATTTCATTTCGGGGGATGTTAATACTTTGAGAATAATTTTGGAGATACTTTCAATTTGAGGAAGAATTAAAAAGACCTCGGCATTTATTTGTACCAAAGGACCGCATACTACAATAAAAAGTTAGGCAATTTCCTGTAATTTTGGAGACCTTTTATAGGATGAAGTTTATTTTAGTTACCAAGTGCATCTTGTGGCCAATTTTAGATAACTTTTAGATATCCGTATACATGGATTAAATGTGCCAACGGCGCGCCATTTAATAGTGTCTTTGATATTTTCTTTACTTGGGCTTGACTTTGGTTCTTTTCTTTATAATGTTTATAAAACCAAATAATTTACAAAAAATGTCCTAATGCAGGTAACTAATATTATTTATGTGATATTGTAAAAAAATATATTTTCTGTACAAATCACAAAAAATGTTAATAACAATAATATTTTTCCATTTTTTGTGATTTGTGGGTGAAAATATAAACATTTTTTTTATAATGACACATTACAAATAATATTAGTTACCTGCGCCTGCGTTTGGATTTTTTTTAAAATTATTTGCTAATATTAAAATTATAAAAAAAACCGAGAAAAAAACGGTTTGTTTACATCAGAGAAACGCGTTTGGTATTGAACCGTCTTAAACAAAAACAATCAAAATAGATAATAATTATTTTTGTTTAAAACAATTAGGAATATCATTATTGTATTTTATTTATGATATCCTTTTAGAACTAGTACCCTATAATAATACAAACAATTTTAAAAACAATGCATATCTTGCCGCCCCTTTCCGCCGCCCACAAACTGAATAAACACAATTTTATGTGCAAAACCACAAATACTGGATTACATGCAGCACTTTTATTATTTAATCAATTATCATAAAAAAAATACTTAAATGTAGATAAATGTATGTTCTACAAAACGGCGCAACCCGATTTTCAATATCTCAAAAATTTCCGCTACAATATTCCAATAAAATTTGCATAAAAACGCAATTTTTAAACAAGAACTATAAAAAATGAGTAATTTTTTTAAAAAAAGTTTTGCGCCGTTTTGTAGATTATTTATCGCTTTTTTAAATTCTGAAAGAATTATTTTGAAATAATAATTTATAAGGGCGGTAGAAGTAGTCCAGTAAACCTTAAAATAGCCTTTATAATGTTAAGACGATAGTCGGCGAAATTTTGTGAGCGTAAAATGTGACTCTACGGAATACCATTTTTTAGACAAACCAGTAAATGAAATTCTGTTTTTTTTGTAGTAATAGTTCATTAATACTTGGCATAACATGTCTATTATTTTGTTTTTGTATTTTTTATTGAATTTTTAGATTTATAGACAATCAAATCTGACCTAAAAATGAGCAAGTTTTGCTTGCTGTTTTAAACCTTATACTCAATATAATCGGAAAAACAGAATAACACTTTGTGAAGTTGTGTATTTAGATAAGAGAAAATTTTACAAATCTGAATTTGAAGGTCCCTTGTTAAAGAAAAATGGTATTTTCTACGACCAGGTTTTTTTAAAAGTGCCAATTTTACTGCTGCCGTATGGGTATTTGGTGTGACTTACAAAAACAAAACCAGGAGAAATTGGTAGCCACAAGACTCTTCTGTGTACCAAAAAAAGAAATTTTAAAAAAGCTTCAATAGAAAAAAAATTATGAGCAAAACCCCAAATATCAAGCGAATTTCAAAATCAAGCGCTCGCATTTGCCGACTATCGCCTTAAGGAAGGAATGCTCCGCGTGATTGTAAAGAGTGAAGTTAGCTGCACTCGTAAAGTGACATAAAGCAGTTCAAATTTTCGTGTGTAAAAGCAGCGCTTACAGATGCATGTGCAGAATTGCATTTTTAACGGATCTGTAAGATAGATAGTTACAGATCCTATAGTAGTTATAGATTTACAGAAATGTAACTTTACAGGCGAAAACGCCGAATTGCACCATTAATTTCGTTAGATTCTGCAACATTTAACATCTAACTTTTAACTTTTTCCTTCATCAAAAATGTGTAAAATTTAGAAAATGATTTTGGATCAAAATCATGGTCAAAATTGTTAATGCGTTCACCAAATTTTGAATTTGATTTAAATCTAGGAATAGAATTGCGGATTTCCGCCATTTTGAAATTCTTCCATTTTTATCATCCTATTAATTCAATCTATCGTTGGGGACAAACATTTTTTCCCAGGCCTCTACTATCTGAGGTCTGAGGCCTTTACGAGTTGGTGTAGTTTTTTCCTGCTCCTTATTATTGGGAATACACTACTGTAACGGATTTGAAAATTTATTGATGAACTTTGAGCACCCATTTTAGAAATACCTGCTAAATAAAAGTCAGGAAAACTGAAGTCTGTGGTCCCGGAAGTTGCGTGGGAGTTTTAGTCATCAGGGTATGTTCTCGAGGTTTAGCCGAATTTTGGGAAATTTCTCCGTTCATCACTCGTGAAAATAAATGTCCAAATTTTGCCCAGTGAGTAGGAAAACTGCTAATACAGGGTGTCCCATTTTAATTAATCCATCTGAATATCTTGAAAACGAAGCGATTTCCTTAAAAATGTTTCAGACAAAAATTGTAGCGACTCTAGGGGGACATTTAATAGTGCCATGGGTTTTTAATTGTTATGGGGTTTTATGGGAAAATTTTTTTTTTCAAATAGGAACACCCATTTTTTTATTGTAGATTCGTAATCTATGGAAAATAATAAGAAAGTTTTGGTTGAAACTTTTTTTTCTAAAATTTCAATTTTCGCTATATTCACCAAAAAGAACACAAATTTTGGGATTTTCGATACAGTTTTACTAAAAAACTAAAGGTCTATAAGAAAACTCGCAGGAGCCAAAAAGTGCTTAAATTAAGGCAAGGATTAATAAAAAATTTTATTTTACTTTATTAAAAAAATAAATTTAAAAAAAGTTTATTTTATTTTAATTATTTTTTAAGAAAAATATTATTTTTTTTTACTTATAACATTTAAAATAAAGTCAAAGGTAATTAATTAATACACTTAAAGATATTTGGATCTGTTCTTAAATTACGAGAGCTGGTCTAAATAAGATGTACGAATATTCCTCCATTTTGTTCAATACACATGTTTACTCGTGTGCGAAAAGCCAATGACACATTTCTCAACATTTCAGGAGTGATACTTCGAAAAGCGTCCGTAATTCGTATCATAATATCCTCTCTAGTTGTTGTTGGTCGTTCATAAACCTTATCTTTTACGTAACCCCATAAAAAATAATCCATTTTTGTAAGATCCGGAGATCTTGCTGGCCATTCGTGTACTTCACTACCAATTCCAATCCACATATTAGGGAATAGGTTATGTAAAAATGTTTTAACAATTCTGGCAGTGTGAGGTCTAGCTCCGTCCTGTTGAAACCACATTCGCTGTCTTAAATCTAGAGGTACATCTTCTAAAAGAGGCATTTCGTTTTGAATTATATTCAAATAAACATGTTGGTTAAGATTTTATTTATAAAAAAATGGCCCCACAAGATACTCATTCACTATTCCAGCCCAAACGTTTATAGACCAACGCCACTGTAATCTATGATCTCTTTGCCAATGTGGATTATTTTCAGAATAATAATGAGCATTATGAAGATTTACTCCACCCATGTTGTCAAATTATGCTTCACCAGTAAAAAGTACGCGATTAAAAAAAAGGGGATCTCTTCTAACTTGATTCGTAGCCCATATGCAAAACTTAAGTCGGCGGATGTAGTCATCTTCTTTACTTTGTTGGGTTAAATGAACATGAAATGGGTGTGATTTATGGTGTTTTAAAATTCTGTTGGCAGAAGATTTGGGAAGTCCATGAAGACGCTGAATTTTTCTTGTAGATGTATGTGAATCTTCATTTACGGAAGCTAATGCTATCAATGAGGGGAGCATCTTAGGACCAGTTTTACTACGTTTTCTTCTAAGAGAACCGTTTTCCGCTCTTTTCACGAGCCTCCTAATATTTCTATGATTTGGATGACGCAATTGTGGAAACCTCTCAGCATAAAGACGTGCTGCGTGCCGATAGTTATCATGGCATTCGCCCAAAACTTATATAATATTCACGATTTCTCTAGGTAAATAATTACAAGATCAAACGAACTTACCTAGGAAGGAAGTTCGATCTTGATTATGTTTGTGTCCTGCTCGATGTATCTTTTATATTTTATAGTTGTAGACTTTTAGAGCCCTTGAGCGTCAAGAATAGATTCGAATAAAATTACTACAGTAATTTTTATTCGTCTATTTAAAATACAATAGAAGATTCTTACATAAGAAGAAAACAGCATAAACTATTTTCAAAACCAATTGTAACAATCATTAAAACAAATTAAACACATCATTTGTAAAATTATCTTGAAATATAATAGGCAATATTATAGAAATTAGCAAAAAACTTAAATATGTCGGACTGTCCCGCCTTATTGTGGATTAAAGTAATATTAACTCCTTGCAAATTTGCTTTTCAAGTTACTGCATATCGAGTAATATGCGCACTAAAAACTTATGTGTTTAATCCACCTTTTCCTAAAATTTCCTTAACCCATTTACTAATGGTTTGTTTGCTAACTGTTATATACGGCCTATTAACCGTTATAAACACGTGTTGAATCTCCCCCCTATATTCTTTAAATATTTCTAAATATTTCACCAAATGACATACAATACAAAAAATTGGAAGTATTATTGTTGGTTATATTTTATTGCGCCTGATGTTTTAATCCTCTAGAATTCTAATAATCACCCCTTTTTGGACCATATTTTATATTTGCTATTGTTATTAAATGTTGAATCTGGACTCTTTGTACAGTGGCCAGTACCAACAAACTAACCAATTTTGTGAAAAGCATACTTATTGAAATTTTATTTGTAAATTCTGTAAAAGATAGAAAATCTATTATTACTCGTGGAACCCAAGTTACTACATATTTTGGTTCAATATTCTATTATTGCATATACTCTTAAAACCCCTCTTTAATATATGGGATCATTACTTTTTGAATTTACTCTAATTAAAATTAGAGCTGCTCGATGACTTTTTAATATTCCATAAGCAGCGTAGTCTCATAAAATCAGTAAAGATTTTATTATTTCTCCATTAAATATACAAATTTTTGTTGCATTACAAAACTCCCACCTTATAACTTTAAACTGGAGTTATATTGTTTAAGTGTATTTATACTTAAGGAAACTACCAAAATGTCCTTTGAGACATCTGACATATTCCTTATATTAAGATTCCCTAAGGATAATTCCTGCCAAGACAAAAAAACAAGATTGTCATTAGGTTCAAAAAAGATAGGTTTATCTTTAAGAAGGGCCAAGAATTTTCAATGGTAGGCTTTGCCAGAAATATACTACCACGATTCCCTCTGCTTAATCGTGTTCTATTTTATCTAATATCCTTAAATTTAAAGAAAAAACGATGTCAACACATAAAATTGCTTGCGTCTAGATCTTGAATATAAGATACAAATTTATCGCATTTCCGATTAACTCAAGATGCAAATAAATCTATATCCATTATCCATTATCCATTGACCCTCTATCCCAAATTGCTTATCAAAAATTTGAAAAATTCAATCTGATATTTCAATCTCCGTATACAGAGATATCTTCCTAAGCGATTCTTAATCAGCTTTATAATTATCTTTCCTTGAAATAAAATCTGCTTTTAGCTATATTTATATTTCTTCTGAAAATTCCAAATTTGCATAGCAATTTTATTTAATTACGGAAATCGTATGGTTCCCATACAATTTATGAAAGAAACGGAAATAATGTTAGCTAATCTTAATAAAATATTAATTTTGTACATTTTGCACATTTTTAGAAATAACCATTTTAAAACAAATAACACTGCAAGTAGCTCCAAATTTGAAGTAAGACTTCCTCAATTTTACAATAACTATACATATTCACAAATTGACCCTCTACCTAATAAAGAGGCATCAGCATAAATAATTTTATCAAAATGATATTTCCCGAAATAACAATTAACTTTAACTATATTATTTGACCAATATTCAGTATCTGGTATTATTTATTTTCTAAAATTCATTTATAATCTATAATTGTTTTGATTGTATATTACAAGTTTTGCAATTTTTGAACCATAATATTTTTCCTGAATTGTCGCAATTTTGCTCTGGAAAGGATTATCCATTTTTACTGAATCTAAATTGAACACTAAAAACAAAATATGTTGTTTTAAAATATAACTAGACTTTTTTCATTAATAAAAAGTTCCAGATGTTCCAAAACAATTTTAGTTTTACACATATTTTTTTTAACAATCCTCTTTATCAATTGTAGCCAAATAAGATTTAAATTTTGTCAATCTCGTAGCAGTTTACCAACTCTAATTTAAAATGTTTAGCTAAAGGAAATTTACTTAAGTCTTTAAGATTATAAGATTTATAATAAATCTGAAAGAATTATCTTTTTTGGGTATTATAAAATTTTTGGAATGTATTGACCAAGTGGTATTATTTCCTATAAATATATAGGTTTACATTTTCCTATTATTTTGTTCTTAAGATACACCGTAATTTTATCTTTAAAACAGACCATTGCTGTTCCTTTGGAACAACCCGTTGTATAACCTTTTTGGCAAACGGAGTTTTATAGCCCTTTACCTATGACATTATTTATTTCTAAAAATATTTTAAGTAGCCAGTACTATTTCTCACCTTTGGTGACGACGTTGGGGTTGAGCTTTCATTTATGTACGTCCTCGCTGGTACTGCCTTGTCGTATAAGTTGACATTTTTAGATAATAATTTCTCCGGACTTTTCGCCTACTCAACTTGTGAATCTTCGCATCTTCGGACTACTTGTTGATGAAGGATTGAAGTTTAAATTATTTGTAACTTTTGACAATCCCTCTATACAGTTAGTTTTTGGAGTACGTTTTAACTGCTCTGATAAACGCTGAATCGACATTGACGATTTTAAACGATCCTCCAAATTTTTTCCCAAAAACCTGTAAACATATGTCAATTTTCTGCAAAGTTTCCTTAACATCTTTATTTAATAAAGATATTGCCAAAATTGTTCTTATCTTAGACAATCTTCCAGCATCACTAATACATTCTATATTATAATTAATGGCTTCTTTACATCCCCCACATCTTCTTTTTTTTAACCAAAATTCTAAGTGCTTGTCCAATATCCGCTAATCCTATATCCATCCGAATAATTTCAGAATTTAACTTTGGAGGTTCCAAAGATGAAAAATCAATCAAATCTAAATATTACTTTTTGGATCAAAAATCATTATCAACCTGAAATATTTCCTAATACAAAAGAACAGTGTTATAATTTTTTTATTTTAATTATTTATACCAATGTATAAACTGTGCATGTACATACATACATGCCTAAAAATATTCAAAAGCAGATACTTGTGTAATCTCTGATCAAAAAATCAATATTAAATCATATATTATTTTCCGTATTTCTTTAATACAGAAGGACATTTACTTACATGTTTAGAAACACATACTAACCATATTTAAGGTTTGTATCATACGTATTTCTAGTCGTATAAC
Organism: Stenus bimaculatus; assembly: GCA_963971135.1. Lineage (NCBI taxonomy): Eukaryota > Metazoa > Arthropoda > Insecta > Coleoptera > Staphylinidae > Stenus > Stenus bimaculatus. The sequence continues at coordinate 41,104,482 of OZ020180.1, forward strand.
ATTGATACAAAATATTTATCCAAACGGACTTTGTGCGTTATGTAACATAAGACGATCCACCATCGTCAATAAAATTCTGCTTCTTATACCTACACATGTAGATATTTAACATGCATGTACTTACATGCTTAGAAATACATACAAGCCATGCTTATGGTTTGTATCATACGTATTTCTAGTCGTATAACATTGATACGAAATATTTAAGTGTGAAGTTTCACACTGAAGTTATATTGTCAATAAATCTTGACGCACTTTGTTCGTTATGTAACATAAGACCATGCTCCACTATCAATAAAATGGTGCTTCTTATACATACATTTGTAGATAATTAACATGCATGTACTTACATGCCAAGAAATACATACAAACCATGCTTATGGATTGTATCATACGTATTTCTAGTCGTATAACATTGATACGAAATATTTAAGTGTAATTTGGTTGGTTGGTTAGTCCACCTGGTTATAAATTTTCTGGTGAAATCGTGTAAATCCTCGCATTACAATTTTTTGAAACACGTGAGGCCGCCCGCCATATTGAGGCCTCTTTTATTGCTTTATCTGGCGCATCGTGGATTCTTTAAGCCATCAGTTTTATGGGAGAATTTTACCCGTGACATCACTTTTCGGCGTCCATTGTTCTCGGGATCATCGTGACGTCATTGGCTGGAACCCAACTGCGTCACAGGGTTTGACTTACTTATTTGCTGCGACCTTGGCTCGAACCCACTGTCTGCGTTGGAACTCAACAAGTTATTGGAGTTTGCGGAACTGGGATTATTATTAGCAGGGAGTGTCGCCGCTGGACTTATAATAAGCAGGAAGCAGTTGCCTGGTAGTGAGTTATACCTTTACTTAACTAGCCTATGTACCATATTTTGCACAGTTCTTCGGTACCTATTGAACTCATTGCTCCATGATCGCTAATGACAATTTATGTTGAAAGTTTAACTCATCTTTTCAAATTAAAATCACTAAGGTAGTTGTCGCTTATTAGATGACTTTTCAAGTTCTTTGGTGTAAATATTTGTAAATATAACCTGTAAATACTTCAATTTGATTTCAACGAACTACTGACTGAATTACAAACCGGTGGTTTATTTGGGTATTTTATACCATATTGTTTTTTTATGAATTTCTATCGTTATTCACTTTAACTATTATTCGTCAATATTTTTATTCACCTGAGTCAGACCAAGTTATCATATTGTTGGCGAGATGCCGTTTGTTTTTGATATCAAGTGTCAATATTTCAGTTTGCTTGAGTCAGACCAAGTGTTATTTTTTGGATGAGCTTCACTCACTATAATTTAGATTTTTATGGTTGGTACTCCCATTTACAGGAGTTCCTAATTGTAAGCGGAGTTTGGTTAAACCATTATATTTTTTAGTTATTAAGAACTGGGATTGTTATTATTATTGGTACAGCTTTTGCATGTGACGAAAATAGGCCTATTCTTCGAGCAATTTATAAGGTGTACCCTCACTTATTTCAAGTGTCTTGGGCTACTTAAGTATTTGGGCCGTATTAACGATCACTGATTCTAGTGTATATAAATTATTTGCATATTTTTATGAATTTGAATATACTGTATAAACCAAATATTTTTCTTTGCACTGGACCTACCTTTCTCCATTTATTTAAAATTGTTAAGGATTCGTACTTGTCTTAACTACAATTTTTGGGTAAGTACCATTACAAGTACGTGGCGCCCAATCATTTTAAATTTCGAACCACGACACCCGCTAGCTAGATCGGCAACTTACCCTTACGTAAGATTAACGTCACAAAATTAAGAAAAAACTTTTATTTTCATCCGGATGATTTGATAAAAACTACCAAAACATATTCTAAATCGTGGGATAGCAAACAAGAGGCACTAAGTCAAAAATAGATAACACATTCTAGATTAATTGAAGAGTCAGGCCCGTTATACCCATTAGGACAAAAACCATGGCCTATGGCCCACTTTCAAAAAGGGCCCGGAGCCCGGCCAACAATAAATGTATTGTTTTTTGTTTGTTTTAAACATAACACTTTTCTAAAATCTACACAATCCGAATCGAATGTCGTAAATTTCTAATTAGAAAACATTTTTTGCAATTTAAAATTATCATCAAACGAATTGCATTTTGTGAATTTTATACAGGATGTCCCAAAAATGAAAAAGCTATTCAATACGTTATTATTTTTCCAAGGGTTCTCAATAAAATACTGAACATCTCTTCCGCCATTTTTAGGACAGTCTGTTCCATTAATTAGTTTTCTTGAAATTTAAGAAAAAATAACATTGATAATTGATAATCTTAAACATTTGATTTAAGATCAATTAGATTTAAGTAAAATGTAGAACTTTTTAAAATGTGTGAGAGTTTCACTTAAATTTAAAATAAAATGCATATTTCAAAAATTCATGATTTCTCCAAAATTAAAATATAAGAAATAATTCAAAGTTCATCACTTTAAATTCCATGACATTTTTTCTATAATACTAAAACCGTAAGAAATGAGGAAGTTTTTTTTTTTCGTATAGAGTTGAAATTTTGCAGGTGGACGGAGGAGAAAATTTTAAGAAAAAAGTTAAATTGTCGCTTTAAGATCGGACGACCCCGATAAAAGTTATTCCGCCCCGAACGAAAAATCGAATTCATCCCCTCAGTGTCCGAAATTCTCCCCGAATCGCATCAAATTTTAGTATGTTAAGGAGGATCCGATTCTGAATTCGATGGTTTTGACCCGTCCGAACCTATCTATTAAGGGGGCGGAGATGCAGCCCCTTTTGTATTTTTATCCCAAATTCGGCCGTTTCTTGCGACGAGTCGCGAAAATGGCTATTTCTTAGTCAGATTTTAAAAATTCCAGTGGAATCGTAAAGAGGGATGGCGGTTCTAAGCGGGGTTCTAATTTTAAATTTTGCCCAGCACGCTAACACTCTGAAAAAAATTCTCGAAAATGGTCGATTTTTCTTGCTTTTTTTCCGGTTTTCGTCGGCGTCAACTTTGAAAAATCGCACTCCCGTCCGGTTTTAAAGGGGAGCGACGAAATTTGGCCCCTTTTATTCTCACATGCTGGGGATGGACCCTGGCCGTTTTTAAGTCTCCAGGCACGAAGGTCGGGCGTCGCGGTGCCTGCACGCCGAGCGTACAAATTTAGCGTTTTCTCGGGCGGCAAAAGTGCTAAAACTGTACGGCTTCGATTGGAAGATCGGCAGGTGGAAAAAAATCGCGGTTTCTTGATTTGCCATCTACATACCGCGCTACATCAGGAGCCAAGCGCTTTTTTTTGATATCTCAATTTTTTCTGTACTTTTGGCGTCCTCAAATTTGTGGATTGAAAATAGAGCTTTTTCGACGCCGACTTTGAAAATTCGTAACTTTTGATTTAGACATCCTAGAGATGCCGAATATTTTTTATTTGCCTCCAGATACTATGATCATAACAATTTATAAGAAGGTGTCAATATCTTATGTTACATTTATAAATTACATTGTAACTCACTGAGATTTCATCAACATATTTTTCATGTAACGTTTAAAAGAATTCAAAGTCGGGTGGCCAAAGTCATAGGTGTTAGTAAGTTTCGCAATATTATAGGAGAAAGACCTTCTGAATAGTTCACTTTTGTGCATTGGAATTGTTATTAAGTTCCTCCTTCGCAAGTTCAGATGATGGACGTCTGACCGAAACGATATTTTATTGTATAAATATGGGGGAGTTCGGGAATGAAGAATTTTATAAAAGAAACAACACGAATGAAGAGTTCTACGATTTTCCATGTTTAGCCAATTTAAGTCCTTTAATTTAGTGCAAGTTCTGTTTCTTCTTCTAAGACCATATATAAGCCTAACACATGAGTTTTGTATCCGTTGAATCCTATTTGTACATAATTTATCCAAACAAAATCCATATAGTGAGTCGCAATAATTTAAGTTCGAAAGAACTAGAGCTTCACAAAGATTCTTTCTGTTATCCGGACTTAAAACAAATCTGTGCATGTAGATATTCTTCAAAGCAGCAAAGGGTCTACGTAGCAACAAAGTAGTGTTTTCACGAAATCGTATTTTGTTATCAATTATTACGCCAAGACTTTTTTCCTTATCACAACAGTTTATTCTGGAATCATTAATTTTCAGGTTTAAATTCTGTGCAACGATGTCTCTTTTAGTTGCAGGCCCAAATATGATGGTTTTAGTTTTATCAGAATTGATTTTTAAACAGTGCTTTTCTGAGTTTAAAACAATGTTATGTAGATCTATATTAATTAGAGTTTCGGCTTCTGTAGCATTTTCAAGATCAAAAGAGTAATGCAATTGAGTGTCATCACAGTAAAGGTCAAAGGAACATGTTTTGAGAGTACTATGCAAGTTACTGGTATATATTGCAAATAATAAAGGGCCTAAAATCGAGCCCTAGGGCACACCAGATGTTATAGATTCAAGCCCAGACATTGTATTTTTAATTACTACCCTTTGACATCTATTTGTAAGATAAGAGTGCATGAAGGTACATGATGAGGCATCAAATCCTATATAATGTAGAATGGAAATTAAAAGACTATGGTTGATGGTGTCAAAAGCCTTACTATAATCAAGTAATATTAACACGGTGAGTAAGTTTTTGTCAGTTGCGGTAATTAAATCATCCAAAATAGGATATAGCTGTAACTCGGCACACGAGTTACAGCTATATCCTTGGCGAAAGCCTGATTGTACATCAGGAAGTATATTAAATTTGCTAACATGAGAAAGTATCTGGTTTTCTAAAATTTTCCGATCACTTTAGATAGCGAAGGCAGTATACTAATAGGTCTTAGGTGTTGAACAGCGGTCGGATTGGATATTTTTGGAATGGGTGTTATTAGTGCCTCCTTCCACCAATCGGGATAAGTGTTAGATGATATACATTCATTGATAATATGGGTAAAGTATTCAGAGATAAACGGAAAATAGATTTTAAGCATTTTGGTGTCAATGTGATCTGAGCCTCTCCGACAATTTCTTAATCTGGAGATTATTTCACTAATGTCATTCTCTGTAATTTCCTCGAACTTAAGAAGCTTATGGAAATTACACTTAACATTGTTGTTATAAAATTGTAGAGTTTCATTATCTGGCAGAGATTTGTTCATACAGCTTACAAAATATTTATTAATTTCATCCAATTGAGCAATATCTTCAGGAATTTGTTTTGCTTTAGTGTTGTGGACTCCAAAGCGCCTAAGCTCAGACCATAGAGAAGATTTATTTTGTTTATTATTGTTCATTTGATGTTCAATGTATGCCTTTTCTTCGTTTCGTATTGCTTTGGTTTAATTTTATCATTAACATCCACCATATCAAATATTAGAAACCAAGGTATTTTATATAAATCATCACGAAATAGTTCGTTGTTGAAATTTTTATAATTACGAGAGATAACAATATCCTTTCTTGGTTGGCCGCCTTTAATTTCTAAACGTGTCTTTATTAAGCAATGATCAGAAATATCGTGTAAGTTGATGATAATCCGGGTATCTAGGGTCTCTACGCATTCATTGACAATGATTAAGTCCTGCAGGGTTTAGGTCTTCTGAGTTATCCTCGTTGGTTCATTAATTATTTGTTTTAAAGATAGCGAACTTAGAAAAGATGTAAACTTATGTAAGTTTATATTATTGACGTTGAGAAAATCCAGATTGAAATCTCCTAAACATACAAATACCTCGCTGTCAAGAACATAGTCAGCTATTCTTTTCTCAAAGGCTTCTAGAAACTCGTCCAAGTTACATTGCGGTGGTCTGTAGATAACTCCAGTATTAATTACTTTAGTATTAACAGTTATTTGGACCCACAAACTTTCTATAAAGCCCAGGTTTTCACTGCCTAGAATTTTTACAGGGTAAATATCCTTTATATATATACCGTCTCCACCTCCGCGCCCCTCACGATCCCTTCGAAGAAACTGATATCCATCTACTTTTACTATTTCTGAGGGTATTCCGGAATTTAACCAAGTTTCAGTAATGACACTTCAGTTAAAAACAAATCAAATTTGCTAGTTAGGGAGCGAACATTTAAGTGGCATATATCAAAGACCGCACAAGACATTTTTGATAGTAGACAGAGCAAATTGAGAAATGTAATTAAATATAGACTAATTAAAGAAATAGCTTAAAATAACTTAAAATGTTTGAATTGCGCAGGATAAAAATATTAGGAACGAAAACATATAATTATAAAGATAAAAATATTAAAATAGAATGCAAATAAGTAATTCAATTGTTATATTTATGGTAGAGCCGAGTTCCTGGTCTTGTTTGCCAAGTTTTTTTTTGGACTGAATAATATTCTTAGCTTCATCTCTCTCAATCGGCGCCTCCAAATCATCAGAAAGTACGGATGCTGATGGGGTGTTAGGAGCACTATTATGTTGTCTGTTCTCTAACAAGTTTCCCTCGTTAGATTTTCAATTATTTTTCAGATTTATAATCTAAATTGATAAGGCTACATCCTGCCAGAGAGTTACCTTCCGAAACCTAGCACAAAATTAATTAGAGGGGTCCAAAGTTAAGGTACTTTTAGATCATTATATTTTTTTGTACATTTTCCATTTTTTTTTCCTTCTGGCAAAAATTAAAGAAATGACTTCTAAATCAACTACAAAAAAAATTATACAAAAATGTTGTTCTTACTAGCTTTTATGACTGCAGAACTAAACCACTATATTTACCGTTTAGGAAATGGCTCTTAACAAAAAAACTGCATATGCATGCGTATAAAATAAGCGTAGTGCAAGAATTACTTCTAATGGATTATCAGCGAAGGTAAGAATATTGTAATTGGTTTAATAATCACATAAATAACAACGCTATGCTAGGCTTGACTTTCTTTTCTGACGAAGCATGGTTTCACTGGTTCTGTAAATAGTCAAAATTATCGAACTTGGTCGGTTGAAAATCATACCTACATGGAAAGTAGCTTGCTTCCCCAGAAAATTGGTGTTTGGGTAGCTATTTCACGGAGAAGAATAATTGAACATTTTTTTTTTCATGAAACGATGCTGAGAGGTACCAAAACCAAAATTTGATTTTACAACCTATTATTGAACAGCTTCACGATGACGAATTATAAAATGGGTATATGCAACAAGATGGTGCAACAGCACATACTGCAAGAACACCAATAAGGTATCTTCAACAATACTTTGATGATCGCCTAATAACCCAAAATCGATGGCTTCCACGGTATCCAGATTTAACTCCACTAGATTTTTATTTATTCAGAAAAAATAAAAACAATGTTTTTAAAAAACGATTACACAATCTTGTTGAATTGGAGGATGCAATAAAAGAAGAAATAAATCTAATATCACCAGATGAACTGCAATCCGTTTTTGAAAATATGAAACGAAGAGTTGCTATTTCTATAGAAAATGAAGGAAATCATTTTCAACATTCGTTGTAATAAATAAAGATGTTTTCTTCAATAAGAACTTGGCAAACTAATCCTTTTTTATTTTGTAATTTCTAACCTTCAAAGTAGTTTTAGGTTATAATTTAATTATGTAATTAAATTTTACAAATAAATATTGTTTATTGCAAATGAATTATTTTTCCTCTATTATTTTTTAAGAAATATTTTGTTATTGAAAAAGATATTTTTCTAGGGACGACACTGTTAAAAGGCCAGGCCAGCCAACTGTAGTATGTTAAGGTTTGCTAGCCTTACGAACAGTCGTTAATGAAAGCCCTGTATATCGTGGCCTAGTGCCCGGTTAACTGATAAGACGTCACTGTGAAGAGTACTTTAGAACTACTTTTTCGAATGCTTTGAAGCTTTGAAATTCAATTTACGCAAATCAAATTTTTTGACTTAGTGCCTTTTGCTTGCTAGCCCATGAAATAATAGAAATATACCTAAATAAAATGAATCCAGCAGTTTTTGAGATATTATTTTCTTTACTTTTTTAAGAAGCATTATTGCAAATAAATTTGTTTTAAAAAATTAAGATTTTTGGTACTTTCGGCCACCGGCCCGACGAACCTCTAGCACACCGGCCCAACAGGAAATTCCCCATTTTCCCTTATGGCCCATCCGCCCCTGATGCAATATTTATGTTTTAAATTTAATACAAAACATGCCTTGCCTTCCAAATTAACTTGGAAAAAATCAAAAATAAGTTGCAGTTTTTCTGGGGTTTGTTAAAGAAAATAGTCAAATTCGCGCAATTTTTACTTCACAAAGACAAAAATTGCAAAAAATTATAGCCTGAAGATTCTACATTGCACCCCAAAAAGAAAATTAAAAAAATCTGTCAAAGAAAAGTTTTTATTATCAAAAACACAAGACCCTACCGAATACACCGGCTATCCTCTTAATGAACATTTGTTTTACATTTTATTTAAAAATTCACTTTGCATTGTGGAACATTTCAATTTTATTTTATTAGAGTCAAACTTATTCGCGACTCAATATAACTAATTGTGGTTTATTAGACATTTAAGACTTAAGACAATTAATTTTTTTTTATAGTAATTACTTAATGTTTATTAATTAATATTTGATAGATAATTTTTATTATTTTAATCCCTTTGGAAAATTAATTCAAAATCAACAGGACAAATTGAATCATTATTTTTTTATATTATACAGGGTGATTCAGATCACCCGTGCCACCCATTTATCTCGAGAACGCGTTATCGCACATCACTAAAATAAAAAAACTTAATTACCAAAGTGAACCTAAAGAATCCATTGGTGAACTTATTTTTTTCCGGTACAACCCGGAACAATCCGGAACCGAAAATAATTTTGATTTTTTAAATGGCAACATAGGTCGAGTTTGGTATGGTTTGATAAGTCTTTCAAAAACGAATAACTTTTATTAAAATATTTTTTTAATAAAAGTTTAGAATTTATTCGAAAAACAAAATAAAATTGTTAAAAAAAGTAAATAAAAATTAATGCATATTTTGAAGAATTTTATAAATTTATAAACTCTTTCTACAAATTCTAATATTTTACCAACTTTAAATATGATACTTGTCCATATTTAAACAAAATTCTTCAAAATATGCAATAATTTTTATTTACTTATATTAACATTTTTTTTGATTTCCGAATAAATTTTAAACTATGGCAAATATTAAAAAAAATATTTTAATATAAGTTATTTGTTTTTGAAAGACCTATCAAATCATACCAAACTCAACCTATGTTGCCATTTAAAAAATCAAAGTTACCTCCGGTTCCGGGTTGTTCCGGAAAAAAAGAAATTCACCAATGGATTCTTTAGGTTCACTTTGGTAATAATTTTTTTTATTTCGGCATGTACGATAACGCGTTCTCGAGATAAATGGGTGGTACGGGTGGTCTGAATCACCCTGTATACTACACCTGAAAATATTCAACATTTATATGGGAAACATAAGTTTATGACAGAGTCAAATTAAATTGCAGCAAATTTAGCGGTTTATTTTGCAAGGATTGTACCAATATGGGTACAGATACAAAAAAAAAAAGAAAATTTGAATGTGAAAGTAGGTTAATTTCTTAAGGGCCGTAGAAAGCGATATTTTTTTGTATTTTAACTTTAAACATCCCAAAATAAAATCTCCAATAATGCAAAATAATTGAGTTTTTAACGTTCCATTTTCACAGCTTAAATGTTATGATTTTAAAATTTTCTTCTTCGAGGGCCCTAGAATATACTATTATATTTAACTAATGCAAAAAGAAAACTTAAGAAAATGTCCAAGATGCGGATGTAATTTGTGTAAAATAATACCCATTTTTACAGTAAAAATTACTGATATTCGCTACAAAGTTTAAAGAATTTGTTTACTAATAATAGATTCTTTTTCCATTGTGTGAAGCTGCGTTTCCACCAAAGCAACATTGAGGAACTTTTTGTTTCGTTTTGTTTCTTCTTGTTGCTTCAAAAAGAAACTTTAAGAAACATTAATAAACTTATTGTTTCCACTAACTCAAACTAAATCGTCAGAAGTCACACGTTGTTTCAGGCAAATAAGAAACGCGCAACACAGTGTTTCCACTGGTGTTCGATGTCGGATGTCGCCGAGTTAACCGAGCTAAATTTGGTGTATTGTGAAGTGGTAACATGGATCAAGATGAAGAAATTGCGCTGGCGGCGGCAGCCTACATTGTGTTGTCTAGAAGAAAACAAAATAAAAGACGTCACAAATTTTGGGTAGAACTGAGCCTTCAAGAAAGGCAAAATCATGGTGGCATACGCCTGCTTAGCACCCTTAAAGTAGACGATATTACCTCTGGAAAAATAAAAAATGGAAGTATTCAAAATTAATTTCTATTAATAATTATTATTGTATTGTAATTATAAACTTGATACGTGATACGTATAACCTAGCACCGCGCAGATACTAAACAAAACAAGTAAAGCAAAAAGCAACAAATTTATGGTCCTAGTTCGTTTCCAGTGAGACGGCGACAACAAGAAACTTATTTTAGTTTCCTTTTGTTGCCGATTTTCTTTTGAAGTTTACCGCTCGAAATGGAAACCGTCGACAAGAAGAAACAGTCGGTATTTGTTTCGGAAACAACGAGAAACATTTAGGAATTTTATGGAACTTTGTGGAACATTTTTGGAAACAAGCAACAGAAACACAAAAGTTCCTCAATGTTGCTTTGGTGGAAACGCAGCTTAAGATATCGTTTTAGGAGTAAACAGATGGCGGTTAACTTGCGGGCAATGGAAACTAATAATTTTCGTCATATTTGACTTCCTATCGCCTTTCGCCTGACTTACAATAATTGTGGTACAATTTCAGTTGTCTACAGCTACAATCATTGTAATTACTTTTTTTATTGTTGTATATTAAAACTTTGGTAATTATTACTAACTATAGGTATAAAATATTTTTTTTAATTGCTACTTGTTAATTTAGATGTTGTATGAATTTGCAGAATATACAAAATAGTTTATTGAATTGTTTTTTCTGGTTCAACCCAAATTGGTTAGTTGGTTTTCGTGTTTGGAACTAGGATCGATTTCTCCCTTAGGTACTACAAGATCATTTGTTCAATAGGTAACCATTCAAACAAGTGGCGCCCTTATTTTGGAACTCTTAACACAGCCTTCCCCACTGAAAAGCTGGCGGCTGGTTGCCTAATTTGGATTTTAGACATTACCGAGGAAGTAAAATTTAGCGTCCCAAATATAGTGTTTCAAATATTTGTGTGTAATTTCATCACGATTAGTCAATTTATTAATACGCTACAGAGCGTGAACTTTTTGATCTTTTGCAATGATTTATATCAGCACCAGAAAGAAAGAAGTTTGATTATTTCAAGACTTACCCCCTCAGGATAGATTGCTAAAATTACCCCGATTATGTGTCAAAACTTAAAATACTGGTATCATTTAAGAAAGCAAACAATAGTTATTTGTGTATTAAGAGCGCAAAGTTGGTCTTTGCCGTTTGAGAGAGATTGTTGCCGCGCGTACGCGTAGCGGAGCGCGGCAATCTCTCGAAATCGGCAAAAACCAATAGGGTCTTACAGGCCTTGAAAAAACAGAGAGGGAATGGTCTCACATGCCCATCTCTCTCTGCGTTGCCAACCCCAAAAAAATAAATAAATAATAAGAAAATATTGCTTATTTCTGTATTTCAAACATACTAAAAATAATTAAATAAACTATTAAACAATTTCTTATTGTTTTACAAATTTTATTTGCTTTAAATATTATTTTGGAGTTCGGTTTGAGATCGCGTCAAGTACGGTCGGCTCCAGCTGGGCTCCATCGCTTGCCGCAGGCGATTATTTGTGCCGTCTTTTTGTTCTCAACTTCATTGCGGTCATTAATCATTCATTTCAAAAAATTAATCAAAAATTGTACAAAAAATACATCCTATCGTTTTCGTTAACCTGTTCATCCGTCAACAAACATCTCCACGTGGCGGCGCGTATTTCCCCATCACCGCCAACTTCATGGCGGACATCTTTTCCATCTTCATCCATCGGACTCCCCTATGGGAAGGGGTGCTCATTTGGGCGTTCGATATCACCCGTGTTTGTGTCGTTATTGTTTCATAACTATATTTTGGTTTATACTCTTAAAATATTGTTCTCTTTGTTTTTATTAACAATTACGTAAATTTTCCAATTCTAATTGGCTTGTGACTGGAAGAAAAGTACCCGTAGGTACGAATTTCCATTAAATTTTTTGAAGAAGAAGAAGAAGAAGAAATATTATTTTCGTATCACGTAAAATTTCTAGGTTATGTAAATCAAAACAATAAACAACAGAAAATATTGCTTATTTCTATATTTCAAACATACTAAAAATAATTAAATAAATTATTAAACAATTTATTATTATTTTACAAATTTTATTTAATTCCAGTATGATTCATGGTTATGCGTTTGTGTTTGTTGTTTTGATTTACACAACCTAGAAATTTTACGTGATGCGAAAATAATATTTAAAGCAAATAAAATTTGCAAAACAATAAAATATTGTTTAATAATTTATTTAATTATTTTTAGTATGTTTGAAATATAGAAATAAGCAATATTTTCTGTTGTTTATTGTTTTGATTTACATAACCTAGAAAGGACCTTATCGGGTTTTGGGAGCATTTTGTACAAGAATGAAACTTATGCCACATATAAATAAGAAATAAATATACAATAGTGTAAAATATTTCGCTCTTTAGGAGACCGCTTTCGCCAAAAAACGCAATTGAAATTAATTAATTTTTGCACAATTAGACAACGATGCTGGTGTTTTCCTCGGTGTTTCTAACAAACAAAGTAGTTTGGTTGCCTATGCCATTTATTTACTATGATTTATTGACTTTAATAGTATAAAAATTATACAATTAAGTACATATTTGTTATGACTTGATTAGAAATTAATTTTTAAGTATTTATTTTATTCAAATAAACTTATAATTTAAGAATATATTTTTTACAATTAAACAATTTTTACACAGTTGTCGTTTTTTTGCAATTTTTAAAATATTTGATAAAAAATGACTTTTCCAGTTCCCTGGAGCTCTGCAACTTTTACTGTAAATTCAATGGCTATAGTTTTAATAGTTGTAATAAGATTTGTAATATTACGGCGTCAATTAAAAATAAAATATCTTTTACAGGTTATCGTAAGACTTTATAGCACAATCAGGCAACATTGAAATTATTACCTCTCAAACGAAACGTCCAAATTAAATGCACAATAATTATTAGTAAAAAGTAGAACCGATAAGGGACCTCGGTGGCGGCAAAAGGGCTTGTAAATTCAATCTATTTTTGTAGGACACACCCTCTGACAGTTCTAAGCACCTTCTATCAAGTAGGCAAGATACTATTTACGACATTCGGCAAGTTATTTCTCCTTTGCTAGAATGTTTCATTCCAGTATGTTACATGAGCGCGTACCTCATTTCTTTTTATGTGTACGCGCCGGTTTTAGCTGTTTTTATAAATAAACATATGAACGCAAGCAATGTGTGCGCATGACAATAACACCCAATGTGGGAAACATTTCAATCCAGTGTGAGTCACAGTGAGTCAGTCGCCAGATACCTTTGTAAAGTGCTTACGAATTTGTTAGCCCGGGCATTACTCCTTGTTTGTAACAGTAACCATTGTCCTAAAGTGCCTTATAATAAAGGTCATTTGTATCTACCACCAGGTTAATCCTTTTATCGATTGTATTCGATTATTAACATAGGTTCCATTGGGGCGATTCTCTAACTTTTTCGACCGAGAGAATTGTGTTCTGTCTTTATCTTACACTTTAGTATTGATATTCTCCCACTCTTTTGTTCGCATGCGAATTCCGATTCGTGTGGTTACAAAATAGGGGTACATAAGGAAAACACCCTATTAGTTTTAACTGTCATTTGCTTTCAATTTAAACGTAAATGAAAGGTAATTACAATTTATCTGACAGTACTTGTCAAAATTTGAATTTTAAAATCCGCTGTTGTCGTGTTAATAAATATTTTTTTAAATAATGTAAAATCTCATAAATGTATTTATAATTCATATTTATTGAAGAAATTGGAAATATAATTAATATTGGGGGTATTTTAGTTAATTTTTGTAGGTTTAACTTATTTTTCATGTTTGCCCAAAAACACATAGGAAAACGATAAGGTCCTTTCACGTGATACGAAAATAATATTTAAAGCAAATAAAATTTGTAAAACAATAAGAAATTGTTTAATAATTTATTTAATTATTTTTAGTATGTTTGAAATACAGAAATAAGCAATATTTTCTTATTATTTATTTATTTTTTTGGGGTTGGCAACGCAGAGAGAGATGGGCATGTGAGACCATTCCCTCTCTGTTTTTTCAAGGCCTGTAAGACCCTATTGCGCTCGAAATACACAACATTTTTTCTACAACATCCAAAATCCAAGGTTTAAAAATCTGTATTTAATAATTTAAATTTTATTTTTACAATCTTTCGTTAAATTATTTGACATGAAAAACGTCACTTTTTGAAAAGTTTCTTACAAATCAATATACGGTAAATTCAAATATTGAAGTTAAAAATCAAGGCAAACTTTCTTTGCCGCACGTCGCCCATAGTGACAAGCGGCAAAACACTTTGTCGCTTGCTCATAGTACCTCATCGGAAAACGTACACTTTGCGCTTTCAAATGAAAGCGACAAACGTCACTTTCCATAGATGTTGTAGAAAAAAGATTTTGTAATTTTGTTCATAAAAATTGCAGTTTGGGATTGAAATTGCAGTTTACATTTCAAGGTTCCTGGATCTGTTATTTTATTGGAAGAACTGGTCGCGGGTGACGCGAGATAAAAAAATTGGTTTTTGGGGCCTCTCTTTCGAATTGAAATTCTGTGAAAACTGTTTTTGCTACACCAAAAGATTTTTTAATGTCTCTAATTTTCAAGAACTTTCTGATAAAGGACTGAAAATTGTAATACAAGATGAATTTGTTTTCCAGATTATTATGGTTAGGTTAAGGTTTTTTTGGACAAAACATACAATTTTCTAATTGCCGTAATTCCAAAACTATCAACATTCTACCCTTACTATGATAGGTTTTTTGAATCAGCTTTTCACGAAGATTTAAAACATCCAAAAATATACAGGGTGTTCCATTTGAAGTACGAAAGTTATTGGCAACTTCCGGTATAACCGGAAGGTTCATATAAACAAAAATACGTTTTTTAGAAACCACACAATCAACTACCCCTGTCACCAAATTTTCAGAATAAAAAATTAGGCTGTTCAAAAGTTAGCAGGGGGGAACTTACTTTTGGAACGCACTGTATACCATTAATTTAATTGGAGTTTTTTTTATGAGCGCACATTCAGGGTCGCTTGGGATAACGTGTTTGCTTAATCGAACGCAATTGATGGTTATTACGCATGATGCTGATGGGATGGTGTCCATATGGCTTCCAAAATTATGAACGAGTACATGGCCTATGGCCAGGGGCGGATGGGGCTTACGCTACCGGCTCTGGAAACTGAGGAATTAACGGCGCCACCATAATATTATGAGAATACATTTTTTTGTCAAAATTAAAAAATTGTAAATAAGTGATTTTGATGAAAATTTTCTGACAGCTCGAAATTAATTTGTATCGACAAAAATGATATTATAATTTAGTCCTTGACCATAAAAATTATAATTATTTAGATAATTTGATAAGTAATTCAGATTTTTAATACTTTACAAGGGCCGAGGGGGGCGATCGCGAAGTTTACTTTGAAGGGGGATTTTTTTGTAAATCTGACGCAAAAATTTGTTCATCCCTGGGTAAGTAACAACTGTTAGTCAAAACTACAAAACATCTTTCCAAACAGCTAATATTGTATTATACAATTCTTACCATATCATGCCAAATTTTGGCGGGTGTTCAGATCAATGACATGATAGGGTAAAGGGTAAGTAATATATCTCGCTGGAAAGAACTGCTTACCTCGATTTTAACCAAGCGATTAGTTTTAAAGATATTCAAACTGTAACTTGTTAAATATTGAATATCTTTAAAACTAATCGCTCTATTAAAATTTTATTTTTTTAATATTATTCGGTTAGAAAGATCTTTCTAATAGGGTATTACTTACCCTACCATTCTATTTAAAATTTTAGGGTTTGTGTTTAAAGCGCAAAATACATTTTTACGCCAGCAATATTGCAAATAATGTCCACCTTTAAAATTAATTTGACCTATGTCCGAGCGTATTTTCATAACGTTAACCCACCCCGTATATAAAATATTGTAAAATGTTTATAGAATGAATTCAATTTAAACTTGATTGATCAATATGAAAATACATACAGAGATTGGAAACTGATAATTATTTGATGACAGAATTATTAGAAAACAATGAATATTCTGACCAAGCTCGGACGTGCACTAGTCGAAAAATTGCTGAATAGGAGGAAGTGGGGCCTTCAAATGTTAATGGAAATCAAATATATATTTATACAAGATACAAGTCATTAAAATTCTGCAGAAATTTGACATTCGAAATTAATTAATTTTCTTAATTGGTATGATACCGGCGCATTTTTGTAAGGGTGCATTTAGGTACCTGTGTATTTAGGTAGCAACGTCTTTAGGTACCGGCGCCTCTGGAAACTTCCATCCGCCCCTGCCTATGGCCTTATGATTATTGCAGCTAATAGTGGAAGCTTCTATAATAGTTGATCTCGCTCCACTCGTCTTGTGCTAGTTGATTGTGGATGTTTGCAGTTAAACATACTCCACTCACTTGCTATCAGGCCAGTTTAGTTGCTCCCAATTAGCATATTAGCAAAGGAAGGCTAAAACGCCCACGCAGTGATCATCAGCGGAGTTTTGCATCTGAGATGAACCAGGTTGATTAAGCAAATCGAAGAGTAGGATTGGAACCTTTTCAAAATGTAAGAACATGTTTGATTAGTCTTTTGGTTTTGTTAAAATTTTAAATTGAGGTTGGTTGATAGTAAACAAGTATATCGTTTTCTGAACGAATCCTATGGCGCGCCGTTGGCACATTTAATCCATGTATATGGATATCTAAAAGTTATCTAAAATTGGCCACAAGATGCACTTGGTAACTAAAATAAACTTCATCCAATAAAAGGTCTCCAAAATTACAGGAAATTGCCTAACTTTTTATTGTAGTATGCGGTCCTTTGGTACAAATAAATACCGAGGTCTTTTTAATTCTTCCTCAAATTGAAAGTATCTCCAAAATTATTCTCAAAGTATTAACATCCGCCGAAATGAAATTATAACTGTAGGTACATTTTTATTTTAAAATCAAAGTCATCGGAAATATTTCTTAAATCAAAGAGTCTCCAAAATAAACTTAAAATTATCGATGAGAGCAAAAATAAAGCAACGCCAAAAATCAATTTCTAAACCAAGGAAAAATATTACTAAATTTTTTCCATGTTTTAAACATGTAGATTTAATTTTGGAGATATATTATCTTTGAGAGCATCGTGATTTAAATTTTAGCGTAACTTTATATTTGAGACCATCATCGTATTTTTTTAATTTCGGCGTTTGTTAATTTTTGAGACCACCTAGATATTCAAAACTAATTTCAGCGTTACTTTATTTTTGAGACCATCGACTGCTTTATTTCGGAGAATGTTTAATTTTTGCCAACAGATATATAAATCTTAAATGAATTAAATCGTTTATTTGATTTTCGTGGCCGTTGAATTTTAGCGGTTGTTGAATTTAAGACCAAGTTTAATTTTGGAGACCTCGAATAAAAGGCCTGTTTGCGCGTAACCAGGCACGCCGTTAGCACATTTAATCCGCATTTGCGGATAACGAAAACCGCACCAAAGTCAAACTTGGTCTTAAATTCAACACCTCAAAAATAAAAAACCTCAGAAATTAACTGATCGATGCCAGCGAAAATAAAGTTACGCCGAAATTAGCTTGGAATGAATTAAATCGTTTGTTTGATTTTCGTGAGCGTTGAATTTTAGCGTTTTTTGAATTTAAGACCAAGTTTAATTTTGGAGACCTCGAATAAAAGGCCTGTTTGCGCGTCAACCAGGCACGCCGTTAGCACATTTAATCCGCATTTGCGGATAACGAAAACAGCACCAAAGTCAAACTTGGTCTTAAATTCAACACCTCAAAAATAAAAAACCTCAGAAATTAACTGATCGATGCCAGCGAAAATAAAGTTACGCCGAAATTAGCTTGGAATGAATTAAATCGTTTGTTTGATTTTCGTGACCGTTGAATTTTAGCGTTAATTGAATTTAAGACCAAGTTTAATTTTGGAGACCTCGAATAAAAGGCCTGTTGGCGCGTCAACCAGGCACGCCGTTGGCACATTTAATCCGCATTTGCAGATAACGAAAACAGCACCAAAGTCAAACTTGGTCTTAAATTCAACACCTCAAAAATAAAAAACCTCAGAAATTAACTGATCGATGCCAGCGAAAATAAAGTTACGCCGAAATTAGCTTGGAATGAATTAAATCGTTTGTTTGATTTTCGTGACCGTTGAATTTTAGCGTTAATTGAATTTAAGACCAAGTTTAATTTTGGAGACCTCGAATAAAAGGCCTGTTGGCGCGTCAACCAGGCACGCCGTTGGCACATTTAATCCGCATTTGCGGATAACGAAAACCGCACCAAAGTCAAACTTTGTCTTAAATTTAACACCTCAAAAATAAAAAACCTCAGAAGCTAATTTCGGCGTAACTTTATTTTTACTGGCATCGATCGGTTAATTTCTGAGGTTTTTTATTTTTGAGGTGTTGAATTTAAGACCAAGAATGACTTTGGTGCGGTTTTCGTTATCCGCAAATGCGGATTAAATGTGCCAAAGGCGTGCCTGGTTGACACGCCAACAGGCCTTTTATTCGAGGTCTCCAAAATTAAACTTGGTCTTAAATTCAACAACCGCTAAAATTCAACGTCCACGAAAATGAAATAAACGATTTAATTCATTTAAGGTTTATATATCTGTTGGCAAAAATTAAACATTCTCCGAAATAAAGCAGTCGATGGTATCAAAAATAAAGTAACGCTGAAATTAGTTTTGAATATCTCGGTGGTCTCAAAAATTAACAAACGCCGAAATTAAAAAAATACGATGATGGTCTCAAATATAAAGTTACGCTAAAATTTAAATAACGATGCTCTCAAAGATAATATATCTCCAAAATTAAATCTAAATGTTTAAAACATGGAAAAAATTTAGTAATATTTTTCCTTGGTTTAGAAATTGATTTTTGGCGTTGCTTTATTTTTGCTCTCATCGATAATTTTAAGTTTATTTTGGCGACCAAGTGCATCTTGTGACCAATTTTAGATAACCTTTAGATATCCGTATACATGGATTAAATGTGCCAACGGCGCGCCATAGAATCCTATTGGTATTGAGTATTGAGGTAAATTGCAATAAACTGTTTCTTACTTTAATTGTTTTCTTTTATTGTCCACCTTTCGCCTGAGGCAACCCAGTCGAACTACCCCCCCCCCCCCCCCCTGGAGCCGGGCACTATGGCTAACAATTTAATGGGCTAACTGTATGTATACAGGATGATGATAAAGTTTGGAACCTTATTCATAACTGCCGTATTTAATTGATTTGAGAAAATCGCTCGGACAGGTTTTAGTTTTTAAAATGCCATCTCTTAATATAAAAAAAATATTAATTACGTCACTGGTGCTTTAACAATGACGTCATCAGGGATTTTTTAAATGGAAGCCCCCACTTTTTTTACTCATTATCGATAGAAATTCATGTCACTTAAACAATGATATAAAAAACAATTAAATTTTTAAACAAATTTTTGAATAAAAAATCTTTTTAATTCAAAAAAGGAAATTTTTATTTCAACGAAAAAGGTTTTATAAAAATAAATTACAATGAATTTGATGTTAGCAATAATAACAAAAGAAAGTAAATGTTTAAATAATGCGCATTCTAATGCAAATGTAAAATGTTAAATGTATTTAATAAAATTTAATAAATAGTCTTGAAAAACTAATTTTTTGATTCCATTTAAATGTAAGGAAATTTACAAAAAATTAAATTTTAAATTTACCATTTATTGAAATCGGCCAAAATAAATCTTATACCACATTTAAATTTTTCAAATTTAATAGTACAAATTAATTTTAAGTTTATATTAAAAAATTTTTAAACGAAAATTTGTTTACAAATGCAACAATTTTTTTATATCATCGTTTAAGTGACATAAATGTCTATCAAAAACCAGTGAAAAAAGTGGGGGTGTCCATTTAAAAAAATCGATGATGACGTCATTGCTAAATCACCAGTGACGTCATTAATATTTTTATACCAAGAGATGGCATTTTAAAAACTAAAATTAACCTCGTAATGTTGAAATCCCCAAATTGGCTTTCCATGATGTAGTGAGATGGGAAAGGTAAAGTCTTCAAATTTTAGCCAAAAAAATTCAAAAGAAAGTTGTTACTATCTTTATTAAAAAACTTCAATAGTCCTTATGCATTTCGCAAACAAAGTTGCATCATCAGAGGAACTCTATTCAAGTCAACACTTTAAAAAGCTAAAAATATTTAAAAATTAACAATCTTTAACTTAAAAATTAAGCGTCAACTTACATGAACAAAACGCTGGTAAAACACTCAGACATTAACATTAAACTTTTTCATGTAATGAACTCGGGGATACCTAGGTTATATGGCTTACCAAAGCTTCATAAATTGAATTATCCAATTAGACCAGTTTTATCCTTTTGCAATAGTATTACTTATAAGTTGTGCAAGTGGTTGGTTAAGACATTAAACCAAAATCTCGTCTATAAGTCAAGTCATAGTTTGATTAATTCATTGGACCTAGTTAACAGGTTGAAGGAAATAAGTCTTACTAACAATACAATTTTAATTTCTCTTGATGTAGTCAACCTTTTTACGAACGTACCTGTGGGGGAAACTTTGGATGTTCTTAAGAATTTGTTAATTGGCTCGGATGTTAGTAATGAGTTATGTGAAATATTATTCAAGGCAACAGAGTTGGCCCTTCAGGTCAATTTCTTTCAATTCAATAACAAATTTTATTAACAAACTTTTGGTCTAAGCATGGGAAATCCATTGTCGCCTCTGTTATCAGAGATTTTTATGAGCCACTTTGAGTCATCACATATTTTAAGTAACAATAACCCTTTCAAAGAGAACATCGGTTTCTACTACAGGTATGTGGACGATATTTTAATCGGTTGGAAGGGCGATGCTGATGAACTTGACACATTCCTTCGATTTGTTAACGGCCTACACTCTAGCATTAAATTTACTCTGGAGAAAGAAACAGAGTGTTCTATTAATTATTTGGACTTAAATTTGAAGAGAACTAGAGACGGAATAGTGTTCGATATTTTTAGAAAAGCAACAACTACGGATCACGCCATTCCGAATAATTCAAATCATTTCACACCTCAAAAGCATGCCTTTTTACATTTCTTAGTTTATAGATTGATCAATATTCCTTTGAATCAGAATAATTATTATAAAGAACTTAATATAATTAAACAAATAGCACACAATAATGGTTTCTCAGTTAATCTAGTAAATAAGATCCTACATAAAATGACATGTAAAAAGCTACAGGTAGATGCCTTTTCTAGTACTCCAGCTAATGTACAAAAGTTCGATCACTGTTTTGTCTTTGGTTTTAATAACGCAGTTTATCATCACATTTCTAGTATCTTTAGGGATGATTGTCCAAATTCGAGAATAGTGTATAGGTCAAATGATAGAATAGGTGATCTTTTCGTTAATAATAAGGATACTATTCCAACTCTTATGAAATCAGGAGTGTACAAGTTGTCTTGCGGTGATTGTAACAGTTGTTATGTAGGAAAAAGTGGTAGAGCGGTCAAGATAAGAGTTTCTGAACATTTGAGATCGTTCAATAAGGTCAACAACGATCATTCAGTTTTTGGCTTGCATTTACGGTTAAAGAACCACACTTTCGATATTAATAATAACACTAAAATCCTACATAATCAAGATAATGGTTATAGATTAGATGTACTGGAGGAAATTGAGATATTTAAGCATTCAAGGGAGAAAGATGTTGTATTACTTAACACCTTGTCAACAGTTACACATTCTTCTCTTTTTGAGTGCTTATAGATTTCATCCTCTACGTTTTTTGTATTTGGATAAGACCTTATACCATTGTTTTTTAATTGGTGTTTAAATTTTTAAATTTCAAATCTATGTTGATCATAAGTAGTTGCCTACATTTTTTATATAATTCGGTATCTTTGTAGTTTGAGACTTGGCAACTAGATGGCGCCACGTTGCTGACTTAATGCGGATTGTTGAGCAAGTTAGCTTAGTCTGTAAGTGATCCACAAAAAGGAAAGGCGTTCCCTTTACCTTAACGCTAGCTGATCTACATTCTCACCTTTTAATTGGCTTTAAGTAAATATAAAAAGCAAGCTAAGTGACATTCAGGATGATGCTACATACTAGTTCGATCAACTACACTTTTTATTGTTTTTAATCAAAAATAAGGTAACATGCGTTTTCATTGTTCAAAGGACGCCATTTAATAATTTGCATTTTTCAGCCATCTTGAATAACATCCGTCACATGTAGCAAATTATTAAAAAACCAAAAAGTTATTTGTTAATTAACCTATAGAGTCGTCAAGTTATATATTTTATTTTTCTACATTTTTTGCTAAACTTGGATTTTTACTTTCAAATTTTAAAAGGAGAAGATGATAGTGTATCCTTGCGGATTGTTCTTTTTTAACCACGTTTTTACCAGCGTTTTGTTCATGTAAGTTGACGCTTAATTTTTAAGTTAAAGATTGTTAATTTTTAAATATTTTTAGCTTTTTAAAGTGTTGACTTGAATAGAGTTCCTCTGATGATGCAACTTTGTTTGCGAAATGCATAAGGACTATTGAAGTTTTTTAATAAAGATTAAAGATAGTAACAACTTTCTTTTGAATTTTTTTGGCTAAAATTTGAAGACTTTACCTTTCCCATCTCACTACATAAAATTAACCTGTCCGAGCGATTTTCTCAAAAAAATTAAATACGGCAGTTATGAATTAGGTTCCAAACTTTTTCATCACCCTGTATATTATACAGGGTGTCCCATTTTAATCTTGACAGGGGAATTTCTCGAAACCAGAGGTGGAAGTC